>JAUCMT010000160.1:1087562-1111035 GCA_032357475.1 Enteromius thamalakanensis | reverse complement strand
TTGTGAGTCCAGGTGTTAGTAATCAGGACTGATTGAGCGGGTGACAGGTGTTGATGTTTGTGTTGGGTTTGTAGAAGCTGGTCCAGGAACACGTGAGAGTGACGGTGTGACATGGAGGAAGAAGACACTGAAGCAAAGGACTTCTTCCTCTTTGTTTTTCAGTGTGCGGAGGACATGAACCTCTTTTTAAAGGCTTTTGTTGACGAGCAGGGACTAAGGGTCAATGCAATGTTTGAGACATAATGGACGGAGGAAGGCACTGGCTGTTTTTTTTTGTTTTTGTTTTTTTATGTAAATACATAATAAAAATTAAACTTGTTTCAAAATTTTGTTCCCTTGTTTCCATGTACATACTTGTACTACAAGGTAAAATAAAAGATTGTAACAGTAACAGCATTGTTTATATACTTTAAAGCTTACAGTTGCTATTAACAGTAATGTATTACTTTGTAATCAATAAGAAAAGATTTATATACATTTTGTGCATTAAAAAACATTGTTTTAATTTGTCAGCAACTTCAACAGTAACTTCAACAGTGTTTTTATTTGTCAGCAACTTCAACAGTAACAAAACTGCAACTTAGTTTTCGCTGTCAAAGTCGATCAATCTTAAGATAAACCTTTATTAGTGCCACAGGTGGGAAATTTGGTCATGGCAGAAAGTGGACAGTACAGTTGGGAGCAGCAAAAATTAAGAAACCAATAGAATATAATAAAATACTATGTCAGTACAGTAGAAAACAGAATTATATAGTAAATGTTCAGTAACAAATCTAGGAATATAAATATAGACATCTGTATATATAAAAATATTCATGTATGTATATAAACTGAGTAAGACCAAATGTAGACTTAGCAAGTTGTAGACATTTACACGGTATATGTAAATAAGAATATACAGAGTGGATGTATAAGTAAAAATGAGGACACTGTAATGTTAGATACACACACACACACAGGTAATGTAAACAATTCAAGACCCTTCTCAAACAACTGAGTGACAAGCCTTGACAATCGCATTATAAAAACACCTGAAAAATTGCACATTGCCCAGCAGTAATAGCTATTTACATTACCCGTGCGGCGTAAAAATTTAAAGTCAAGTGTTTCCGCCTACTAGCTGTGGAGGTGACGTGTGCTGCGTCCGAAATCGTTACTTCCCTACTATATAGTACGCGAAAAACAGCATGCGAGGCGACTAGTATGTCCGAATTCATAGCATTGGAAATTCAGTAGCAGAGAAGTACCCGGATGACCTACTACTTACGGCTGAATTCTGTAGCAAGCATACCATGGACACTTTCCTATCCAATAAGGCTCCGGAAGAGGAGGCGTCATATTTAAAACTGACGGAAAGTGGAGACGCTGCTCATTTTAAGTGTAAGCACCTCAGGGAAAAAACGTTATTTGTTGTGATTAAATTACACTTGTTTTAATAATCTAAATAAACGGATGGCTTATTGAAAGTTTACATTTTCGCACTGTTGTTGTCACGACGCATGACACGTAACAACATCAATATGGCGGATGTAGTACGTCCGAGTTCCATTCATACTACTCACATTCATACTATATAGTACCTACTGTTTTAACGGTCGAGTAGTACGTTCGGTTTTAAATGTAGTACCTACTGAAGCAGTATGCGATTTCGGACGCAGCACAAGTCACCTGTACATGACTATTATTTGCACAGTGAATAACGAATCAATTATTTTTGCTTACCCGTCTATTAAGAATCTCTGTCCAGTTCCAAGTTTTCACGACGCTCCCTTCATTTCGGAAACACCACGATATTTGTTCGTTTTTTTTTGCTGACCTTTATAATATCTTCTTGCCTTGGTTTGTATACATCTACGTTTTTTGAGATAGTTGAGAGTGTAATCATGATCTATGATATTAAAATGCACAATATATTACTACCACTTCCGCATTTGTCCCTGCGTGTTGCCGTAGTATTCATAGGCGGAAACCGAGGATTGCGAAGATATCGCATTATTGACGGTTCATTATTTAAATCTGGAATTTCTTTGAATTTACAAATCCTACAGAACTTTTGAGATAATATAAGCACACAACTAATATATAACACTGCGAAAGTGGTTTTTGGATGTTTTATTACAAAAATCTTTCATATTGTGCCTAATAAAAAATAAAAAAAAATTGTGACTTTATATCACATAATTGTAGGAGATATAAATTCAGAATTATGAGATATTTAGTCTATATCATGCAATTCTGACGTTCTTCACATAATTGCTAGTTAATATCTCACAATTCCAAGAAAAAAAGCATAATTATGAGTTTATATCTCACAATTCTGGGAAAAGAGTCACAATAACCATTTTTATTCAGTGGCGAAAATGTGCTCCTGTACATACCTGTGTGCTTTCAAGCTACAAACTATAGGATGTCTTGTCATGTCACCACTCAGTAAAAATCTGTGTAATCTGATATGATCATTCAGATACCACTTATTGTGTGTTGTTTTAATGTTGTATGTATATTAACACTGAACCTGTAATTATTTTTGTCTAGACCAACCTCACCTGTCAAGACCACTACAAGGTAACCACAGCTTGACTGTCTAACCAGAAAGAATAAAGGATATACATTTTATTTACCTCTTAACCTATTTCATGTTACAGCATCAAGACCTACACCAAGGAGGACGTCTCACCAGTTAAAACAACATCCTACAGCACAAAGAGGTGGGCATCTAAGAGACTAAATATAATGACTTGAACTTGCATTTAGAGACTGAATCGTTGCTCACTGCGCTCGTTTTGTGTCTCTAAAGTGACTACAAGACTGAAGTGGTTACTGTGAAGACCTCAAAGGACATCAGTGATGTGTGAGTGTCGTAGTTAGCAGTGCTATACAAATAAAGTACAAACAGTCAGATGCAAAGGTACATTCATGCGCAAATAAAGTCTCCAACAACTGTTCCCATATATATATTTTTGTTTACATTTAGAAATCAAAATAAGTTTTCATCTTCAGTTTATGTATTGTGAATCATTTTTTCACACTGTGGTGATTTTAAGGACATTTCTATGGAAGCCCATTTCTGCCACCAAATAAAAAAGGTTCTGATGTATAAAGTCCAATTTTGAGCAGACTGTATTTTCTCAGAATTGCGACTTTATATCTCACAATCGTTAGTTACAAAGTCAGAATACTGACATATAAAGTCGATTTCACGCAATTCTGACTTTTATTTCATGTAGTTGCGACTACATATCTCACAATTATGTCTTTACATGTCGCAATTATGAGTTTATATCCCCCTCTTTTCGTATGTTTGTTTTAATATTTTATGTAATTATTTTTGTCTAGACCAACTTCACCTGTCAAGACCACTACAAGGTAACCACAGCTTGACTGTCTAGTGTCTAAACAGAAAGAATAAAGCAGCAGATCACTGACTAACCTGGAAAGAAATGTGGATATACCTTTTATTAACCTATTTCATTTTACAGCATCAAGACCTACACCAAGGAGGACGTCTCACCAATTAAAACAACATCCTACAACACAAAGAGGTGGGCATCTAAGAGACTGCTCACGTCACAATTCTTATCGCAAAATATAATGACCTGAACTTGCATTTAGAGACTGAATCGTTGCTCACTGCGCTCGTTTTGTGTCTCTTAAGTGACTACAAGACTGAAGTGGTTACTGTGAAGACCTCAAAGGACATCAGTGATGTGTGAGTGTTGTAGATCAGTGCATCTCGGCCTAAGGGTCACGACCCATAAATGACTTGTATGTCTGTCACAGACAGCAGGGAAAACGCTAAATAGCAATACTCCAGGCAACTTTCCATGTATTCATGCATACATTAAATTGAAACCACGTTTAAGGTTACATTTTGTGGATTACATTTAGTAAATAATTATGTTTATGTAATGTAAATATATGTTTGATGTTGTTGGGCCAATACAGTTATATTAATGAATTTTTCTGTGTGCTTTTGTGTTGCATTGTGAACGCTTGGTGTGCAATTTAAAATGATTTCATAATGAGTTGATACTGTTTGTTTTTAATTTGTTCATGCAATAACAATGATCATAATTAATTTTGTCTAGATCAACTTCACCTGTTAAGACCACTACAAGGTAACCCTCTAACCCTAACCAGTAACCACAGAGAGAATTATAGCTGCAGAATGCTGACTAAAACGTCTTAACCTATTTACAGCATCAAGACCTACAACAAGGAGGATGTTTCACCAATTAAAACAACTTCCAACAGCACAAAGAGGTGAAGGATTCACATCACAATTCTAGCGTTGATTGCAAACAAAGAGACTGAATCGTTGCTCACTGCGCTCGTTTTGTGTCTCTAAAGTGACTACAAGACTGAAGTGGTTACTGTGAAGACCTCAAAGGACATCAGTGATGTGTGAGTGTCGTAGATTAGTGCAATCACAAATGACTTGACTGTTCTGATTAATATAAAAAAAACATAATGCATTGATAAAATAGGTAAATAACTAAGCTCTATATCTTCTGTTGCTTTATAAATGTTATAAATGAATCCCTTGTGAAAAAATATACTTATAATAAAAGAAGATACTTGAGGATGAAATGTAATGTTTTCAGTTGCAATCTGACTCAATTCTATTGTTCATTAAATGCAGCTGAACTACATATTTACATAATCCTACATAATCCTATTGTCTTGCTGAATGTACAGACTTTATACTAAACTAAAACATTTACTTAATTTCTATTGAAACAATTTGCAATTATATTAGGAAACTTACTAAAACGAACTACAGTTATAACGTGCAGGATAATCAAGACTTTAAAGCTAGACTAAATATTATTAAAAATTAACCATTTCGACTTATATTGGTCTATACTTCAGGAATATTTTTGTCACTGTAGTGAGATCTAAACTACACAACATTTCAATTGCTGATGTTTTATACATTTATGTATTGACTTAAACCTATTATAATTTTTTTCTAGACCAACTTCACCTGTTAAGACCACCACGAGGTACAGTAACCCCAGCTTACAACTACATAATATTAATAATAAGGCTGCTCTATTAACCTCTCACCATGTTCGATTCTAGCATCAAAACCTACACCAAGGAGGACGTTTCACCAGCTAAAACAACTTCGTATTCTCTCCGATCCACGAAGAGGTAAGAACCTGACAGATACAGTAATACCAAGTAGTTCCACACCCATCAATACCTCTCACACAAAGACCATCCCTGACTCGATGCTTTTCTTCAGCACTGAGGATCAGCTGTTTGATACCCTCATACCTTCGTCAATCCAGTCTGCCAAAACAAAAGCTGACAGCAGGTATGTGGCATTTACATATTTACGAGGTGTGAAGCCATTTGTGGCGAGTTTGACATTTGCTTTGGCCTTTAAGTAGTATAACCAGTCTTACGGCTGACAGGCTGAAAGCAGGTGCGCATTCATACTTAGAGCGCACCACTTTCCATTAGAGCTTCACTCTCACTGCAGCACTGTTTATTCTATCATGGACTTTTATCGTTCCTACAGTCGCGAGGACGTATCTGTCTCCAAATCCATCAGAACCGTGTATTCAACAAACGAGAGGTAGGATGGTATTTCTTATTGAACCATCTTTATCTTTACACTTATTTAATTATTTATTTATTATGCATATAGAGATGAGTGGAGTACAGTCACAAGTCCTTCTTACACCAGGACATCGTACACAGAGAGCAGGTTCGGTATCTACTTTAAAACACTACTCTGCTCCTAGTATTACGATTACATTCGACCAGGACTCATTTACGTCATTTTGTCCACAGGCCCGTTGATTACCTGTCTGACACGCTCACATCAAAAACCACCACGACTGTGTACACAACACCGGAAAGGTATGGATGCGGAGAGACTGTCTATTTAATCATGCTTGATGCAAGGTTTAGTGCAGACGTGAAATGGATATGACTTTGTTGCAGGGTAGTAAGTGGGAAGGACATCTGCACCGTCTGCCATAAAAACATGTACCCAGATGAAAAGATTGTCCTGGATGATATGAATATCAACTGTCATGCAAGATGTTTCAAGGTTAGTTTTTTTAAGCTCTTTAAAAATGTCTAGTAATTGTTTTCATGAACTATTTCTATTCTACATGCATCTTTACATGCATACATACATCTTTCTTCTACATGCTACTACGATATCTTAAGTCTTGTCCATTATGTGGCATTTTTCTGTCAAATTGAAATTTCTATGGTATTTTTGTAAACATAGGCATATTAAGAATGCATCAAAAATTACAAAAAATAAAATATTTTTAACGTGTATTTATGGTAATATACATACATTTAGAAAACAATTTACAGTAGTTGTGATATGAGCAGTTGGCCACATCCAGCAGAATAAATGGCTCTCTGTGGCCCTCTGCTGGTCTTTCCTAAACTATAATCCCTTCAGGTTTATCTCTAACCATCAGATGGCAGAATTGAACACCCAACACCTAGATCAACCAAAAACAACTTCAATTTAATTTAGGCCATCATTTAAGTGATTTTTTTCGTTTAAAATTCATATTTTGCATGTAAGCTAATAGTGTAGTATCTCAATAAACACAGCATTAATGTATAGAGGAGAAGTTAACTAAACAAAAAGATATTATTTGTATTTATATATTTTTTAGAATTGTATGTGAAACAGGAAACGAGGACCTTATGAGGGTTCAATTTTAATGATTTATGAAAATGATATGACTGCAGTGTGAAGTATGTTTTGTTTTATAATTAAGATTTTTGGATGTCTTGTCAAATGATGTGCGATTAGTTTTTGTTTGCATAATATTTGTGTGTGTTCTGCATATATTTATTATTAATACATAAATACCAAATATATATTTAGAATATTTACATCTATATTTATGTTTATATCATTTATAGTATAAATAAATATTTAATATATTAAAATCTTTTTTTCTGAAATATATACATTATGCAAACAAAAACTTTTATTTTGGATGTGATTAGTCACGGTAGCACTAAAAATGGGTGTTTTTATATTGTTACTTAACTATAATGATTTTCATATTTTAATTTAATAAAATAAAATGTAATAATAATAAATGTTTTATTCAAGAATGATTCAAAACGATTTATTTTTTGGATTTTGTTATGTTTAGTGTGGGGTGTGTAATAACTCTCTGGGACACCTGAAGGCAGGGGACAGTTTGTGGGTGTACCGTCGTGCCATTCACTGTGAAAGCTGCTTTGGTGTCACTAAGGGTAAGACTCACTCTATTTTTCAATCATTTAAATGGTATATCCAATGTTTTCATTAAGTAAACAAAAATGTGTTTTTTTTACAGGCAAATGGCTCCGCTGAAACCACCTTTAACAGTAAAGAATTGATGTTATGAAAGACGGGAAATATACTTTGATTTGAATGCATTTGAAGTGCATTAAACAGTTTATGGTGGTGGACTTCTGTCTGATAATAGACTCCGGGGTTTATTAATAGCATTGATTCCCATTCTCCCCAATGATGCGACAAGGCTCTTATCTGATGACCAAAATTATTTTAAATAATATTTTTCCTAATACATAATAATAAATATTTTCTTTATTTTTTCTTCACTGTTGTTGTGTTATTAAAGCATATATGCATATGATGAGAAAATATAATATTTCTCCAGGGTTTTCATCTGATTGTTCAGATCTGGTTAAACATCATTCCAGAGATAAGCGATGCAGTACCTTTCACCTCTGTAGCTATAAATTGAATGTGCCTGTGTTGTATTTCTAAAGAATTGCAGTCTTTCAGAAATATGCTGTGATCAGATCAAGATCAGACACTTCAACTCCTATCTTGTGACAGGATGCAAATAAAGAGCTAAAGTTAGCCATTGCAGATAGTTCTTATGATACAATTTGATTTTGAATACTTAAATAAATAAAGATGTATCTAGATTTCTATCTACATTTTCTAGATGTCATTTTATCAAAACAAACTAAACTTCATCACAGAATTCTTTAAATTAGTTGCTTGTTTATTCTGCCATTCAATTTCCACAAAAATACAATAAAATGCATGCATTTGTAAAAAATAAATAAATAAATGGTGTCACTCACTTCCTGGAAGATGATGTCATTTTGTTAGTTTGGGGGATTTTACAAAGACTGACAGATTTGAAGTTGACATTAAGGACAAACTGAAATATTCACAAAATACCTATTAAAATGATTTGAAACATTAAAATTAAAAACTTTCTTAATAAATTATCAATTTTCAGCTGAAAAGTTGAATCCAAGGAACAAACACATACACAACATGTTTAGGATTTACTTTGACGCTTTTTTCTCTTAGAAATTGCTTGTGATGTTTTTTTTTTTTTTGTTTTTGTTTTTTTTTTTTACAAATAATGACGAAGAAACAAGTAACACATAGAATTTAACATGCAATTTTGACATAGAAATACTGAAATGTTATTTCAGGTTAATTCAGGTTATTTATTTGATCACAATATAATAAAAACAAATTTTGTGAAATATTGCCATATCTATATCAATATATGTGACCCTGGACCACAAAACCAGTCTTAAGTCGCTGGGGTTTATTTGTAGCAATATCCAAAAATACATTGCATGGGTCAAAATGATAGATTTTTTTTTTATGCCAAAAATCATTATGAAACTAAGTAAATATCATTAGTAAAATACATTGATAAGATATTCTTTTGGACAACTTTAAAGGTGATTTGCTCAGTATTTAGATTTTTTTGCACCCTCAGATTGCAGATTTTTAAATAGATGCATCTCTGCCAAATACTGTCCTACCCTAACAAACCATGTATCAATAGAAAGCTTATTTATTGAGCTCTCATATAATGTATACATCTCAGTTTTGTAAAATTTTACCGTGTGACTGGTTTTGTGGTCCAGGGACGCATATTTTAAATATGTAACGCTGTGATGAAAAACTAGGCTATTTTCAGTATTATTACTCCAGTCTTCAGTGTCACATGATCCTATAGAAATAAGGGATGTTGAAAACAGTTGTGAGGATTATTTGAAGAATAGAAAGTTCAAAAGAACAGCACGGAGAATAGGCTATGTGAAAAAAAACACAGAAAATGTCACTTTTAATCAATTTAATGCATCCTTGCTAAATAAAATGATTTTTTTTAAGTCACAAATTATATTGACCTAAATTCGAACTTGTATTTTATTGGGAATAGAATAGAATAGAATAGAACAGAGCATGACACTCCAGATGCAAGGCACCATTTTCTTGCCAGTCATGTGAATGGAAAGAAGCTGCATGGGTACAGTGGCTGGTGTTTTTTGCCTGGTAATGTGGTGGTCGTGTGTTGTGTTTTGAACTGAGGGGGAGGAGACAAGAGACACATCAGCATCTGAATGAAGCGTGCAAGCCGTCTGAAAGCACTGCGAGTCTGGGCACACAGGGTAAACAACACCGCCACCATCTTACTACTGTTTATATGCTTTTCTCTTCAATGGACGGACTATTGTTCAACCCGCAGATGATGGCGGACGTCAATGGCAACAGTAAGATAATGAACGCAGAGCTGGAGGTGAAAAAGCTTCAGGAGCTCGTGAGAAAACTGGAGAGGCAAAACGAGCAGCTCAGGACGAGAGCAAACGCCGCGAACAACTGCACCTCCAGCGCCCGTCTTGGCCCAGACACCGGGAATTACTGCCTCTCACCCTCTTATTCTCCATCTTTTGGACTATCAGACGAGCACTATCCGTATTTTCACCCGCAGTCAGTGACTGGTGCTGATGAGGATGATGCTACTGTGCTGGATGAGCTGGAAATATTGGACCTTCATGTTGTTCTTCCCATCGACGGAGACTCTGATTACAGCTGGTACTGATGCTGCATGATTTGCTCTGTAAACAATGGTGTAATTCTTGCCTTAAAGGGTTTGATTTTCGGTTTTTAGCGTTGCTTGTTCTTTGTCATGCCTTAAATTCAGCTGTCACCATAAGTAGACCATGTGTCCAGGTCCATTGTTAGGATGGTGAGTGTCTAAACATCACTGATGCAGGGTATCATATTAGTTGGCATGCTTCCGTAATATTCCTCATTTTTCTTCTAGAGGCACAGATGCATAAATATTTGACTGTTCGCTTATAATCATTTTACACCAGATGGTCAAGAGTATTCAAACTTAAACGTGAGTACTAAATAAAAACAGCAAATCTGGCCGGTCTTTGTCATGAGATGAAACGTAAGTCTTCAATACAAAACTCCAGCAGCGGGACTAATTGACTAGTATTTAAAACTAAGTTGTGACACCTTTATACAGATGGCCAGAAATTCTTGCTTCCATTCTTGCACTTATACGTTGCTGTGCCTATTTGCCTGTTGGAATTGCCCGTGCTGGAGAACTTGTGAAGTTCATGCAACTTAAATGCTGCCAACACTCATGTGTCAACAACTCATGGCAACTCATAGCTATTTGACGTTTTGCTGAATTACTGGCTATCATCTAAGTGTCTTTTCATCTGAATTCAAACAGAATTGCCACGTCATAAAGTACTTGGGTTTTTAAAAGAGAGACAAATACTAGGATATCATTAAGCTGGGATGTTTTACTTATAGTATTGAAAAATGCACATTCACAGAAATGCATAGACATCTGATCAAGGCAAATAAACATTCATAATTCAAGTTTAGACTTATATTTATGTTTAATCTTGGTAAATAGTTAGTAGGACATGTTAAGGTTTGATTTTAGATAGAAATCATGTTTTAAACAAATGACTAAAATGCACTTAAAAAGTGGTCCTACATGCCTTTTTATATTTAAGGGCAGTTTTAAACTCTCTTTTAAACAGGTGAACTAATGCAAATGTTACTATGATACAAATCATGGACAGTATAAGAATGAAAGTTTGCAAAAATACAGATCGGGATGTTTTAACCATGTTTTTATGTCACCAGGTTGTACGTGTCTCCAAAAGCAAAGCTGTTTCCTCATCTTCTCCTAAGTCCTCTTCAGTGGTGCAGACATGTGCTGGACAACCCCAGACCAGAGGTGGAGTTAGCCAAACGCTCGTTGTGCTACAAACTAGACCAAGGTACCAACTATCTTTCCCATGAATATAAAGTATGAAATGTGAATGTCTAAAATATCAATGTTGTTTATGGTCAATTTGGGGTCAGGGATTGAGCTTTAGAGCTTTTTTAAAGAAATATTTAACCCAAAAGTTGCAGCTGTTTTTTCATCAGAACATATTACCTTACCTGCTTAGCAATGTGTCCTCTGCAGTGAATGGGTGCCGTCACAATAAGAGTCCAATAAAAACATCACAATAATCCAGTCTCCAGTCCATCAGTCAGCATCTTGTAAATTTAAATGCTGCAAGTTTTATAAGAAATAAATCCATAATGTTTTTTTTACATTTTGCTTTATCCATAATATTGTAAAAATATATATAGGGTAAAGGTAATCTTGTCTGAATAAGGATAGAAATAAACAAAGATCTCGAGTGCAAACAGTTTCAAACAAATATATGTTGTTACAAATATGGGCTTTTTTACTGGAGAAAGTGTTATTCTGGATTATGGATTGATATTCTGGCCAGAAGCAATGGTTTAAAGTTTAAAACATCTTGATGATGAATTTGTCTTACAAACATGCAGCTTTTTACTTCACAAAACGGTAATTGATATTCCTGAGTGTTGTAGATTACTTGCAGATCAGCTGTTTGAACTCTCATTCTGACGGCACCCATTCACTGCAAATATTTTCTTCAAATCCGTTCAGATAAAATGCATCTTGGATGGCATGACGGTGTTTTTTCAGTGAACTATTTCTTTAATGGAACATAGATATAATATACATATATTAAAATTGACATAACAAAGTGTATATAACTTGATATAACTAAACATGACACTGGAGCAAAACCAGTCATAAGTAGCACAGGTATATTTGTAGCAATAGCCAAAAATACATTGTATGGGTCAAAATGATTGATTAGTCTTTAATGCTAAAAATCAAGTAAAGATCATATTCCATGACTATATTTTGTAAATTACCTGCCGTATATATATCTAAATATAACTTTATTTTGGTTTAGTAATATGCATTGCTAAGAACTTGGTTTGGACAACTTTAAAGGTGATTTTCTCAGTATTTAGATTATTTTGCACCCTCAGATTCCTGATATTCAAATGGCTGTATCTTAGCCAAATATAACAACCATACTTCAGTTAAAAATGTATTTATTTAGACACAATAATGTATAAATCTTAATTTAAAAAAAACTAACACTTATGACTGTTTTTTTGGTCTGGCGACACAAATATAACTTGATATGATGATAAGACCTTGATGAGATACAAAATTATCACTGCAGTGTCTTGGCAGCTAAAAGGTGAACAGATAACCTACATTTTCTGTACTTGTGCAGTTCAGTGATGCTGCTGGAGGGGACGGTATCCATAGAAACAACTCCTATATAAATCAGCCTGCAGAATCAGCACTACCTAACACAGATATATTGGAGACTGTTCTGGGGACATGGCGAAATGTTTTTGTATCAGTTATTTCCTTGGATCAGTCCATACATAAATGATGTATGAGGCACACATAAACAGAGATGTGTGTTGTGGAGTTGCGGGTGCTCTGAAAGGCTTTTGAAAGGCCAGATTCAGCGAGCTTGGCTCTCTGTAAACGGGGTCATGAATACATCTTTGTTCCGACAGCCTCTGAAAACCTTTGTTTTTCTGGGTAGCCGTGAATGCTTGTTTTTATGCGTTCTTGGAAAGGCTAATTGTTAAGGTACGCATAAGTACCGTGGTCAGCTTGACTACCAATAACTCATTCAACCCAGTTTCACTATTTTAAAGGAATACTTTGACCCAAAATGATTGCTTCAAACCTTTTATTCTACCGCAGAACACAAAAGGAGAAATTGAGAAGAATGTCCTAGTTACTGTCAGAAATAGCTTTAATTGTGTATATGTATTATTTATATATTTCATAAAAAAATGCAGAAACTTTATTAATTTACTTACTCATTCACAATAGTACACTAACCATGCTATTAATTAGTGCTGTCAAACAATTCATTCTGATTAATCACATCCAATATTTTTACATAATATACAGTATATGTGTGTATTTTTTTATATATTTTGGATATATAAATACACACACATACAGTACATATTTTTTTTAAATATACATACATTTATATGTTTATATTCTTAATATTATATATACATTTATTTAATATATAAACATGACTTATTTTTTCTTAAATATATAATGCATGTGTTTTTATTTACATATACATAATAAATGTAGACAGTACACACACATATATCATGCAAACAAAAAATATTTTGGATCATGATGAATTATTTGACAGCAGTACTATTAATATATTAATGTTGCGGTTTATCATGTTTATTTATTGATCGCTCTTCTCTTTTCCCATTAGCCAAAAGATGGAGAGGCGTCCTCTCTTCAAGTGTTCTTTACAGTCCTGTAGATGAACTTTCTTCTTTAAGCAGCTGTTCTAAACCCTATACTAAACCTGCACTAACTGAGCAAACAGGTAATGCTGGTGCCTCACTCATCCTAACTCAACACCAGAAACAATTTCTCATTATTATCACTCATTAGACGCTTACTCTAACCACTAATAGAGGCTCTGTACTCTGTGATTGATAAAGGACTTAGTTTGTACGGTGTATTATACAGGCCCTTGTGAAAAAGTAGTAGACTTGCATAGCTTACTTTTTAAAAGAGTACTAAAAAGTACTTAAAATTGAATGTAATGAATTGAACGTAATGAATGAAATGATTATCTATGAAAGTATATAGTTTAAATGCAGAATGCAGTTATATTTCCTTGTCATACATTATGGACCGGTTTCACAAACATGGTTTAACTTAAGCCAGGACTAGGCTTAAGTTAGGACTACTTAAATTAAGATTTTTAAGCAACTTTTAAAAAACGCCTTAGAAGAAAACATTATGGATGTGCATCTTGACACAGAACAATGACACTGATTATTTTAAGAGCAAGATATTTTCAGATGAGGCAGCTCAAACATGCATTTTAGTCTGGTACTACAATAGCTTAAACCCAGGGGTTTATGTACTTACTATTATAAAAACAATTCATTTATATAAAGCCAAACCTTAATCCTTACCCTAACCACATAGTAAGTACTAGAGCTGTCAAACTACAACTAATCTCGATTTATCATATCTAAAATAAAAGTTTTTATTTACAAAATGCATGCATGTGTAATGTGTGTTTTTATTATGCATATGTAAATACACACACACATGCATGTATATTTTAAAAAATATGTTTATATATAAAAACAAAAAAATATATATATATATATATAAATTTATTGAATATAAATATATGCATGGAAATATTTGCAGAATATATACTGTATGTATGTGTATTTATACATAATAAATATATACAGTATACACACATATATTATGTAAACAAAAACTTAATCGCTTGACAGTACATGCATTTAATCAATATTTCTGAGTACTTACATTGTAACAAGGACCTTAAAATAAAGTGTAACTATTTTCTATTGAAATGCATATATATCATATATTTAAATGTATTTGTAATAATAGAGTTGTAAATAATTATAGAGTACATTTAAAACACATTAACTGTAAATGTTATATTAAATGACCCTTTACATGTATAATGTACTTTACATGTGTTTTGGTAAAATATGCTTTTAAAACAATAATATAAAATGTATTTTAAAGCAACACTTTTAACTTGACATTATTACGAAGTGCACTTTTTAAAGGTGCACTTAAGTGTGTTAAGAAAAAGTCATTAAAATATATTGTCTTTAAGTACACTTAAGTGGCCTTTTATTAAGTTGCATGTACAGTTTTTTTTAAATACTTTTAAAATCTGAAGTATACTATAGCATACTATGCATATTCAGTGTCCTTATATGTAATACAGAACTATTATTAAGTTTTAATTGAAATATACTGGTAAGTTAGGTAGTTGAGAAATGTATAGACTCAGCAGCCAGAACAGCTTAGAAGCAACATTGATTATTTTTTTCCCAAGGCATCAGGTATCATTTCCTTCAGTTAGCTCAGCATTTTTTATGCCATGAGAAATGTGAGACTTCACTGATGAGTTGTGATGACCTCGTGGTGTCTGGAAGTGTCCGCTGCAGCATATGTTACACAAGACAAAGATTTGGTTGTGATACGTAGTCATAGAAAGTCTGCATACGGTCCTGGGACCTGTTCCATAAAACAAGTTTACCAAATAAGCCAGGTTTATTTCAGTTAGTCTGACTTATTGCCAGTTAATTTGGTTTGAAATACGTCAGGCTATCTGCTAAAAGCCTGGCTTATTTGGTAAACTTGTTTTATGGAACAGGCCCCAAGTTGGACTATAGATTTATGCACATCCTGATTTTGCCAAGTACAACATATTTTGTTGATCCTGGAACAACATGCACCACGTAGCCTAACCCTTGACCATATCTATACACCTAAACTTATCCATGAGTAATGCCTAAAATCAGAGGAAATGATAGACTGACACTGATGTGCAAGCACCAAACATTGATTGTGAGCCTAAACTTAGAAAAACTGTAAACTGTTTCTTTAAATCTGATTGGCTAATCACAACGTTGTCCCAGAGTCAACAAAGACACTTGGGTGCACTTGGTGAAATCAGGTTAGCGATATATTTATATGCATTAGATCAGTAGATCTCAACTGGGTTTGCCTCAGGACACAAATTTTACAGTGAACAGCAAATGACAAAGAATTTCTTTAGTACACAAAACCGATTATAATGTCTTTGTATTGTTTATAAAGGTGATTTTTACTCTATACCATATTTTGATTCATATATCATCTCTCTCTTGAACCAGATCCACCTTCACCAAAACATCAGAAAACTCTCGCGGGGAGAAACTGCTTAAGTCTAACCGAAAGATCTCCCACATTCCTCTATCATACGGCTACACAAAGTAAGCTGGACCGAAATCTCCCATCATGCACCACAAAGCACACACACAACTTATCAAGTATTTGGAGTCCATTAGAAGTTAGGGGTCGATTAAATTTTTCCTGTGAGCTTATTTTCTGCATCAGTTTCACATGATCTTTTAAAATAATATTTATTTATTACTGATTTACTACTCCAAAAACTTAATTTACTACTTTCTTATTATCGATGCTGAAGTGTTGTGCCACTTCTTAAATTATATTCATGAATTGGTTAAAACCCTAAATTTTGATTAAGCAAAAATATTGGTAACACTTCAGAATAGGGGTCCAAAATAATGCATTAGTTAAGCATTAATTAATGGTTAATATGTTCACAATTAAGCATTAGTTGAGCAAAACACATTAACCATTAATTAATGCTTAACTAATGCTAATTAACCTTTAATTAATGCTTAACTAATGCATTTATTTGGACCCTATTCTAAAGTGTTACCAAAATATTTATTTACCCAGTCAGTAAATCTGTATTCTGCACATCAACGCTGTGTGATGCAAAAATATTGAAACATTTGTTTTTCCTATTTGCCATTTAACCTTTTGTCATTAGACAAACTGAAGAAAATAGGACAATTTAAAATAGATTTTAAATAAGTGACAGTTGTTTTTTCAGTCTGTGCTGTAT
The DNA here is from genome assembly GCA_032357475.1 of Enteromius thamalakanensis. Taxonomy (NCBI): domain Eukaryota; kingdom Metazoa; phylum Chordata; class Actinopteri; order Cypriniformes; family Cyprinidae; genus Enteromius; species Enteromius thamalakanensis. The sequence continues at coordinate 1,094,367 of JAUCMT010000160.1, read as the reverse complement.
ATGGTTGAGATGGAGTTCTCCATATCTCTTTCAGGTAATAGTCATCGTCAAAGGCCTCTCAGTCCTCAGTCGTCCGTAGACAGTGAGCTCAGTGTCTCTGAGCTGGAGGACGACTCCATCTCTATGAGCTATAAGCTTCAGGACATGACTGATGTGGAGGTCATGGCCCGACTGCAGGAGGAGAGTACGTCTGCTTTAATGCATCACATAGTCACCCTCATGTCATTTCAAACCTGCGTGATTTTTTTCTGTGGAACGTAAAAAAGGGATTTTGAAGAATGTTCAGTTCAGTTCCCATAAACTGCCATTATAATTAAAGCGATGAAAGAGCCCTCACATCTGCTCATATACACCTGGTGGCTTTAGGAAAACAACAGTCAGGAATATGCATTTAAAGCAGTAAATATAGGATGAATATGTCATTCATATACGCCGAACTTCCTGCTCCCAGCTGGAAGCACTATTGACATGTAGATGTCTTCAGGCCAAGACATTTATCAAACACGTGAAGTTTGGTGCAGATTGAACAGGATGTGTTTCAGTTAATGTAAACAGGTGGCAACACTGTTCCAGTTCAACACAAATATTAGAGTGTGTTCAGCGCATTTACAGAGAGCTATCCTGGAAGGAGAGTAGCCCAACTGTGCACAAAGGCTGCTTCCAAGTAGGGCATATCCAAATTTGCAAGGATAGTCTGGCACTTCTGACTCACTCGCTTCTCGGTACGATGAGATTTGTAAAAATCCACACATTTTTTAAGCTTGAGGAGCAGGGATAGTTCACCTAAAAATAAAAATTTGATGTTTATCTGCTTACCCCAAGGGCATCCAAGATGTAGGTGACTTTGGTTCTTCAGTAGAGCACAAACGATTTTTAACTCAAACCGTTGCAGTCTGTCAGTTATATAATAGAAGTCAATGGGTATATACACATAGATATAGAAGTAGATCCTCACGTCACTAATGAAGCATCTATGTGATAAGATATCTAAGATATCTATGTGCCAGCGTCACATGCCAGCTGAGCAGAGTCGCAGATTGTGGTGTAAAGAAAAATTATAAATACTGTTCAGTTTTTTGCACAGACTAATCATTTTGTATCTTAACACCTCAATGTATCGTCATGAGCCGTAGGGTTTAATTTGGCTTCATCTGTGTATGTTTTTTTTTCTGGTTCTCAAAGCTTTGGAACGTTTGGTACCCTTTGACTTCCATTATATGACAGACTGCAAAGGTTTGAGGTAAAAATTTTAGTTTGTTTTCTACTGAAAAACCAAAGTCACTTACATCTTGGATGCCCTGGGGGTAAGCAGATAACACATCACATTTTAATCTTTGGGTAAACTACCATAAGCACATTACATTACACCAAATACCCAAAATAATGTCTTTTAGCAACATCATATGACCTCTTTAATGAAAATGTAAAATCTTCGCAGTTTAGCATCACAAAGGGCTTTAGATTACACTGTCTATATTTGGTGTTGATCAGAATAAATCTCTAGAAGAAGGTGTTTAAATAAAAGGCCTGCAAATGGTAAAAACAGCAGAGAAAACTCAGAATAACAGACCTGTTGGGTTTCAGAATTCGTTCTGGGAGACGTTTTTGTAAGTATTATGTGACACATGTCTACCAAATTTCTTAACGTATATGTGAAACACGGCTCTTCATTTACATTTTATAGGCGGTGATATTAAACCGTTTTGCCACACTCACTTCTACAACCATATCAGATGTAAAGTTTCATGAGTTTTCGAGCCTGTTTAGGCCCTAAAAAGTATGGCAGATCATTTTAAAGTAGAAAAGAGAAACAATTTTAGCAGGGTCCAATTACAATAATAATGGAAGTCAATGGGAACTTAAACTGTTCAGTTACCTTAAAAAGTATAAATGGTTGCAGAAGCACTCAGGATGCTTTGTGTTTAGGTCTACGGCAAGAGTACGCAAGCACCGCTGCCACAGCCACGCGCCGCAGTGCCAGTTTTTCAATACACAGAGGCTCCCGCATGAGCTTGAGGAGTGAGGCGGAGCTTGAGGAGGAGGAGGAGTATGATCAGCTGTCCGCTCCGCAGCCGCGGCTCTTCCGGACGTCCTCCATGCAGCGCAGCACGTCCCACTCACAGAGCCTCTCCAGCATGAGAGAGTGCCGGCGCAGCCCCTCCACGCCTCAGTACCTCAGCAGCCTGTCCTTCCACACGCCCAGCCCCAGCCCCAGCAACGCTACAGACACCCAGAGCTACAGAGCCAGCGCAGGTCAGACCACACATCAAACACATACTGACGACAGTGGTACTGGATACCCTGAAAAGTTGTTTGGTAGAATAGCTATTTGATTGGTGCCAAACCAAACTGAACTGGAGTTAGTTAGTTGTAATAAAACAGGCCGATGCATTCTGAATACTAATAATTACATTGCATTGCCGTTTTTTTTGTTCAGACAAGCTACGGAAGAGCATGCCAAACCTAATTCGAGCTCCCAGTGTTCCCAGCGTCATCAGTGTGCCTAATGCTCCAACCGCTCACGTAGCCACACCGTCCTCATCTTTGTCATTACTCCGAAACAGCCAGAGTTTTGATTCCCACAGTGGTCTGACCAAGATACAGTCTGCAAGTAAGTCCAAACATCCCAGATGATCTTAGTAGCTGATTTTTCATGAACCTCGGGTCAAATTGTATTGCTCTCTGTTCAACCTCAGTTCCCTCTCCGGGCCAGTTACAGCAGCGAGTTCAGAGCGTGGGCAACTTCTTAACACGGCCTCCTCTGAAAGCCACAGCCTACGTGAGCCCTACCATCCAGAGTGCCAGCACAATGCCTTCCTCTGTTAGTCTCAACTCTATCCCCAGCAGCAGCAGCATCCCTCTCCCCAGCAAACCCAGCGCCCCCTCCTCCAGTCGCAGTGCTCTACCTCGGCCTGCTTCCTTTGTTGGGACAAGTGGCTCCCGCAGTAAAATTGCCCAGCCTATGCGCAGGTAATCGGTCACAGTTCTGCTCGACTTTTGTCAATGAATTACAGTACATTCTCTTATGGGCTTCTCATCCCTGTACTGTTTGCTTTTTATAAAGTTATAGACGTAAGTGTTTTATTGTCCACTTACTGTTAATTACCAAATTACACATTCACTGAAGCAAATGCAGTACAGAAAAATGAATTATTGTAAATAAAACAAACTAAATTCACTTGAAGACACATTTTGTAATTCAATAATTGGTTTATATGCAAAACAACTAGGTTTAGAGGCTTTTCTCTGCAAAATATTGCTATTGTAGTTTCTTTTTTCATTACTTAATCAGCATATCATGTAATTAATTAAATTAAAATTTGTAATGTTTGGCAGCCCTAAGAATACTGAAAGAAATGATTGATTCTTGGAACTTCCAAGTGCATATAATATATAACAATTATAATTATATACAAGTGGATTTAATAATTCACTAACATGCTATTTATTCATTTTTATTTTATTTTATTTTTTTAACAGATTGATACTTTTATTAAGGATGCATTCATAAAGAGTGACAGAGTAAAGTCATTTATAATGTTATAAAAGATTTCTATTTGAAATAAATACTGTTCTTATGAACTTTTTATTCATCAAATAAAAAAACATATATATGTATAATGGTTTTAATAATAACAAGAAATGTTTCTTGAGCATAAACAGCATAATAGAATGTTTTCTGAAGGATCATGTGAGACTGAAGCATGGAGCAATGGTGCTAAAAAATTCAGCTTTGATCACAAGAATAAATTACATTTTCAAGTATTTTAAACAGAAAACAGTTATTTCAGATTCTTATATTTTTTTCTGTATTTATCATCAAAAAATGCAACCTTGATGACCATAACAGACTTCTTTGGAAAACAAAATCTCTTTCTGATCCAAAACTTTTGAGCAGCAGCTTAAAATGTACTTTTAAAATGGTTTACAAATATTTAATTTCATACACAATATTTCTTAGTTAATTAATGTTTGTTCATTATTCATAACTCATGTTTATTTATACAGTTAAAATGTATTCATATGTGAAGAAATTATATATATATCTATATGTATGATACACTGAAGTATTGCTGTCATTGCAGTTTACTGACCCCGCCGAAGAGTGTCTCTGCTCTGAGCGCCCTGCGTGACGGCAGCTGGAGGGACGGCTGCTATTAAACTGCTCAGACCTTAAACGTCTCTGCCCAGCTGGCTGGGTAACACTAGACCTAATGTGGAAATAAGATTACATCAAGTGATTCGAAGCACTGTTAACAAATGCAATACAGCACCACTGCAATATGCCTGATGGCTGAAACCCAGAGCATTATGCATACAAGTGTTTACGTGCAAATAATTTGCCTAATCGCAGCACAATTTTTTAACCATTGAAACCAATTTTCAAATTATATTAATAATTCGATATGACCATAAGGACTGGTTTCGGAAGATGTTATAATTTATTAAGCATTAGTCATTGTCTCTCAAACAGCACTTTTACTGTAAACTTGCATTGTTACATTAGATAACCAGTATTGCCAGAGTAGTACTTAATTGGTTTCTGTTGCGCAAGTTGCATTCCTTTTTTAACAATTTTGTCGATTATGTTGCAACATACGGCAAGTGAATTATGTGGGTGATCTGATGCATTTGTAAAAGCAGACGAAATGGACTGTAAAACACTGCACACTGCTGTTGAAGAGTAAATGGCAGCCATTCCAGATTGTATGTTTACATGATGCTCGAGATACAGAGCACTGTGGACAAGACATTTGCACATTAAATGGTAACATTTGCTTTCTTTTTTTAAAGAACTATGATGGAAGGGAATGGATAGTATGTTTTCCAGTGTTGAATAAAGGCTTTTGAACTGAAATATAATGGTGAGAAATGTTTCTTCAGTGTATCTTTTGTGTTGTGTTGCAGTCTATGGAGGGTCAGATGACTCTCTGATATCATCAACATATCTTAATTTGTGTTTCAAAGGTCTTATGGGTTTGATATTGTAAATATATTTCAAGTCCGAAGACATGATTAAATATATATCTGTGTGGGATCAATTGACAATATCTCTCGTTAAGGTAATATATAGTATGTCTATGGACACACAATAAATTATTGATTAATAATTAAACGAACCCTGCAGTCATTTTCAAAATCATGCTCACTTACTAAATTCTTAGTATTAAAGCTTGAGGATGTTTTAATTTTTAACCAGGCTGGTTTGTGTTGGACAGTCTCTTTGACAACCACTGACCGCTTCGGGCACATACGCGACAACAGCACAAATTTGTAAGTGTTTTAAATGATGTATTTGGATTGTGAAACAAGTCTGAAGACATCAGATGCTATTGTTCTGACAGACTTTGCATTGCAGCTTATGTTTCCTGCCTGTGGAAGCACATAGAATCATTTGTAAGTGGGTAAAATGCCAAACAAGGCACAGGAGGTGAGTCCTCTCTACAATATTATTATTGGTATTGCAGTTTTTTCCCCATTGTGTGTCAATGCATGCTGTACTTTGTCCTTCAGGATGCGGTGATCAATATGAAATCTGTGCAGGAGATTGCTAAGCAGTTAGGGTTTGAGTGGACCGTTCTAGCATTTGAGCTGGGATTCACCAGGAATGAAGTCAGACTGTTTCACGCCACCTCCAAAGAAAAGAGGGTTCAGGCTCAGAGAATGCTGGAATCATGGTGTGTATCAATCCAGCACGCTAATAAATGTAACTGTTTGTTGTGGTTTTTTAAATTAGCCTTTATTTCGAGTTGTGTTGGTGTTAATTGGTGGAAGCTGGATGAGTTGTGTTATTGGCTGGTAGGTATGAGCGTTGCTGGGACAAACCGAACAAAACCAAGCTTCTGCAGGACGGTCTTGAGCGGGCGGGCCGTCGAGATCTGGCCGAGAGGCTGCGCTGTCTGCACTGGGGTCACCAGAAGCTCAGCCGCAGAGTTGAGCTGCCCTCTGCCTTCCCCTTCATCATTACCGTCCACAAGACCATAGACAACAAGGATGCCTTGAGCAGGATTAATGTGCTTAATCGCAGTTATAACTAAGACCATTTGGCAAAGAAAACTAAACGAGCAAAAAGCCTGGTACCACTAGTGAATATGCTTTTCTAAGCTCAGATTCTTCTTATTTTTCATTACAGCCTAATTGTATTGATTGATTGTGTAGTTTACTTCAAATCTTAAAAATATAATTCTCATATTAGCAAATTTCATGTAAATTATAATTAGAATATGTTTTCATTTAATTTAAATTAATTCATTAATTAAGTGTCTGAAACATTACATTCAGCTCAGACTATTCACAAGTATGAAATATATAATTTCAATTCATTATGGCCTCAGTGTACAGAAGAATATCCATTAGTATTCATTAGTTTTTATATATTCAGTTCTTTTTTACACCTCGTGAAAGTATTTTTCGTGTTGATATTATACAATCAAATTTTATTTATTCTGTCATTCAATCAAACTCTCCTATAATAGGTTTAAATGTAAATTTGCAATGCATTTACTTATGTTTTGCTGTTTTAATAATAAAAAGGTCAAAACTGTGTTTTTTCGCAGTCAGTGTTGTAAGCACTAGCTTCAATGTGTTTAGGCCAAACTGCAGCACCACTTTATTGCTGACCCTAATCCCTTTGAAAAGCAGTCAAATCTACTTAAATTGAATACTCAGATAAACCATGACTATCCACTCTGACAAAGAGTATTTTGTTAATAAAATTACATTACTTTCATTAGAACACATATATAAAATTGTATATATATATATATATATATATATATATATATATATATATATATATGTGTGT
>JAUCMT010000160.1:1071097-1081674 GCA_032357475.1 Enteromius thamalakanensis | reverse complement strand
CACTGATAATAAAACATCAGCATATTAGAATGATTTCTGAAAGGATCGGGTGACACTGAAGACTGGAGTAATGATGCTTTGTATCACAGAAATAAATTACAGTTTAAAATATATTCACACAGAAAACAGTTCTTTTAAGCTGAAATAATATTTCACAATATTACAGTTTTTTCTGGATTTTTAATCTCATAAATGCAGCCTTGATGAGCAGAAGAAACATCTTTAAGACCATTAAATATCTTACTGACCCCAAATTTTTGAACGTTAGTGTATATATAATGTCACATGTTAAAATGTATGTTTTTAACGTCTATGCCAACCCAACAAAGCCAACTCATTGCAGTTAATAGTGTTTACCTTCTGTTGTCATTCACTAACTGCATGAATTGTTCTGTACATATGGACATCAACTGATAAGCTACTAGAAACTTTAAAATAGAAACTTAAATAATTTGTATCACGAAAAGCGTTATGCAATTAAACTTGAATTGAAGATGTGTGTATAATAGAACTTTGGACTTGTTACGACAACTAGTTCTAGTCTTATACTAGTATAATTAATTATCTACAATGATGCAAATTACATTGTCATTCTCAGTTGCAGATCTGGGACACGGCGGGCCAGGAGCGCTTCAGGAAGAGTATGGTGGAGCATTACTACAGAAACGTCCATGCCATCATCTTTGTGTATGACGTGACCAGCCTGGCTTCATTTGAGAGTCTGCCGGAGTGGATTGAGGAGTGCAGCCGTCACTCGGTCCCTCCCATGGTGTCCCGCATACTAGTCGGGAACAAATGTGACTTAAGAGAGGCGAGAGAGGTGTCCACGTTTTTAGCTCAGCGGCTGGCTGACAGCTACAACTTCCCGCTTTTTGAGACGTCTGCAAGAGACCCTGCAGAAAAAGAGCACGTAGATGCCATTTTCCTCACGCTGGCCTACAGGCTGAAGAATCACAAGCCGCTGAGACTGAAACAGCCAAGCGAGAGCAGCTTCTTACAGCTCGCTGGAGGACAGGAGGAGAGCACACACTGTTTATGCTAATGCACTTAGGCCCGTACAGTTTCATGCAATAACTAAGGGTGACGATCTGTGTGCAGTTAAGAGTGTTTGGGAGATATGCATTAGGTCTATAGGATTGCATTTGGTGTATGTTTTGAGGGTTTTGTTTAGTTAAACCACATGTTATGCAGCAAGGGATGCCTATATGTCTCTTCAGAAACTACTCAGTGTGAGACTGTTATAGCATTTTCGCTCTGTAATAACTTTGCATGTTGTTTCAATGTTATATTTAATAGTTATGCATATATCATGACAATCCCACATAGGTTGCTGCTGTGAAACTGCAGAGACACACATTGTTATGCACCGTGAGCTTTCTGTTATTTTTGCGGATATGGATAAATACTATCATATTTACTTTGCCCTTAATTCAAAATTGTACTTCTTTTGAAAGCATTTAAAGTATCTAAATTGAAAACAGACTTTTAATGAACTAAAGCTGTTAATGAATCCATCATGAACACTAGTGGGCGCCACTATCAAAGCATTCAGAACATTATTATGAAACAAAACAAGGTAAAACACACTCTGTACCATAAATGAGAGCACTTATATCCCAAACTCAACGTGATGCATTTATGAAACTGTAACATGCAACATAATCTTTTACAATCAGTGCATCGATTAGACTTCAACTCATCTCAAAGGCTTGATTCCAATCATTTTTTATCGACAACCCCTTTTGTAAGCAATAGCATTTGGAAAACAGGGACTGTATTGCACTTTAAATTGAGATTGTGTCATGTCTGACATTTGTCTCGATTATTCAGCATCATGTCGGATTTGTTGTACTTGAGAGAAACATGTCATTGTGTTAATAGTTTGCAGTGGCTGTCAGATGTGTTGAAAAGTGAATGTAAAAATAAAATGTGCAAAAAAATATATTTTTTATATGTCGTATATAACAGTTGTGATCAATCTAGATCAAAGAGTTTAAAAGATTTTAAATATAAATATGGTTCCCATAGTAAATGGAAATATCAGGAAAATTTAACAAATAAAAAATAATGGACATTTCTGACTATATATTTTTGAAGTTATGCGCAGCTGTCGGAGTCGGAAACAAAAATAAGTATTTGTTAAATCCAAAATTAAATCCTAATCCAAAAAGAAAAACACTGGGAACTTTTTACAGCAACATTTAGCAAATTCTAGTGAACGTCTTATTTTGTGAACCGAACAGATCTCACCCTCTCAGACAGGAAAAGTTGTTTTTGACACCTTACATGTGCACTTAAACCCTTAAGTCAGCAGGCAAGTGCAGCTGCAAACACATATCTTGTTTTACCATGTGTCTACCTGTTAACTCCAACACCAGAGGTGTGAAGAATTCTTTTCCAAGTGATAAAACCCACAGCCCCACTAAAAATAACAAAAAGCGGGATTTTAAAACTTATGAGTAAGCAGTTAGGCCTCAAAGGTCTTGTTTGTCCTTGTAAAATTGCCTGTGAACATACTGAAGCTTTTGGAACCAGTAACAAATTTTTAATGCATGTGAACATACTGACCAATAAAATGATTCAATCTAAATCTAATCTAATTGCCATGCAACTTTAGTGCACATGCGTTTAGTCACCACCAGATGTCTGCAGAAACTTAACTTGAACCAGATCCGTTTTGTAAAAAAAAAAAAACAGCAACAGGATTGGCAACGATTGGGCTTGACACTTTGAATTTAACACCAAAATAAAACCACATGTATATGTGTGTGTGCGTAATAGATTAAACTGAAAACAATATACGCATAATGCATTGGATTTACATCTAAACCCATCATCTTAACCTTTGACTCTTTTATCACATATGTGTCTTTCCTCTATATGTAATTGCATTTATATTGATAAAAACATTTACTTTCGGAATATCAAAATATTAGGTGAAGCACCAAGTAGGCCTACTTCTGAAATAATTAGCACATTTATAACATACATTGCAAATATTTCGGGGAAAGTAAAGTAGAAAAGAAGAATATAGCATAATATTTCCCATAAATCATACTAATTATATTTATAAATTAACATTTATTATTTTAATCATTAGTATCATGTATAGTATTATGATCAATGTTAAAAGTATGCGAGTGTGTCTCAGAATTATCATTATTATTAAATAACTTAATTTTTTTTATAAATTTCATAGGTCGATGTCTTGCTTTTGTTTCTTTTTTTAACCAAAACTATGAAAATGAACACCACACATCAACTTACATGAAAGAAAGAAAGAAGAATTAACATTTTAATAAATACACTGAGCCACATGTTGACATTCCAATGGGCTTTTGACCTGTAATGTATATTTAAATAGCCTATATTATCATGCCATATTGTATTACGAACAGTTAGCCATTTTTTCCTGTAACATTATTACTGCATTGCTGGTAAAACATTGCAACAAGTGAAGTCATCGAAAAAGTGTGACCATGATGGAGTTATGGTTAAAAATAAAGCGCTTCTGATGTCACACATGTGTCATAGTAGCTGTTTACAAACACATAGTTCAGGGAGGAACGACGCCATACCGTGGGCTAAAACGAGCTCGAGCGTCTCATTGGCGATGCGTTCTCCACGTCCAGCACGCCTCCCTCAGTCACCGCCCTCTCTCAGAGCCGGGCGATATTTAAAAGGTCTCACCAGAGCGCACTGTGCGCGCTAAGGAGCTCAGCAGCACACAGTGAGAGTGTTTCAATAGCAGATTGCTCTAATATCGGATATTTGGGAGTTTAACACACTGAAGGAGTACAGAAGATGAAGTCTCCAAAGATAAAGTCACAGAGCAAATGTAAGTCCAACATTTAAGTAAGACTCGTTCAGTCGCAGTATAGCAAGCGTGCTTGTTACGCTGTGGCGATACTTTGTCGCACTTGGTTACAAATCTCTTGCATTGCGTTTTCACAGCGTTCCTTGAGAAGGATGACGATCTCAACGATGTGTTGTGTGAATTTGACGCTGTCATCGAGGATTTCACGTCCCCGGTGGAGAAGCGACACTTCAGATATGATGAACACTTGAAAAGCATGAAGAGACGGAGCAGCGCGAGCGTCAGCGACAGCGGCATCAGCGACTCTGAGAGTGAGTATGCAGCAGGAGAAAGTTGCTTGAGTTATTCCTGAAGAATGATAGGAGTGCCCTGAAGCCATTATCTCTGCGTCACGACTAAAGCCCCGCAGCCTCAGAAGTTACAGTGCGTAATCTTATCTAATCTAACCTGAGCCCACACACAAGCACTGAGAACAGCCGGGTTCCATTAGACGTCTTTTAAAAGACATTGAAACTTATGAAAACCTTGACATTTCTAGCCTATCGCCAGTAATAGCTGTTAGGAGACTGTGAAGCAGAGGAGAGTTCAGCCAGACACTAAGAGACAGTCTGGATCTGAGCACAGCATGAAGGTTTAAACTCCAGCCAATGACAAAGAACCAGACGTTTTGTGGAGACTTCAGGGTATCAATTTAATTTTTTTTTTTTTGCCTGAATCCCATTATATCCAAACCTTTTGTGTGTTGAAGTGCTGATGGGATGTATCCAGAATTTGGAGATGGATTGCATCATGGGAGTGCATAGAAATGTTCCTTTTCACTTCTGCTGTAAAAGTGTTCTTGTGTCTAATGCTCAAGCAACAAGTGATCTCTTTACCCCACCCTTTTCCTTCTGGAACAAACAGGGAATGTGACAGACTGTGCTTGCATAATAAACGTTCCTCCAGTGCATTATGTGCCCTGCTGTCGCCCTCATGGATCTATGCCACTGCATTTTGGATCCAATCAAGGCTGGTGCCATATTGACACACGTGCCATTGATCTGGATCAGTGGCTCCAAGCGGTTTTGCTTCAGGACTTTGTACTGGATAAAACATCAGGGAAGCGTTTTCTCCTTTCTTTTAAAAGCTGCTAAGTATATCCTTCAGTAAAAGTGCGCATACTTAAGAGTGCTTATTACATTCAGACAGTCAAATGCATGTTAACTGCAAGACTGCATTTCACATGCAATGAAGTTGCAATGTAGTGCATTGGTAAAATGTTTTTACCTTTAATACTGAATAACACGCCACAGTTAAAATTATATTACATATGCTTTAATATGTACTTTAAAGATTACTTATTGATTAAATTAAAGTAAAATTTTCATATTTAAAATTATTACAGTGCGCTTAAGTGTACAGTTAAGTGCACTTTAATTAAAATAGCATTTTATTTTCTGCAAATACAATATTTAAAAAATGCATACTTTAATAATTAAGCACTTTAAGAGAAATTGACTATTTGGCTGATTTTGGGGTTTAAAAGCACTAATGTAGATGATGCAGTCTGTGTCAGCTGAGAGGATACTGGCACGTTTCACCAGCTGATGTGCTGGAGCCCCCAGGCGAGAGGATCTAATGACTGAGGCGGTGGGAAAAGTTGAGCTTCCGTGTAATAGCACGCCTGCTCTGCAGGGCTAAGAATGTGTAAACAAAGTTTTTTAAGATAAAGTGTGGTGTACCGGGTCAGATCTTTGGCTTTAAATGAACCTGCTCGAGGGTGGATTGCTGTTGAACCCGCTTTGAAAGTGTGCTCGTGAGAGAGAGGCTGTTATTAGAGGAGTATGCATTGATTACAAACTCAACCCGCTCTACTAGCACAGATTAACCCCCAACCCCCTCTTCACCCTCCGGTTATGGGTCACTGCACATGTTTGGCAAGCCTGTGTGGTAGAGAGCAGTGCTGCTCCACTGCTTTTACGTTAGGCATTAAGTGGTGACTCAACACAAGTGAATACTATAGAGTTTTGAATTTCAATGGCTTCATGCAATCGGCAAGGAAAAGTGTGTAAAGCTTTATTTTAGTGTCATTATAACAAGTGGAGAGTTTTCACTCAGTATCATTATCTCATTTTTGACCCAGATGGCTTTTAGAGCATTTGCATCTGAACTCTTTATATATAAATCTCTGTTTATAGGAAGTATGGAAATATTTTAAATTCTCAAGTGATGCAAGACTATTAAAACTATAGTTACAGTTATCATTTTTGATGCGAATGGGCCTTAATTCTGCACAGTTATGTTATTTGCATTGCTTTTCCTTGCTCTCTGTGTCTATCACTACAGATCATGACAGATTTCGGGGTTGCTACCCACCTGTTGTGGTGGAGTTCAAGACGGCAGTGTGCTGTACTCATACAGGAAGCCTGAGTTTTACATTTCTACCGTCTCTTTCCTTCCCTCTGTAACAGGTGCAGAGTCCTTGAACAGAAACAGTTTCAGCTTCAGCGATGAGAAGCTCAACTCTCCCAGCGTCTTCTCCCCCTTACCAAACAGTCCCTTGGTCGCATCTCCTAAACGTGAGTTTAAATGTATGTTTATTTATTTATTTTTACGTTTTTAATGCTAATAAGTTGATTTTAGGTTTATTGGCTGCACTAAGGTGATCAACTGTGTATTGTCTCCTTCAGCTAAACTGGGAGACACTAAAGAGCTAGAGGACTTCATTGCTGACCTTGACAGAACATTAGCAAGTAAGTGCATTTCAAAGACAAAAATGACTTTGTTTTGGGTTCTGTCTGTCGATGGTAAGGGCTGAAGGCTATAAGAAATATGTCGGCTTGTAGAGATACTGCTTTACATAAGCATCCCAAACAAGTTCAGATGGGGACAAAATTACTCATGGGTGCTTTTACACAGAATTTGAAAATGAGTTAATTTGTTTACTGTTGCCGAGCATCATCACAACACAACACAACACACTTTAAGACCACAGTCAGTACTTCATTTGGAAAATATCATAGTAATATAATGCATATTATAGTTATTTTGCCCACACATGACAACTTTCACATGTTGTTTATATATATATGAACATATAATATAATAGATGAGTTACAAATAAAACCAGCGCAAAAACAGCTTCAAAAAGTAAGAATACAATGAACAATCTTTTTAAGACCAAATAATCAAATGAAATAGAGTATCTTTAATGTATATAATATAATATAATATGTCAAATTAAAAGGAAATATAATAAAGTATTCGTATCAACATTATGTAGTAAAATATTTTCCACACTATTATTTTGTTTGTATTTTTTATCAAATAAATGCAGTTTTGGATATAATAAAGAGACTTAACATTTGAAAAACTGAACATTTGAATGGCAGCCTAGATTTTAAAATATGAATAAATTATACTAGTATTTAACAATGTTACTGTCTTCAATATTACTGATCAAATCAAATCAGATTTGTTAAGCATAAGAAACTAGTTTATGATTAGATTTTTTCACACCACCCACTCCTTTCATCAACTACCAGATAAACGGATCATAGGAAGAAACAAGTCACTCTTGTATCAGTGGGGAGTTTTCAATCTCTTATTGAAAGATTGAGGTCATGCTAATCATGGTGTCAGTCATGCACACACACACACACACACTCTCTGTGATGCATTAACAGTTCAGTCGATTTGCTTTGGCTCTCCTTCAGTCTAGAGTGCTGTAACTTGCCTCAGAGAGACTGAAGAATGCATGTAAACCTGCATTGTGCTGGAACTGTAGCCAGAGGGGGATTGTGCATATTGTACAGTTGTATTTTTTTTGCTTCAAAACGGTCATAAATCTTCACGACAGCTTATCTCTTTTGCTCATGTGTCTTGAGTACACACACATTTTTTTAGACGCTTTTAAATGTTTCCCGATGTGCCATGCAAGCTATTAAATGCTCTACTGTTTATGCAGCAAATAAAAGACATGCTAATTGGGCAGCAGTGTTTATTGCAGCGGTGTCTATATAAAGAAGACCCGCATACACTCTAAGAATAACCCTGACACCCGAGGACATGAAAATGTACTAAGTATGTTCTGTGCTTGACTGTGTTCTCTCCTCCAGGCATGTGAGCAAGAGACGGGGCGACTGGGGCCCACCACATTGTAGCTCCGCTGGGGGACGACAGCCAGACCACACCTGATTAAAACCTTAACTACTGTGAAGACGGAGAAGACATGGTCAGGGTTTAGCGCGTTGAACGATGACGTTCACAAAGACTTGCACCCATACAAACACTCTCAAATACAAATGCATAAGAAATACACTTCTGACAGGAATGGCTGTGCTCTCTGAAAAACTTGAGCTGTAAGATTATTTAAATAGCTTTTTATAGAAATATATTTTCTATTTTATAGAGTTGGTTATTGTACATTTTTATCTGTAATACCATTTTGTGGATTTATATTTTTGTATTTTATGTAAATATTGTTTCAGCCTTTTCTGTCACATGGGAATAAACTTCATTAGAAAAACTGGAAAAGCAATAATAGCGTGTATTTAATACAACTAAAGAGATTAAAGTTGACAGATTTTAAGATGTGTCATGGTATTATTTAATTGTGTGTCTGCTTGCATCAGAATGCTTGTTTCTGGAGTATTTTCACTCTCGGTGTGGCCAGATGATTTACTGGAGGACATTGCTAATTAATTCAGGGCTGTGGGTCGGTCAGCTAAAGCTCTTGAGCGGTCTGTGAATGATTGACCTCACAGCAGGGTTTGAGACCGTGAGCAGTTGCTCTGCAGAAAATGTGACACCTGGTCACCTCCTCCGCACTTTGTGTCCAAATCTGTGTCTGGATCCCGGCTCAGTGATCGTCCGATTACTTTGCTCCTCCACCTAATGTGATCATTAAACCAGAAGATATCCTCTCTACAGAATGTTAATTTATTATTCGATTGGACGTCCAAATGTTAAACCATGAAAATAATTAATTTAAATGCTAAATAATATACTATGCTCACTAAAGCTGCATTTATTTGATCAAAAATACAGAAAAGGCAGTAATATTGTTTAATATTATTAATAATTATTAGACTAATTAAATTTTTTTACTCCATTAATCCAGTCTTCAGTGTAACATGATCCATTAGAATTCATTACAATATGCTGATTTACTGTTTAAGGAAGTTTATTTTATTTGTATAAACAGTATAACAGTTGTGCTGCTTAATATAGTTGTAGAAAGATATTTTTCAGTTTAGCATTTTTTTTAGCACTTTTGATTTATTTGAGATTTTGGTAACACTTTACAATAAGGTTCATTAGTTAACAAACTAAAAATTAACAATACTTGTACTGCATTTATTCATTTTTGTTAATGTTAATTGCAGCATTTACTAATGCATTAGTAAAAACACAAGTTGTGTTTATTAGTTAATGCGCTATGAACTAACTGTATTTTCAGTAACAAAGCTTCGAAAAATGGTAATTAAAGTATGAAAAAAATAACCTTTAAAGTTGCTAATCTTGAGTTCATGTGGCAACATAGCATACTACTGTATAAAGTCTATAAAAAAACAACAGGAGAGAGTATAGAATTGGCCTACATGCACAGTAAGCTTGTCTTGATCAAGGTCAAAGATGATCAGAAATACACAGGGTCATGCTCTCTTTAAGCAGGTGAGATGAAGAAGAGTTTTACTTCACACGTCATAAAAAAACACCCATGATGCACTGTGAATAGAAGATAAAGCACCCCAGTACTTATGTCTGTCCTGGCAATGCTTCAATGTGTCATTTGAAATTCAAATCTTATGAAAATTGAGTAAGCATGCAGTCTGGCAAAGTCATTGCTGAAACAACAGCTAGATAGGGTGCAGTCACATTAGTAAAATATAGCAGGCACAAAACGTCCATTGTCGTTAGTAGCGATTTATAAAGCACAGGTGACAGACGTCACTTTCAAACCAAGCAGCTTTCTATTGTTCAACTCATCAAATCCACAAGGAAACCCTTTCAATTATTGTGGGAGATTTTGTCATAGAAATTTGTGTTATCTGGAGTCTCCATGCAAGGCGAAAAAAAAATCTGTAAAATTTAGTTTAAAAACTGGCAGCTGTGGTTGCCGGAATGTGACCTTAAAAAATACGGTAACAATGATTTAGGTTTTACGGTTTTAAGTTATATTTACAGTTAAATACCGTAATTTCATTAACTGATGCAATGTTAATATACCAAGCTATTAAAGTACTGAAATCAGTTTTGACCTTAAAATACACTGATAAACACCAAATGCAGGTGTAGATGAGAAAGTCACATGATAAACCAAAGCCCATCACAAGCAGCTTTTAAATATGAACTTATATAGAAGGAGCTCAGTCTCATTCACACAAACACTAAACACCATCATGGTGAGACTCATTAAACTGAAATATGCAAAAAACATTCATTTACATCAAAAACATCAAATTCTAACTAAATTTGAAATGCAATGCAGGGAATTCTGGGAATGTAAGTTTAAATTTTTTCCCTCTAAATTTTTACCGTTAACCATTTAACAGTTTTTTCCCGTAGCATTTTCACAGTGTTTTACTGTTACACAGCCATTTTTTTTTGCAGAAATTAAGTCTGTCATGCAAATTTTTCAAAGTGATCAACAGAAAGCTGCTTGTTTTGAAAGTTACTAAGCATGAACTGTTTCATCCAAATCGAGACTGAGGTCTCTGCAGAACAAATGTGGGCGTTTCTCAATTTCTGGATGTTTCTCAACCGCGGGATGTTTTTC
>JAUCMT010000160.1:1053038-1063100 GCA_032357475.1 Enteromius thamalakanensis | reverse complement strand
AGATAGATAGATAGATAGATAGATAGATAGATAGATAGATAGATAGATAGATAGATAGATAGATAGATAGATGTTGATATGTGGTAGCTAAGGTACTGTAAATGGTTGCTAGGGTGTTGCTGTGTGGTTGCTAAGGAACGTGTGGTGGTTGCTAAGGTGCTTCTATGTGGTTAATAGGGTACCTGAGGTGGTTGCTAAGGCATATGCTAAGGTTTCCAATGTGGTTGCTAAGGTGTAGCTATGTGGCTGCTGAGGGTACCTGAGGCAGTTGCTAGGGTGTTGATTTTAGCACGATTAGCACGTTTCTAGCATGTTGTTAGCATGATTAGCATGTTACTAGTCTTTTACTAGCACGATTAACAAGTCACTAGCTTGGTGTAAGCACTGTTATACAAGCATGACTATAGCATGGCGTTATCATGATTAGCAAATTAATAGCATGATTAGCATGTCACTAGCATGTTGTTAGCAAGATAATAGCATGATTAAGCTAGATTATGATTAGAAATAGCATTAGATGTGGAGTTTAAATGTTTTATTCTTCAGGATATTCTTCAGAAAGCCTTTGTATTTCACAGAATGTGTTTGCTGTAATGAAAACAGAACTCTCCTAAACACGGTTGCATGAGATGAGGTGATCTTAGTAATCTTGTCATGTCACTATATGAACATGAATTTTACCCTAAGTTCTTCCTAAGAAATATGAGCATGTTAACTTTTTTAGGTTATGTCTTGTACATGTCTGGCAGCGCAGGAAAAATGTGATCGCGACGGCACAGTTACCTTGTGTTGAGAGTTTTAGCGAGGTGATTAAACCCGCTTCGCTCCACTGTAGCCAAGGGAGTCATATCCTTTCCTTTGCGATGTACAGAGACTGGAAGCGCCTGGGAGAAGCCCCTCCCATGACGCAAATTCGCGTTTGCTGTGAAGCGAATTTCACGCGTGAATGAAGCGAGTAAACTCAAAATGTTCAAGCCTCCAAGTACGTGTGAATAGCATGATTTATTCGTGCAAGTCGCGTCTGTTGTGCACGTAGGGTAACGTGACTCTACACGCAGTGTTGTTTTTAAAGGGAAAGTAATCGAAATAATCGTCCTGAAAAAATTTGATCGATTATAGGTTCTGAATGTCGATTATGATTACTTTTCGATTAATTGCCCAGCCCTACTTCAGACTCACATCATGTACACAACATGTGCTGGTTTACTGGACCATTACTAAACAGTTTTTCATTGAGTGCAGGATTAAAAGAGGGTTTGGACAGTTTCAGCCTGGAGCGTTACTCTCTGAATGGTCATCTGTCAATACCCACTCATTAGACCTGCACCAACTTTCACTGCAGGCTACTTTCAGCATTATGTGAGAGATTGCCGGGCTGTGAAATGCTAGTTCTGGACATAACCAACATATTGACTTTAACATGCACTGTAAAACATGAACGTGATTTTAACAGTAAAAAAAAAAAAAACGGTTAAATGGTTAATAATAAATTCCTGTTAAATTTCCAAGGAAACACTCTTAACTGACATTTCCAGAATTCCCTGCATTGCATTTTAAATTTAGTTTGAATTTGATGTTTCTTCTTTGAGATAACTGTTTCTTAGGTTTTTTTTATTTCAGTTATGGTTATTATAGTTGTATGTTACACGTAGTGTTGTTAAATGAATGTTTATTGCACATTTCAGTTTAATAATTCTTACCATGATGTTGTTTACCTGCATTTGGCAGATATCAGTGTATTTCAAAGGGACAAAATTGATTTAATTACTTTAATAGGTTAGTATATATTAACATTATATCAGTTATCACCGTTTTTACTAGAAATTACGGTATTTAACTGTAAATTTAACATAAAACCATAAAACAAAAAATATTGTAACCACATTTTTCACGGTTTTATTCTGGCAACCACAACTGCCATTTTTTTACCGTAAATTTTATAGAATTTTTTTACAGTGTGAGCTTAAACAATGTTAATAAATAAATTAATATTAGAACTAATGTAACAATAAGCACTTTTAATTCTGTATTTCATTTTTCTTTGGCTTGAGATAAAACAGTATAATCTGAATATAAAGGGTTTCTTTGTATATAATTGTTTATTTATGTAACATAAAGTGTTTGTTTACATATTTTCAATGAAATTTATTTTTAAACTATGGTTCCTTGGAGAACCTTTAACATCTGTGGAACTTTAAATACACATTTTTTTAAGTCATTTAATTCTATTCATTCATTAAAAAGTGTTCTTTTAGGAACTCTTCACAATTTTTACACAGTAAATCATATAATAATGCCAACCAACATTAGTTTGCTGCAGTTTGGGGGTGTAAGTTAGAAATCCAACGCAAATAATAACAATGAACTCACGCTGTAAAGCTGGGGTTAATATTACTATGATGCATATTAAAATGCACCTTCATCAAGTGATTTGATTCTCCTCTATTATATTTTTAACAACACCAAGTTCACTAAAAGACACTGGGAAGCATTATATTAGTTTTTAAGTCGTTTTGTTTTTCCGGTGTGCTTTCAGTCCATGTCTGTGTCAGGACACCTAAGGCCCTCAGCATCTGCACGCCTGCAGGGATGGGCGTACTGTGACCTTGTCTTATTACTGCCCACCTCAGTGCAGTGAGTAACAGCCATGTGTAGAGCTGGTTCTTCTCAAACAAAAGAGACAGATGCTCAGTGTTTCCTCTAGCTTCACCTCTGCCACTTCTTCAGATACGCCACTTGCCCTGTTCTGACTTGCCCAGATTTATGAGTCGTATGGCAATGTTTTCCACCGCACAAGTGACGCTGCATGTACACAGGTGGGCAGAAGATTATCAATAGAGTACTAAAACCTCAAAGAACAGTTTGAGAAAAGATGCCGTAAAAGGCAGTTATAAGGAAATAAACACTATGCACGATGCAGGTGTAAGATTTCGAAGATTTAACATTCTCAAATAAGACATAAACAAATATCAAAGTCAACATTATGGCATGCTGTCTCCATATTCTTCCCTGTATATCTTAACTGCCACATTCAGCAGAGTAATTTTCAGCATTGGCGCCACAGTAACAGTTTTGAATGATGTAAAAATGTCTCTGTCGATCACATGATGCTGTGATCTGCGCAACATGACCTGCAGGCATGCAGAACGGCGTCCAGGGATAAACGTGGGCACAGTGTTTCTTAATACTAAAGTTACTCCAGGACAGGACATGCAGACTTGATAGTATATGTTGCTTCAATAAATAAGGTGCCGCTTACTTTACTCTCTGGTCAATGAACAGAGCATGGCAGCACCAGCTTTGTGTTTCTTTTAAATATCAAGAACTGTATTTCCACACTCACTTTAAAGAGCTAGATAGAAACGTACATTAAATTATGGTAATTTCTATTTAAAATCAACATGAAATTAAAACTGACCTAGTCTGTTTTCCTAATGCACAAATCATATTAATCATTAAATTAATGAAACGATAAATTTACACTGGTCTTGGCAAGGTAATGTGCCATTTTTAATGTTTTGTGCAATAAATTGAGGCTGAGGAATAGATGCACATTGCTCAGTTGGCCATTCGGATCATGGTCTTTAGTTTAAAATCTGCATAATGGGCATCTAATCAACATAAACCCTATTCTGGCATTGTAAAGCATCATTGTGTACGTTCACAAATATTCCAGAGTTCAGGTTCTGCATAATTACACACTAATGAGTCTCGTTACCCTGCCACTGTACACACACTGTATGAAAGAGCTTTATTCAGTGCCCTGTTTAGCTTTCCAAAATATGTGCTCTCTGTTTACAATGGTGCATACTAGGAATTGTTTGCATGTGCAATATGTGCATGCTTTTCTTGTCCCACATTTAAACCGAGTACTGGAATTATGAGGGGAGGTGAAAAAATGAGGAAAAATAGATTTTAGTTAACTTGTTCTTCCAGGTTAAAGGTCATGACCCTGAAGCGGGTCAGTGATGTCAGAGATCTCCTGCAGGAATGCACATGAGCAGAGGGAGTGTGTGCCCTAAATGATAGCAGCAGAGATACTATCAGAAACTAAGGCCGTCTCTATACATCAGTGTCTTGTTAAAATATGACTTGTTATGGAACAATCTGGCATAAAGCATAATTTACTGTCTCCTGGGAGAAAGGCAATAATTCAGGGGAAAATGGTGGTGGCGACTGTGGGAACATCGGTTAATTTAATTTACAGATATCAATTCAGCGTAAAAAGCCATCAGGACAGTACTGCATCTTCTATGGTAAAAAGATTCGTTTGCAGCTGACTTCCACAGAATGTGTTCCTGTGAAGCGAAAAAACTACAACAACTAAAAAACAAGTCAAACGAAGAAACACACATACTGTACATAAGTTTTTAACAGAATCGTTTCTACATGTTTTACTTAACAACAGAAACAAAAACAAAATGAGACGCATTTAAGAACCAAGGGCCTGTTCCATAAACCAAGATTAGACTATAAGCCAGGCTTATTTCAGTTAGTCTGACTTACTGCTAGTTAATTTGTATTAACATAAGTCAGACTATCTGCTATAAGCCTGGCTTATTTGGTAAACTTGTTTTATGGAACAGGCACCAAGATTTAGAAACAAATCATTTTCTAAAGGATACATTTTAAAACTTGACTCTAGTTTACAGTAGTAATATTATGGTGAAAACAAACACACAAACATATAAACACCCAAATATAAATATAAAGAAACAACCCCCCCACCCCCAAACAACATCTAAACAAACAAAAACAAAAGATGCTTTTAAGATCTTCTACAGAAAAACAAAAAATACAACTGGGGCCTGGTTCATAAAACAAGTTTACCAAATAAGAGAGGTTTATTTAAGTTAGTCTAACTTATCGTCAGTTGATTTGATTCAAAATAAGTCAGACTAATTGAAATAAGACTGGCTTATTTGGTAAACTTGTTTTGTGAAACAGGCACAAAGTTTAGTGTCTTCTACAAAAGAACAAATAAACTAAAAACAAATACATTTCTATTGTTTAATCTAGTTTACATTGTTTGATTTTTACAAAAACAAATAACTTGAAACAAAAGAATAAGAAAAAAACCAAAACAAAATGAGAAACTTATAACAAATTATTTTGTTTAAAATATGCCATGTATGCCATTTTCATTGCCGGGTCCCCCGGGGGGTTTTCTATAGCACAAATCAAGTGATGAAATGCTAAGCGACTATTCATTTGCATCAGGCAGCAGTGAAAGGCCAGTATGCAGCTGTGGACGGAGCCTGGACTCCGTGCTGGGAAAATTAGAGGTGTGGGTCAGTGTGGGCCAGCTGGACACAGACACACACCCACAGGAAGTGAACATCCTGCTAAACTAATCACGGTGTAAAGTCCAAACACACAGCGTCACACCCATCTGACATAATCCAGTGACGAAAGATCACAAGAATGATGAGAAGAGCAGGAATGTTAAAATACACAGTCAAGACAAACTACAGCAGCTTTACATGGACAGTTCACTCATTTACTCACCTTCGTGTCCATCCAAACTTGACAACCTTGTTTCTATGGAGGCAAATGAGAAATTCTGAAAAAAATAAAAAAACAAACCAGAAAAATCGTATAAAAAGTAAAGAATGACATGATTTTAATTTTTGTGTGAACTACAGTCAGTGACAGAACACAAGAACTGAGAAACACAAGGCTGACTGAATGTTGCTATGATTTATAAACCAAGCTAGACTCAGTCCAAGACATCTGGACGTGTTTGCATCCCATGTGACACCGGTGCTTGTGGAAGCTGCAGTGATTTGGCAGAGTAAAGCAGCAGTTGAGGGTGAATCGCAGGGCTGGAATCTGCTTCCCCTCTCCAGCAGAAACAAAAGAGATGGTGATCCGTATCCAGTATTATCCATCATGCCCCATAGCCTCACACTGAAGCCTTGGCACCTTGTTGGTCTTGATGGATGAGGTCGATTAGACCCTGAATATTCATATTCCTCCAAATGAGGGCGAACAGGACAGATTCAATCTTCATTCCTGCATGGAGTTCAAATTACGCATACTACCACACAAACTCAGCACTCATTAGTTTGAATGAAATACTTGTGCAACAAGCTATGAGAAACTGTGCTAGGTTGACCCATTGTAATATGAAAGCCTATTTTTAAGTCTTAATTGCAGTTTACTGCTGGTAGTTTCTGATGGAGTAATTAATGACAGCCCTCTGTTGAAGCTCACCTGATGAGCACCTGTGGTCGTTCCTAAAACAGCCCAGATCCCCTTACACACACACACACACACACACACACACTCAAAGAGAGAGAACAGCAGCAGACTGCTGTAATCCTGACCCAATAGCTGTCAGTGTACAGTCAGTGCTGACACATCTCCCCTATGCCCAGACACCTGGCCTCCCTTACTTTCTTGTGGAAAACCCCTCACATGACCCTTTCTCAAGAATCCCTTATTGTCTGGTAATGGAAAATGAGATAACAGCTGACAGACTGTTAAATATACGCATGCTCCAAACTTGCCAAGGTTCTGGATAATTTTTCACTGGTGCTGCTGTTTGAATGTTTGCAGCTCTTTTCCATTTATCAAAAGTTAATAGTGAAAGTGGTTGCATAAAAGTAGTGCCTAATTTTAACTCGTGTTATATGATAGCTTCGTGCGAGGAAAATACTGAAATTGTAAAAACTCAATTATCAATAAAAAATCTTTGCATTTTCACTTTTGAGAATTGTAGAGGAGATTTTCACTGAAAAAAGACCTGTGCAAATCAAGAAACATAACTATAAGGAAAAATATCACTGCTTATCCACTGATAAAAACATTGAGAACCCATCATTTAAAGAGCTTAAAGGTGAGTCTGAAATATTCACACATTAAAAAATAAATACAACCTCACGTTGTCAATCATGTTTAGCCACTGTCTTCGAAACTTTTGTCCGTCAAAAGAATTTTAGATCAGGTTTGATTTTCTTCATTTTCACAGCATCTTGATGACGAAAGATGACGAATATGATAAAGTGCATACATTAAATAGTGCAAAAAATTTGAACTCTGTGTGCATTTAAAGTTGCAGACGCTAATATGTGCTTACAATAAACAACTACTGTATGTTAATAACTACTGTATGTTAATAACATTTTCATGTTTGCATCTCATAGCCAGCTCCATATGGTTTTTCTGACACAAAAAAGTGATGTAAAACTCTCTTGGGAGTGTAAAATGGCATTTTTGCGTTTGTTGATGTTGGTTAGGTTCAAGATTTAGTGTAAGTAATGTGTTATTTTCAAACATCAGGATTTTAGTTTATCACCAATCAGCAGAAATGAACTGAAGCACATACAAAATCAACATAAAACACTGATTCACTTTCATCTGAACTGATATTTCCCTTTGTAAGTGTAGTGAAATGTGCAAGAAGAAACACTATTTTGCAGAAATTTTTCTGATAAGCCAGATATGGAGTAGACAGACACTAAGTGGCTGAAAGCGTAATCAAACTTTCTACCGCCTCAGATCCCATGTGCTAATTAGCTGCTTCCTTTTTTCCATCGCTCTGTCCAGTATCAGGAAGCTTGTTAGCACAGGCAAACATGTGAGTCAGACTAACCTCATCAAATACTGCCAAACAAAGGGAACAAACACGCTTACACACGTCCGTTTGTGTAGGTGTTTATTAGCACACTCCCATTTACTGTGTGTGTGTGTGTGTGTGTGTGCATTAGTAGCTTTAAATAGAGGACGATGTTCATGCAGAGGTCACATTCCTCCAGGCATGAGCGCGTGATGAGTTTGATCATTGCACAACTACTGTATGAAACTGTGCGATTACAAATCCAGCACAGATCAGTCCACACCTCCTCCCTTTAATACTACATTAAAAACAGCGCCTAGAGGAAACAAACATAACATAGACAACATTCATGATGCGAACCTATTGTAGTTGTGCTTCAAATGACTGTGTTCAGCTGGGAAAATGACAGAACGTAAGGACTGACATCACAAATGTTGTTACCACGCAGATTAAAGGTGCTTATTTGAGGCACAGGTGGGTGTTTTGACATCTGCTTGAGAAACATGAAAGAAATGAACCAAACCGTTGCCTGAATAGCTAGATATCGCAGAGGAAATAAACATTTACCCGCAGAAGTCTAGACACTTTAACTTTTCTTTGTTTCAAGCACTAGGTCAAATGACACAAGCAGGGCTGCTGGAGGTGAATTTGTCACCTTTAGTCGATCTGTCATTACACCTGCAGAACACAGCAGTCAATGGATGGAAAAAAACTAATGAAAATCATTCATAACGGATGCTTCTGATGCAATGGTTCAGGATGAGGACATTTGACCACAAAACCGGTCATGAGGGACTTTTATTTTTCAAAATTGAGATTTATACATCTTCTGAAAGATTAATAAATACGCTTTTTGTAGATGTATAGTTTGTTAGGATAGGACAATACTATGCTGAAATACAACGATTTAAAAAGCTAGAATCTAAAGAGTGCAAAAAAAAAAAAATAAAATAAATAAATACTGAGAAAGTCGCCTTTATAGTTGTCCAAATGAAGTCCTTAGCAATGCATATTACTAATAAAAAAAAAAAAGATCTGGATTATCTAGATTAAGCTGATTGGTCCATTGTCTTAAAGCCAACATTGAATCAAAAGTCTACATATTTTTTTTACTTTAAGCATGGAACACTTCTTTATTGTTCATTTAATCTGTTAACATGTATTCATTTCACCATTCTACATCTGAAACAGGCCAAAGAAAGATATAAGGAAGACAATATTACATGTTCAGCTCTGATTAACAAGTCAAAGTCAGACTTAAATTACGACCTTCAATGGCTGTAATTGACAGTCATTACATTGTTTTTACAAGACACGTTGGCGCTTACCAAACACAATTAATCCTGATGAGTAGTAAATGAGGCCTGTGGGTGAATGAAGTGCAATGATTCATTTATGCTGGAGTCTTGGCACACTATTTCAGTGTAGTGATGTTGTACATAGGCAATAAGTGGGAATATGCATACTTTTTTCTGCCCTTCAAGGCACAGCGGATCCGTTTGGGCTCTGTTCTAAAAACTAGTGAACTGCTTTGCTGTTTACAGGCTTCATATGAATCCTAACTGGTATTAAACTCTGAAGTGATGCTCTGCATTGGCAGAAGCTCCTACAAAAGGTGCTCCTTGCACAAAGGCTCAACCCATAATTAATTTAAAAAGAGTTTGGTGTTAGCATGATGCTAAGCTAATGGCATGATAATCAAATAAGCATAACCCCACATGGAAAAATAGTTCCTGTAGTAATATAACAACTATAGTAATATAAATAAGTTACTTTATATTCTATACCCAAATATATACTACTGTATATATGTATAAATGCTAAAATTATAGTATACAACAATACACTACAGTTTACTAAGTATACTAAAAGTATACTAAAATATTTTATCAGGTTACTATAGTATGCTGTAACATTCATTAACTAAGTGTTACAAATACTATAATGTGTAATATACTTTACTAGTTTGGTTCCAAAATACTATGGTATTTACTATAAATGAATATAATATTTTATCATGTGGGATGCAGTAAAATAGTCAATTTCGAATTGACCTCAGAAATGCTATTTGAATAACATTTGTTAGACTGCAACACAACTGACACATTTAAGGCCCAGAAAGACAATGAAGACATTGATAAAATAGTCCATGTGACATCAGTAGTTCAATTATAATGCTTTTTGTGCACAAAAACAACAAAAATGACAACTTCATTCAACAGTTCTCCTCTTTCGTGTAATACTGCGTTCACACAAGACGCGAATGCAGCAAGGCCTGTTCACACCGGGACGAATATCGCCAACGCTTAATGCGCTGTGACTAAACAAAGGGCAAGGCAACGTGCAAAACGGCAGGCGTAAAAGCGTAATTAAAAAAAAAACGCCTTGGTCTCGTTTTTTTTATTTGACGCGCCACGTTAAAATCTGGCCGACCAGTGAGATTAGTGCTTTTGTTCACGTGACCGGAGCTGCTGAAGTTACAGTAAAACACGACTTGGTGG
>JAUCMT010000160.1:1035528-1052938 GCA_032357475.1 Enteromius thamalakanensis | reverse complement strand
GTGTTTTAAACAACTACATTCTCGCCTGAAATATTCATAAAACTGCATTTCATGGCACAATAACAGCAATATTTAGATTCTTTTGCTGTTTTCCCCTCCACCAATGCAGAGACTGGAGCCACCTGGCGAATTCGCGTCTGTTGTACGCGCGAATGAAGCGAGTAAACTCAAAATGTTCACTCGTCTAACTACGCGCGATTTATTCGCGCAATTCGCGTCCGGTGTGAACGCACCTTCATAGTTAGCATGATGATTTGATCTTGGATGTAGTTAGCGACGTACGAAGAACGGACCCCTGGTTCTGACCCTTGGCTCTGTTTACTGTTTATGCCTCTTACTGCCGGTATTTTGACCCTGTCTGCCTGATCTGAATAAAGATGTTGCAAATGGACCCGCATGCCCCCGTCTACTCCGTTACACCCAGGTGTTTTGTGTAAGATCTCTCTGTGGAAGACCGACTGAAAGGTGGACCAAGAACTCATCGAAGCACTGCAGAGACTGACACTGTCAAAATACATTTTAAACAATTATGATACATGCATGTAACGTGCATGAAAAAATACATTCTTTCTCAGTCACAATACATTATCAATATTTACCATTGCATTGCTTGTTATTCCAACTTCACATCTTGTTGCAGCTGTGAAGCAGATTCAATCATTTTCCAAAAGGCTGTTGAATGGTTCACATATTTAAATGTAGATTGGATGCAAGACATGTTTTGAGAAAACACACCACATAATAACAATGCAGATTAGTTTATCTACACTAAACCTGAAGGATTCTTTAAAAGCGTATAATGTATTGACATGCAAGTAATCAAATGAAAAAAATATTTTAGCTAGTGTTATTCTAGACTAGTTAAGTAGTTAGTTTGAATTTCGTAAAAAAAAAAAATCTGACTGAGACTAACATTAAATTTCTTTATGCTAATGAAGAAAGAAAGCCATATGGGTTTACGAAGACATACTTTTTTTTAACTTTTTTCAAAAGTAAAAGTTGGGCAGTGTCCATCCATTTGTGGATTCGTGCGAGTCTTGATGCTAGAAATGTTAGAAAGAAAAATCCACAAATACGCGCAGGGATTTACAAATGCACAGCACGTGATTCACATATAAATCTCATGCAAAGTTGTCTTTGTAGTATAAAATAAATATTTGTGAGTATGTTTTTTATTTGCAAATATAATTTTACTTAGATTTTTTTTTGTAAACATGCTTGTTTTTTTGTCAATCGCTTTACATTTATTTGTGGATCATAATATATTTATTTGGAATTTCGAAACAATTTTATCTCCATAATCTCTGTCTAGCACGCCCTATGAACAGGCACACACCCACAGTTCCACATTCCTCTCGTTGGGTGCGCGCATTCTAAGGTGCAGGATGCAGGCATTAATGTCTCGCGTGCACAGATTCTGGGATATCTATATGCACAAACAGATGCACTAAATACCATGTTCAGTGTTGGGGAGTGACTATTTGCATTTAACAGAGTTATATACATTTTATTGTATACTAAGTTTACATCTGCCCACTTTGATTAATAGCTTAATGATTATCAGTTGAAACCCTAGTTAGAAAAGGAATCAATCTGATCAGTTACATTACTTTAATCAAATAGTTGAAATAGTTACAGTAGCTATTACATTACAAATAGTGACACTTGTAATCTGTAACCTATATCTTTTCCAAAGTAACCTTCCCAGGACAGACTGCATTGCCCAATTCTCTCGGTTTTTCTTGAAAGTTTAGAAACCGTTATTTAGCACAGTTATAATAACACACTTCGTGTTTTT
This sequence comes from Enteromius thamalakanensis, assembly GCA_032357475.1. Classification (NCBI taxonomy): domain Eukaryota; kingdom Metazoa; phylum Chordata; class Actinopteri; order Cypriniformes; family Cyprinidae; genus Enteromius; species Enteromius thamalakanensis. The sequence goes on along the minus strand of JAUCMT010000160.1, from coordinate 1,051,140 downwards.
CCAAGGTAACATTCCCACGACCAACTGCATTGCCCAATTCTCTTGCAGTTATTCAGAAATACAGCTTAACAGTTTTCACAGTTAACTGTCAGTATGAACAGGAGTGCCCTTTTAACACAGAAGATGTTTATATGAGCATACGTGGATATGTACGAAGATGTACGAATCTAATACATCTGATACATCTTGCATGAATGAACGTTGGCTAAACATCTGATGCATATGGTACACTTAACTGGAAACACTTCCGAAACTATGGAAGACAAAATCATCGTCGCTGTATGATACATCTTCGTACTTTAATAAAAACAGGAATAAAAAGGAAATACATAATAGATTCATTAAACCAGAGTTTGTCTATGAGATATACCCAAAACAAATTTTACCTCCTGTTTAACCATTACAGAGATATCAGGAGGCAGCGGCAAGTGTTATTAGCCGCGGTGAGGCTGCCCTTGGCGGATACATAAGCACTGAGCACTCGGTGTTCACATTGAGCTCATGGCTCCGAAATCGGCGAAGCAAACTTTTTAAATAGGCGCTCTCTTTTTTAATAAACCGCAGATTTGTGTTTTAAACAACTACATTCTCACCTGAAATACTCTTAAAACTGCATTTCATGCAACAATAACAGCAATATTTAGAATAGAGACTGGAGTTGCCTGGCAGAAGCCCCTCTCATGACGCGAATTCACGTCTGTTGTATGTGCAAATTAAGTGCGTAAACTCAAAATGTTATATAGAGTGATTTATGCGCGCAAGTTGCCTCTGGTGTGTACGTACCATAAGAGTTAGAAATCACATGGACTATTTTAATGATATCTTTACTACCTTTCTGGGTCTCGAAAGTGTCAGTTGTGTTGCTGTCTAGAGGGTTAGAAAACAGATATCTTAATTTGTGATTTTATGATGAAAGAAGGTCTTACGGGTTTGGAATGACATGAGGGTGAATAATTAATGATGGAATTAAAATTTATGTGTGAACTATCCCTTTAAGAGTTCACATCAAAACTGAAGCATGCATCCAGTTTAGGTTGGCAGAAGAAGAGGGTTTTCAGTAGAAACATGCAGTAGAACATTCCTGCTACTTGCTGGCTTTCCAAAGTTCAACTCATCACACAGGCCCGATTCTATAAATTACAGGCCCACTTTCTCCTCGGCAACATCTCAGGAGTGTGGCGTAACTGGAGCCAGGAGCTGGATTCCTCGGCTCAGTGTGAGGGGCAGGGTGGCAGGCCAGGCGTCAGCGGGTCCAGTGGACAGGAAGGGGGAAAAAAAAGTGTTGACATAGATTGAGCACATGGAAATCAAGCATCTCAGAGGAGGTTGAGCAAGCAGTGAAGACGCACACGCAGTCAGGTGGATGACATTCCACTCTCAACGCTGCTAAGATGGGTACAGTACAGAGCAGAGGTCAGGACAGGAAGTCCAGGAAAAACGTCTCCCTCAAGCTGATTCACAAACACAGGATGCACAGAAGGCTATACTTTTCAGCAGTAAAAATACCCTCATCTGTGTGTGCTGCTGAAAACGCAACTTTATCTGTTCTTTTGACCCGCTGTTTTTCCTTTTGAGTTCCTCACAGTTCTGCGTCAGTCGAGCCAAGTGTCAGATGTGTCAGAGATCACAAATACATTTTCATTTGCGCTCATTTGGTTAAAGAGTGATGAGTGTGTAACGGGACGGCTGAGGAATGCGGTGTGGAATTGCACTTGAGGTTCTGGTTTCTCAGGATGGAAAGAGATTTATGAGGAAGTCTTGGGTGATGGGGTGGCGGCGGTGTGCGGCTCACTCTCTCGCTTTTCTCGTCCGTCTCCGTAAGTTACAGGATGTGTGCACTTTACAATGATGTGTTTAGAAGACACTGGGAAAATCCCAACAAACTTGACGAAAGAGTGCCAACTCTTACACAACACAGGGCTCTTGAAAACAAAACAGGTTGCACTCAGACACGCCTCGTGTTCTAATAATACACTCTGAACCACTAGAGCTGGGCAATAAATATATATTTGATACGTACAATATTTCCAAGGATGTGTTAGTGGTATATCAAATCAAGCAACTTTGTTGTGAATCATAATTTGTACATGTTTTGTAGCATATGATAACAATTGTAAATTAAATATTGCATTAATGTATTTACCTTGAGTTCAAATTTAGATCTAATGCAAAAATATTTTTAATCTGTGGCAATTTATACAATTGCAAAACAAATATGCATACAGTACATTTTGAGATATACTGAATATAGTCAAACTGCATCAATATCTATGTCCCCCAGCACTATTAAACACACAATCAAATCAATGCTATTAACATGGCATGGATCAATGTTTAGGCATATGTGATTGTTAATAGCTCACAAAATATGTTAAAACAACAACTGTCAAAATGAAAAAATCTTGTTTTCATTTCCATAACACTGTGTACTTGTGCAAATATACTAGAATCATACAGTTCAGTCCTGATATGTCACAGAATTACTATGGACTTGTGTGAAGTATAGTTCTGTGTCCTTTGAGGGTGCATGAAGGACAGACAGGTCTCTGCTCTTTTTTTGACATGTCCACGTCAACAAAACATTATTTGTTTTATTTTTTTTTATTACAAACAAGCATATTCCTCTAAATTCTCACTACCATAATGTTTTTTAACATTTAATTTTTTTTAGGATTTTTTGTAATTTTGTTTATTCTCAATTGGGGCTTGAAGTAATTTAGACTTTTTATTGTATTAAAAATATTGCAATGATACACACATTTGTTTTTTATGAACATACATGGATGTTAGTTGTATTTTATTCTTACAGATTTTTTTTTTTAATATATTTTTAATTCTATTTATTCCCAATTTGAATTCTCATTAATGTCATTCTGAACTTTAACTTTTAACTATGTTATATATATTACTAATATTTATTTATTTATTTTTTCTAAATTCTAATTGGTCTTTTTGTAATTAAATTTATTCTGAAAGGGGATTCTCATTACTGTCATTCTAAACTTTTTATTGTATCAAAACATTTATATTGAAATACATTTTTTAGTACATAAACATCAGTAATGTTATACTTTAAATTTTTTTTGTACTGTTTTCATTAACAATATCCTTTTTGTAATTCCATTTACTCCCAATTTCCGAAATGTCAGTACAATAAAGCAATTTTAGAACATATTACCATATATAGATTATTACATTACATTAAAATACCGAATGGTAATGAAAATTTAGGGAGAAAATGTGCTCAGTGTAAATAAAAGTATAACTCTCTTTTGTTTTTCCAGTGAAATGTAACCCTGATTTTTATCATGAGATTGAACCTGTTGATCAGGGTCATTGGTGACATGTCAATTTCAGTGTGATTCACCCAAACTGGAGCTCTCTCATGCACTGGACAGCATGGTGGATGTGAAAATCTGCTGAAGGATTTGGGGGATCTCCTTGGTGTCCATGGCGACAAAAGATCGTCCAGCCGGCAGAGTCCTCTGGAGCCTGGATGTCGGAGAGAGAGAAAAGAGCCCCCACATCAAACATTAGCAATGCAAATGTGCTTTTCCTCCCCGGTTCCTACTCCTGCATAGGAGGGACAATGGCTGTCATTCACAGTGGGGCTGATAAGATACAGGGTCTTGGGAAAAGCCTGTTGGTTAAGAGGGGCTGAAAGCAAAGTGCCGCCCATGTCCTTTCACTTAGCTGCCACCCCCCCCTCCTCACTAATCATTCATTACTGTCATTTAGTCTCTTTAAAAAGAAGGCACATGGACTGCTCTTTAAATCACAGAGGCAATGAAAAGACAGCCGATATGGGACGTGTCCGACCACCACGGTGGCGCCTTCCGCATGCCTTCAAGCTCTCCTTATGTGCCCTCTGTGAGTCAAGACCTACAAAATCTACCAAAAAACATGAACAATGCACCAAAGAGAGCGGTACATGAGCCTATAGACTCTGGTCTTTTTATTGGAGAAAGGCTGAACAAATCACACAAGCCACAGCAAAGTGATGACAGAAAGGGAATGCTAATTACATTTCAAACTCATTATGCTTTATAACGGCACCCTGATGGTTTTCAGACTTTGCACTGCAATAGCACTGAAATGGCCCTTGTTTTCTTTTACTTTAGAAACCAGCTTTCACTGAAACGCCACTGGCTGGTCGTAATCCAGGCTTAACCTTTAACCAAGCACTCTAACATTTAACACGCAAACAACCTCACCTGTCCGCCTGATCTCCTAGGGACCCGATGAAGACTGCGAAGGCATTGACCTGCGGGTTACTGGTGAGGGTGCGTGCGAACCGGTCCGGGCTGATGCCATAGCGCTCCAGGTTGGCGTCGCTCAGCACGATGACGAAATGCTCGTCGGCTTCTTCCCGTGCCAGCTCGTTCACGGCGTGCTCGGTGCCCTCCAGCGTGTAGTCTCCGCTCATGCAGAACTGAGAGTGTGCATGCATGGTCTGGGACAGTGGCGTACAGCAGAAGAACAGGTTATAACGCATATTCAGAGAAGAGAAAGACCATATGCTAAGGAAGTTGATTCTGGACAACATTGCAGTATTTTTGCACATGGGAAACAGAGCTAAATAGCTGCTGTGTGCTGGACAATCACCTGCCTCAATGTAGCATATGAGTTTGTTACCTAATGACTGACTGGACCCAACTAGTTTTAAATTTGAGCTGGTAGGCACTAGAACAGAGGGTGCACACTTTCTGGAAATTGATCAAAATTTGGCTTTTTATCGTAAACTACTTTCAATTTTAATAGAGTCTTGCGCTGTGCTCTTTTCTTTTAAGGGAAGCCAGTTCACTTGATGGTCATCTTAGCAGAGCCATGTGTAAAAATATGATTTGCCAATGTTTTAAAGGGGTCAAGAACTGAGAAATCAAAATTCTTTTGATCTTTGGACATATAAGAGATCCTTGTACTATAAAACACATCCTGTACGTTTCAGAACTCTAAACTCTTTTGTTAGTCTAATGGCTCGTTTCCGCTGAGCGGTACGATTTAAGTACAGTATGGTACGCAATCATGTCCATTTCCATTGTTAGACGTTGTGAATGGTACCCCTCTATTGGGGGACCAAGCTGAGCGCAGGGAGCCAAAAGAGTGTGGCTTAACTCACTGTAGAAACTGATTGGTCTCTTTTTGCGTGATAGTAAGGGATAAAGCACACTGCAATCATGCCGCTTTGCTGTCCGTGAGCGTTGGGCTTATTTACATCAGAGTGCGCAAACACAATCAAATATACCAGTGTGTATTATAACTTTATGCTTTCACACAGACAATTTGTTTCTTAATATGCATTCTTGTTGGACTTGCGAAACGTCATTGCCCAAAATCCAGCTTAATTTTAAAAATATCACTGTTATTGTCTCATACTATTTAGTTTTTCAGGTGAGAATGTAGTACTCAAATCGGTGGCTTATTTATAAAGATAGCATCTATTTGAAAATATGATGCCGATTTCGGAGCTCCAGTCGATCATCGTAACTGTTTTCATTACATGGCCGCTATTGCTTTGTTTGCAATTACAGATTGTATGATATGTAATGAGTATTTATGCATTTTTAACTTAAGTCACAGGAGCGACTGTCTGTGAAGGACATAGACTGTCAAACACAACTCTTCACCAATCATAGCAGTGGGTTTTTACTTCTGAATGTACAATCTGCCACGCAATTATAATTATTATTTATATAATTATGAGTATTTTAACATTATAAGTGGACCTCAGAGAACAAACAAAGGCAATTCATGACCACTTATTTGCAGTGATGGCTGAAACCAAGGAAAAGGAGGGCCTTAATCTACAGTTGTGCGTCAGTGAATCCCAGAGAACATCTCTGCAGTCTCATGTCTGAGGATTTAGGCTTGACTTTCTTCCTGATGTGGTCACATTAGACAATAGGAGGAATTCTAGGAGAAACGCTGGCTACTACGTCAGCACAAACAAATTCATAAGAGAGCATAGACCTCAAAACAAAAGCGGGAAATGAAGTCACCCCTGCATTACTGAAGCATTACTGTACCTTCAAAACCTTCAGCCTCTCCTTGTTGTTCTTGGGCACTTTGTCACATCTGACTAGTTCTATGTCAAACCCGTCTCCAGAGTGCCCCATAATATCATACTAAGGAGGAAAAAACAGGAAGGAGTAGAAGGGTTAGACCGCGCTGCTGAGAAAATAACAAGCCAAACAATGATACACCCCATGCAGAAATACACTCTAGTCTGAGATGTGTCAAAAATGCATATCAAGATGAGACAGATTTGTCACACATGCCACAATATTGGATAAAACTTTGCAATCAGAGTTTTTCCGAAAATAAAGAGCCTTTACTTGCAAGTCACAAAACTCTTGGATGTAAATAAGTTATGATTACATAACAATCTGCATGGCAGACACACAGAGTTGATGTTATGATGTTCTACACTCATGAATAGTCTATCAAAAAGGGAAGTTTCATAGTAATCTTTTGTCCAGCTCAACAATGAGTGAGTGTCTTTGCCAACAATGCAGCAGTTGATGGCACCGGCGGTCTGAAATACACCAAATTCCACTACGACTTCAACTTACTTTTTGCTGCTCGTATCAAGGAGACGCTCTTCTCAGACCTCAAGCAACATGCCCACTAATGTGTACTGTACAGCAATTCCTATTATATCTGACTGGATTTAATCAGTCTAACATATATTCAAGATTATGTGTCAGAAAAGTCGTCAGTGTGGACCGGACTCTATGTTGATTGTCAAACGTTTGGCTACATGAGACTAAGGGGTCACAGAATAATGTGTAACCAGCAGAGCTGAGCGGGTCAAAGGACAAATGAGAAGAATGTGTGTGACACCTGCCTTTAGATCACAGGTGGATGAGTTATCAGATGTGACTTATGTAATGCAGATTATGTAAGTGTGACAGAGAAACAGATATATGACAGGCCAGCTGGAAGAGCAAACGGTGTTTGACAGCTAACACGGGGCCATAAAGTCTGGCGGCCCTCACACACATGCACATTTACATACTTACCATCTCACATATCACTGCCACTTGATTCATCTTTGTCACCATCTAGTACACTCTACAGTAACTGAGCTCTAAAATATATGCACTGCTGTGCTCAAAAACAAGTATCAGTATTGGGTTCGTCAAGTATTTATTTTATTTAGAATTTTTTTTTCACCAAAATGTTAAGCAGAAGAACAGTCCTCAGCACTAATGATAACAAGAAGTGTTTCTGGAGCAGCAAATCAGTGTATTAGAATGATTTCTGAAAGATCGTGTGACACTGAAGACTGGAGCAATGATGCTGAAAATTTTACTTTGCGTCAAAGGATTAAATTACATTTTAAAATATATTCAAATAACAACCAGTTATTTAAAGTTGTAATAATATTTCACAATATTACTGTTTTTGCTGTAATTTTTTTATTAAATAATGCAGCCTCTGTAAGCGTAGGAAACGTTATATTAGTTTATATTATATAAACTATAATTACTGCATAAAATCTGCACAATTAAAATAAAATAAAATAATAATAATAAAAAAATAATAATAAATAAATTAAAAAAATATATATATATATATGGTGGGATAATTTTTTTATTACAATTTTTTTTTAATTGGTTCAGTTCAAAAAATTATCAAAAATTATTATTTTTTTTTTATGGAGGCAATATGGAAATGTACGTAATGCACTGCCCTGTAATGGAAAGACTGAAAAGCTTCAGCACCCTTGGTAGCCAAATTACTGCACTGGATCCAGTCATTAAATATCCAGTCATAATCTATATTTGTATGGTTCAGCCTCGGATCTGACCCCACACATTGAAAGTGTTGATGTACATTAGAGCAGAGCAGGATAATGTGAGCCATTGACAGCCGCAGCTGCATTTCTTCCACTCTCTTCCTCCCCCAAACTCCCCGGGATGGAGATAACAGATCATCTTTTGTGCAGCCCCTACAAATCTACGAGCAGCTCCCAACAAGAGCCATGATTCACTGCCTCCAGAGCATCTGCCAGCAGCTCAGACAGACAGAGACGGAGAGATGGAGGCAGGGACATCAAGTGAAAAGAGACTGAGAGACAGATGCGTCCCAGAGAGCCTCTTACCACTAATCAAGCTAAACCTGTCTCTGACTGTCTCCATGGCAAACGATAACTTACATCATTTTTATTTCCTATGGCAACCTCCATAACAGTGTGTCAGCAAGTGTGGTGGGGACATCCTTATTACTCATCAGATCGGACCAAGACTTTCACTCTTTGAGGACATCAACAGAAGGGCCGTTTCTATGGTGTGTTTCCTGGAGATGGTTTATTGTAAACAGATTTAGCTATTTTTGAGTTTGTGGTTTGGAGATTGCCATAGATCAACATGTACTGACTATATTTGAACTCTGTGGTCAACTTAAGATGACATGGCCTTCAATATTAGATTACGTGAATTCATTTTAAATGAAAGTCTCCATCCCAGTATCTAGTGAGCCACCTTGCTGTCTAAAAAGTCTAGTCTTCTAAGGGAGCATTTTCATTCAAATGGAATTAAAAAAGACTAAGCTGGTCAACCGCTGTTGATTAGTTTAAACCAGTCTTCTAGTCTGACTAGCTAAAAAGTGCCTAAAATGTAAAGATTACGTTTTTTTTGGCAGACATGTTGCAAAGCTATAAAGACATTTTACTGCCATGTTAAAAATAACAAAAAACAAAGAGATTAAAGTCACACCCCCAGTTTCACAGACTAGGTTTAAGTCTAGTTCTAGACCAACAGGGATGGTTCTAAAAATTACTTAAATGTTTTGATTAAACTATTTCCTAATCCTTGCTTAAATTAGGCCCCATCCTGCTGTTGCACAAAGCTAATAGTAACCCTAAAAAGCACAAAATAAATGTTGACTTTATTTTTTAATAACTTTTATTATATTCACAAAAATGTTTACTTGAATCTCAACATTTTTTAAATTTATTCAGAAAAAAACGAGACTTTATTCTACTTTATTCTGACTTTATTCACTGGTTTTCCAAAATGATGTCGTACAAAGCTAATAGTAACTCTAAAACCACAAAATAAATCACATGCCTTAATACTGAATAAAATAATCCAGTTTATATTTTTAGATTACATCACACACACACAAATATATATATATATATATATATATATATATATATATATTAGCAATCCATTAAATTGATTATAAAGTTACACAATTTGTATTTCAAATAAATGCTGTTCTTATCAACTTTCTATTAATCAATAAACTTGAATAAAACTATCATGGTTTGTTCAACAATATCATGCAGCCACAACTATTTTTTTAACCCTGATAATAATAATAATAATAATGTGACACTGAAGACTGGAGTATTGATGCTGAAAATTCAGCTTTGATCAGAGCAATAAATTATAGTGTAAAACACATTATATAAAAAAAAATAAAAATGACTATTTTAAATCATAACATATATATGAATTTCGGACACTTCTTTCAAAGCACTATAAAACCATACTGACCCCTAACTTTTAAAGAACAGTGTACTGTATATTTACAACCACATGTGATCAATTATTCCACCATCTTCAACTGTATTTTTCTTTTAAGTCAGAAAAATGCATTATGGGTTTGCCTTCTGCATTAATCAAAAATGTCAGGATACCTTAGAATAAGCCCAGAAGAAAAATTTTAAAATGCCATACTTTATCTACTATGAACGCTTTCGACAGTCACAGAACTGGTGACTGATTGTTAAATCTCACCTTGAACTTGTTCTCGTAGCTCTCAAGAGCCTCCATCACCATACACACAGCCTCCATGGAGCGCTCCAGACGGCCATCCACGCCATTAAAGCGATACATGCTGCCAGAGACGTCCGCTAACAGACGTAAACGCTTCGGCTTCTGCTGAGGAGACCCCAACTGCAGCCAGACCAGAGGAAAAACTCGTAACTCATCCACACATCCAGACAAATATTTAATTAGGAAAATCGTTTAATACAGTAACTATGTGGTTGCTTTAATTGCAGCGTTCTATTTAGCAAGACTCCCAGTCTGAAGGGCTTCATGGTCAGTGAGGTTTCTGATGGATTATACAGGAGCCACATAATATATTAAAGTTATTACAATCTATTCAGAAAGCAGATTTTTAAATGAGGGCTTATGGGAAACTGTAAATATTATGTGTCATTCTTGCTAAACTGGCGTTCACAATTACCAGTAGGAATTTAGAAGAATACATCTGCTTTTCTTTTCCGCACAATAAAATGACACGGGTACTGCAGCCCAAATACAAATTACTGGAGTATTTAGCAAAGAAAAGGTTTTCTAAAAAACATATTTAAATATTGCATCGTTAGCTGATAATGTAGCCTTATTGTAGCTGCATTGTACACTTTCATCAGCTTACATTATAACTTTTTATTGTAGCTATATGGGTGCTTAGTTTTTCTCGTCGTTTCACTTGGCCAAAATGAATGATATAAACCACGAAGGGCTATATGCACAGGATATTTAAAACATGTGATGAATATTGACTATGAGCTCTCACCTCTGGCTCCAGCTCTCCTCTGCGTTTATAAATGGCTTTCTCTCCAGTCAGGCCGTCAATGATCTTAGCATCGTCTAGCTCACCCAGAGCCTGATTCCTCAGCCACTGCCTCTCCTTCCCTTTAGCCTAAAAAAAAAATCTTTAACTACTTCAAAAAAGCTCATTCAAATTGTTTTCTTGTTATAAACATACATAAAACAACGTTTGTGACATTCAAAACTAGCACTATGCAATACAAATAACACAAACAGAACGTCTATAATAAAATTAGAACAATATGTAAATAAATAAAACAAACAATTTTTATACACTAAACAATTTAAAATACTAAGTAATATTTTTTACAAACACCCTCCAGCGGGTCCTTGACCTCCTTGACTTCAAACATGGATCCAAATATCAACAAACACCCATAGAAGCACTTCCAGATGTGGCTGTCATTAAATGAGTGACATCTCCATGAAGAACAATGAACTAACACGGCATTGTTCATCTCACACACACAAACACAAGCATGTATAAAGACAGATTCAGACACATGTCTCACACCCAATATTATTATGCAGGTAGTACGGAAAGTATATGCTCTTGCAAAAGTTTCAGACAGGAGTGTGAAGTAATAAAGAGTCATGAGCTGAAGAGGAAGATGGCATTCCAGGCTCCATGACTGAACGGATGACATCATCTGCCCTATTCTTTGTCAGATCTCAAGTCTGTGTGAGAAAGAGCTCTAATGCTCCATTTCCACACAAATACAGCAATTACTTACACAGATTTCAGCCCTGAATGATGACAGAACTGGCTGTGTTACAGCATAACCCACCCACAAACACACACAGCCCACTTTTTTGTCACATATTCACAAACATTTTGGTCAGTCCAAAGTTTTTGACCAAAAATATTCACTTGAAATACCACTGAGATCTTAAGTTAATGTATAACTCACCAACCACATTAACCAGCAATCAGGTAAATGAAATTGGTTTATATTACAGGGGTTATATGGTGAATCTCTTAAAGATTTAAACACTGCCCACATCTCTCCATCACTGTGTAGGTTTCAGTGGCTAGGTTGTATTCACAACACTGTTGCAGAATAGTTCAGCCCAAATTTAGAGTGTGTTCAGCATATTTATGGAGGACGGACGAACCTAAAGTGTGGTTTGTGCAGGCTGTGCACAGAGACTATAAAATGGAGCAATTCTACATCTGCAAGGACAGTCTGGCGCTTCTGACTCACACCCTTGCTTGTTGTGTGCTGTTACTCCAGTCACGAATGCAGACATGGTCTTGACATGGAAGGAATGCAACACAAGGTGTAAAAAGTACAAAGTCATTATAATCTGTAATTATGTCTCCACTGGATGCAACGAATGCGTCATTTGTTATGGCTCTTATTGTTTGGGTGTCATAGCGCTGGGACGTGATATCATGTTACGGTAACGGAGTAACATTTCTGCCAGAGACTTGTTGTATTCCGCCAATCACAACGTACTGGATAGCTGGCCTATCAGAGCACACCTTGCTTTTTTAGAACGATGAACTTTGTACAAATCAACCTGTTTCAGGAGGCGGGGCTTGGAGAAGAAACAATAATTGTGGAAAATAATGTGTTTTTTAACCTTAAACCGCATAAACACGTACACCAAATACACTAAATAATGCTCCTACGTATTAGCAACATCACATCACCTCTTGTATAGTTTGTGTGATTTAATTCATTAATTCATATTCATTTTACTTCCATTGTGACGTGCTTTCAAGAGATTATTGAATGAGGAAAATGAATGTGGGTGTGGCTTGTTTCTTCTACTGCAAACTGATTGGATGGAGTAAAGTAGGCATTTCATTCAGAAACAAACACTGACTTCCTTAAGCTAACTAAAGCCCAAACTTGCAAAATCTAAATGTAAAAATGAGCTGTCCAGTGAAAACGAGCATGCACATTTTAGCTTTTCAAAATCTGCATTTATGGTAGTGGTTTTGGACACTTTTAAAAAACAACTAACCGAGTATAATTTTGTAAACAATGCTTTGTAAACAGCATTAATAGTCCTCAAGCTAATATAACATCATGTGTGTATACACCACACACTACAGCACAACCTGCAAACACTTAGGTGTGTGAACCTTCGGAAAGTCAGCTGCAGAAAAACATATGCCATGATGAGCAATGATTACAGAGTAAAGCCACGACTACAAATGTGCTGTTTTGCTCTCTTTTTATATACATTCCTTTGAAGCTGTTCATGTTTTTGTTTTTCTGTGCTTCTTTGCTCACCATACAGTACATTCAAAAGTTGACTAAATCTCTATTTTTCATTATCTTAAAGCGCCCCTGTTATGTGTTATGAAAGGTTCATATTTGGTTTTGGGAGTCCAAAAACATAATGTTAACATGCATGCAAGGTCAAAAAACACTTTCATTGTCTTACAAGATGCATTTAGCTTTACTTTACTTAGCTTACTTGCTCAATGACTCCCAAAGATTCATTCAATTACTAATTTTTCCAAACCCTTCCGGTGGTCAGTTTCATTTAAAGCAGTGTTTGAGCTTTTATTGCTCCAAAAGCGACACCTAGTGGCAAAGAATGAATTTGCATTTTCATTCAGACCAAAACTAAAATACCAACAAGTGGGCGGACAATACGCTAATGTTTCACTTTGACGTCAAAGTGCACTATTTGTTCCCTCATTTGAGGTAAATCGTGCGCACGAAATATAATTGTAGCCCACTTCCTGCCCATGTACGCATTTTCATAAACATGTTGCTGCTATGTCATCTTATGTTATGGACATAAATCTTGTAAATTGACGGAATGAATTAGTAAATCATGTCCCCAATTTACTTAAAATGAGAGAAAAAGCTATTGTGCACACGATTTATATATTATTTTTTGCATGTCATGTGCAGAGCTCAATTTAAAGTTGGATAAAAACTGTACTATTACTCCAAACTGTTGAAAATAGTACAGAATGAGTAGATGTTTCCAAACCCATGTGTCGGCATCTTTACAGGAGCAAATGAATAGGCACTGGTCAAATTACTATCTGGAAAAGGCCCAGGCGGTGAGCAGAGGCTCAGGGTGAGGTGGAGGTTAAGTACTTCTCAGGACAGAACCTGTCCGGAGCGATGCCAGGGCTCTCATCTGGACCACACACATGCCCATGGGGCTGCCAGCTCTCTTTACAGCACTATCGTAAGTGAAAGGAGATAGCATTGATTTAGAGAAGCGGACTGTGAAAGACAGACAGAGATAATCCTTGTCATCGTGTTTTCACATAAACACATCTGTCTTTGAGCAGAGCTCCTCGCACGAGCTGCCAAAGAGGAACCCGATCCTCACAGCGGCTGGAGTCAGTGCTCTGTTCACACAGCACAGGGAATCCCCACGAGCTCACAGATCTCAGATCAGATCGAGCCACCGCTGCAAGCTTCGTACAACGTGGACGGGGAAACCAGCTGGTCTTCAATAGGCGTTTTCTGAGAAACTCCACCCGTGCGTCCAGTGCTCCTTTCACCCACACCCAAACGAAAACGATCAGATGCACTACCAGACATCACTCCATACAGAATGACGTGGCCTGGGTCCATATCAACAGACCAATCGGAGAGCCGGGGCACCTAATAATAATAACAACGAACGCTTGGAGTCACAGGATGTCTTGACTCTCGTGAGTTGGCTGGAAAACTGTCAAACACTCAATGAGAGTGTAATACTCTAATGTGGTGACAGTCAGTTCAGTTCTGTCAACTATAGTAGCAGTAGAACCCGTCAACTCAACTTAACAAAGAGTTTAGAGGTTTTATATATATATATATATATATATATTATGTAAAAAATATGTATATATACACCTCACAGTCTTTGTTCTTTCAGGTTTTATATAAAAATGTATATAAATTGTGCTGTCAAATGATTTATCACAATTAGTTGCATCCAAATAAGTTTTGTTTACATAATACATGTGTGTGCATATTTATTATGCATATATAAATACACATGCATGCATGTATATATACACCTTACAGTCATTGTTCTTTTTCAGGTTTTCTATATATATCATAAATTTTTTCTTCATGGACTTAATATTTGTCAAAACTCCTGAAAAAAAGTATTATCATTTCCACAAAAACTTTGAGTGTTTTCAACATTTATAATATAATATGAATTCTTTCAAAACCATTAACAAAATGTTACCGAACACAGATTTTGAATGATAGCGTAAGCCTTATCTCAACGCAATTAAACGGATGAGTAAGTTTATCTTAATTTCACTAAAAAGTTTTTGTGGCTCTTGATATAAATAAAAACCTCTCCAGGTGAGTCATAGCATGAGAATGTTTGGGAATGGCTGGACACTGCTGAAGCAGGACTACTAGAGGACTTTACCTGTAGACTGTCTAGAATGATGCGGAGCGACTGGACCTGTCTTCTGACTGCTCCAGAGAAACGCTCGTATGTGGTGGCATCATACTCACTCATCTCAATCTCCTTCAGCCTGAAATAAAAACATGACACATTAAACCTGCAGTGTGTATAGTTACTAACAGCACAGATGTATTATCACTGCTTTTATGAGATTCAAACAAACCTCTAACCATATTTATTAAAGTTTATTGTGTCCAGATCTCTGTTACAGACACACATCCTTTAAAATCACATGTCTACTTAAGCTACCCTAGTTACCTCACATTCATATATTTCAAGCATCTTGACCCCCAGCATTTCATTAAAAAACATCTCTTCATTTGTATTCTTTCCCTGAGGCATTAAAACTTGTGAACAATGTGTCGTAAGTCTTCAAAGAGTGTTTCTGGAGCAGGAGGATTACAAAGGACATTGATCAACAGGTTCTGTTAAATCACACATTAAGTACAGCTGTCAAGATGCAGAATAACGCACACTTGAAAGTAGGAGACGTAGGATAAACATTTCTCTTGGGGCAAGTCCCTACAGCTCCATGACCAGCACCCACACACACACACACACATAGTCTGGTTTGCCATCTTCGTGGGGACTCTCCATAGGCGTAATGGTGTTTCTACTGTACAGACTGTATGTGGTATTG
>JAUCMT010000160.1:1024713-1035428 GCA_032357475.1 Enteromius thamalakanensis | reverse complement strand
CTTATTTGACACAATATACTTTTAATAAAACAAAAAAACAAAAAAAAAAAAAAAAAAATATATATATATATATATATATATATATATATATATATTTGTAATTATGACAAAATGCATTTCATTTTATATTCATTTTAAATGTTAATAATAATAATAATTTAAATGCCCTGGCCCTCTGGTTGACAAGGAACTTTTTTTATGACAATTGCATGTAATTCCTGTAATATTTTTTAGATTTTTATACATGAAAAAAAATAATCGTAGTATTTTGTATTATTATTTTAATTTTAATAAATAAAATATGACACTGATATGTAAAAACAAATGCAAATAATAAATAAATAAAAAACGTTTTTTTCATAAATATGTTGTACTTTTTTTTTTTTTTTACATTACTTTTTAAATTAAAATAATGAGATTAGAAAGATTTGTGCTTAACTGATTTAAAAAATAATAAAATTTGCTAACTAAGTATAATTGTAAAAGCTTATAGTACCATAAAAGCAAACCGTAAAAACTGGCTAACGCAGCACTGTAATGAAATTAAAATACATTTTTTTTTTTTTTTGCTTTTTTTGTGAGGTGAAATAAGGCCCATGTTCTTGACAGGTCTTGTGCGACTCCTTCAGTGATTTGATGGACAGCCCTCAGAGGGGTGGGCTCTGCCGCACAGGTGGGGTGAAGCCAATAATCCCTGAACGGATTCTACAGTTAATCCTGCTCTTCTGCTCAGACCCAGGATGTGCCTGCATGAATGTGCATGTGTGTAAGAGAGGGGCGTTTGATGTCATGAGGAGGAAACCGAGTGTGAAGAGTGTCTAGACCATATCGGCCCACAGAGCTCAGGTGCGCTCGCACACCGCCACTATCAGGCGTGAGATCAGACCAGACAGCGTGATCTAAATCCCCATCTCAAAACGATGCAACACTGTGTTTCCTTTCAAAAGAAATCACCCCTCACCTCTCCATCAGCACCTGGAGCAAAAATGTCACAGAAGGGATTGTTTCTGTGCTACAAAAGATAATGCAACACATAAGGAGCGCTCGCGGTATTATCGCAGCTCTCCTTGCTCCTGCTGTGCTTCTCTTTCTCACACACGCACAGGCTGTGGGTTTCCTGTCTGGCCTCTGAAGCTCACATTCTTTGCAGAGTGTTATTGGAGAGAGGACAGACTGTTGCTGCTATTTTCTCCTGAATTCCAAACCTGTCCACAGAGCAGAGAGAGAGCTCTGCTTCACTCGAATGACTCACATCTGTTTTATAACAGAAATAAAAAATATCTATGTTGCCTCAAAACAAGATATATTTGGAATATATAGAATATTAAGAAGTTATAGAAAATGGGTTAATTCATTCCAAAATGAAAGATCTGTCATTAATTACTCACCCATGTGTCGTCTAAAATTAATAACACCTTCGTTCATCTTCAAAACACACGTTAAGATATTTTTGATGAAATCAGAGAGCCTCCATAGACAGCAATACAACTGAAATGAACCAGGTCCTGAAATGCAGTACAAACATTGATGAAACAGTCCATGTGACGTTGGCTCAACTTCGGTTTTGTGACGTTATGAGACTATTTTGGTTCAAACAAAGCAAAAATAACAATTTACTCAACCCTTCTTCCCTGAGTTACATCTTCTGCCATTTTAAAGAGTATCAAAATGCATATGCATGCTTTCCTCTAAACGTTAGCAACGCTTATTACATCAAATATGTTCTTAAGTAATCTCCTTAATGCTGGAAGACCTAACTCACAGGCGAAGAACAGCTGATCCACTGATGTCACATGGACTGTTTTACTGATGTATTCACTACATTTCTGGATCTAGGATCATTTCAGTTGTATTGCTGTCTATTGAAGGACGGATAGCTCTACAATTTCATCAAAAATATCTTAATTTGTGTTCTGAAGATGAACAAAGGTCTTACGGGTCTGAAACGACACGAGGATGAGTAATTAATGACAGAATTTCCATTTTGGGCTGAACTTACCCTTTAATATATGTGACCCTGGACAACAAAACCAGTCTTAAGTTGCTGGGGTATATTTGTAGCAATAGCCAAAAATACATTGTATGGGTTAAAATTATAGATTTTTTTTTTTTGCCAAATATCTTTAGGATATTAAGTAAAGATCATGTTCCATGAAAGTATTTAGTCAATTTTTACCGTAAATATATTAAAACTTAATTTTTGATTAGTAATATGCATTGATAAGATCTTCATTTGGACATCTTTAAAGTTGATTTTCTCAGCATTTAGATTTTTCAGCATGTTCAGATTCCAGATTTTCATATAGCTGTATCTCAGTCAAATATTGCCCGATCAATCCAAATCATACATCAATGGGAAGCTTATTTATTCAGCTTTCAGATCATGTAAAAATTAACACTTACGGCTGGTTTTGTTGTCGAGGGTCACATATAGATACATTACTTTATCACACTGGGAAATAATGAAATTTAAGGTTAAAACAAGAAAACAAAAGCTGATGGGTTGATTCAGGGTTTAAATCTCCCACTATATGTTTTTGCATGTGCAAATAATTAGGAAATGACGCAATAGTTAATGTTATTGCTGGAACAAAATCAGGGGTGTTCATAAACTTCTGCTCTGAACAATTTACTTAACATGGTCATATTCATGAATGGAAAGCAAGTGAAACACTGCCCTAATCATGTTTCCCAAATTATTTCCGTTCAAAAAAACCTTTCAAAAGTTTGGTGCGAGTACGAATTTTAAAAGAATTAACGCTTTCATTCAGCAAAGATGCATTCAACTGGTCAAAAGAAACTGTAAAAACATTTATGATGTTACAAAAGATTTCAAATCTGAATTTTCCATCCCAAAAAACTACTTCTTCATGAATTCAACAAAAATAAGAAGCTGCAGAAGTGTTTTCACCATCGATCACACTCTCAGAAATAACGGACAGAACTGTCACTGAGCAGTATTTTTTTCAAAAGGTACATGTTTGTACCTAAAGGGTCCATTCTGGTACCTTAAAGGAACATATTAGTACATAAAGTGCACATATTTCAACCTAATAGGTACAAAAGTGTACCTTTTAAAAAGGTACCGCCCCAGTGACAGCTTTTGTATCTTTATTTTTGAGTGTGCATAATAAATGAGTGGCAAATCAGTATATTAAACTGATTTCTGAAGGATTATGAGACTGGAGTAACGATGCATGATGAAAATTCAGCTTTGCATCACAGGAATAATTTACATTTTAAAGCACATTTAAATAGAAAACAAAAATTAAATTACAATAATATTTCACTGTTTTTACTGTATTTTTCATCAAATAAATGCAGCCTCTGTGAACACAAGAGACTTCTTCTTAGTTCATTGAAAGATTATTTTTTACAAATTGTTGGGGTGCAACACACACTTGCAAAACAAGGTAGATAAAGCTCCTCTTCCTGTAGAAACCCCTGACCAAAGCCATGTCAGCTGATGATTGAAATATGGTGAACGTGACAGAAAGCATGCAGATCACAACAATGTGGAGCACAACGTGAACAAACGGCATCTCAGAGTACAAGAATTTAACAGCACTACAAACAAACATCCACCCATCCTGCTGTGTGTTTCATGACACATAGAGAAGAACACAGGATATCATGCCATTTCATTTGGTAGTATTTTTACAGTATAATAATATTTTAGGACATTGCATTGTTTTAATTGCTATTGTTGCTGTTTGGATAAATTCCACCAGTTAACAAAGACATTCCCTAAATGATATCATCCTCCAGGATGTGACCTTATTTTAGTGCAGAAACATCAGATATATTCGTAATGGATTTGATGAAAGTAAAACAAAAAATAGTTGTAATTCTATGTCTAGTCATAACTAAGTTTCAGTGCCTGATCTGGATCTTGAGCATATTTCTAAACTCTGGCATGGTCCCCTATAGAAATATCTTCTTTGAAAGACTGCACAAGTATACTGATTTATAAAGGTTTCAGAGTTCAAGAGGTCCTGCGCGACAGGGTATGGTGTTCAGAGGCAACATCAAAAGCTGCTAGTGTATATCAGGGTTCTGCTCAAACACTCTTCCCCACAAAACACACTTGAGCTGCATTCCTCTGCTTCAGCCTCTGATGTTTAAGACAAGCTTTGATTTTCTCACTAAATTTCACTTGATTATATTTATTAGTAAATATTTGCACTTCATATTTTCAAAATGCATTCATTTAAATTGATTAGATTAAGTCAAATTATGTTCAGTGTAAAAACATTCAGTTAAATAGCATTAACTGTTTAAATAAGGCTAGCTGTAGAGTGAGCAATACTAATTTCTTTAAAATATATGATGTAAAACAATTTGCATTTATAAATAATAAATACTGTTATTGTAATCAGGTTGTTACCGAAATTAATCAATTATGTACGACTGCATCACATTGAGTTTCTAAGTGTGTGTTTGTGCAGCTTGGGCCAAACAGAGGCTTCCTTCATGACTACACACTGTCACTTCCGTCGTTCAGTGTAATGAATCGCAGCATTCACAGGCTGCATATTTGAGATATATGGGCCCATTGAAGAGCTCTGTAGTGATCATTCTGTGATCTGGAACATGCTGTTTTTTATGAGACAGTAATAATAGTATCTCTAGCCTGTTTTAAAGCATAATACTGCACTTGATGCAGGTTGATTGTCTCACTGTGAATAAACCAGTGTATGCTATTCTTGTTTGTGTTGACTGCAGCGACTTTCCATTTCCTCTGGCGTCACGCAGGCCATGTGGTTATTTAACCACTTAAATAGCCAAAAACTATTGTTTCAGCAAACACATATTCATTTCGGCATTTAGCATCCCTTTTCATAAACCAATAAGCTCCCAATGCCTAAAAACCCAACGTTTCTAAACAACGTTCTGCTTTACTCAGATACTGTGGAATTATAATGCATTGCGGAGGTCAATCATTATGGGACACATGTGCATTACTAAAGCACATACTGCATACTCCAGCAGCTCAGAGCCTCACACATGAATATAGGCATATGCTTTCACAGGCACTGAGTGAGAGCTTCATTGACAGAGCACTGCAGAATATCTGGAAAGATTAACAAGCACTCGGAGCAGAGGGTAAAGGTCACACAGAGTCAAGTGTAGGCTTTTTGGAGAAATCTGTGAGAGTTTGAACTGAGTGAGTGATGAATGAGAGAGAGACAGATGGGTGTACCTCTGCTTAAAAGCCTTTTCTCCCATCTCCCGTGCTGCTCTCTTCACCTCATCAGGCACGGCATCTTTCTCCGCCTGAGAGATCTGGTAAACTTTGTGTCCGGCGTCCAGGCGGTAGGGGCCTCCTTTGCCTCCAAGACCCGCTGTGTCTCTGCCACCTACACAAACATATAGGCACTATGATATACTTTTTTGATGAATGATGGAAGCAAACGCAAAAAAACAGCATGTGTGCTGCTATTGATCAGGGTTTGTGCACAATAACTGTTAACCTAAAAACGTAAAGTTAGTATTAATATTCTTTAAGGAGTGCGATTTAGATGAAAAATAATGATTTTACCAGTTTTTACAGTTATAAAGACGTAAATGCAGGCCATCCATGATGTATACTAATTGATGTCTTGTAATGTAGCATTACAGTACATCACTTGCTCACTAATGGATGCTCTGCAGCGAATGGGTGCCGTCAGAATTAAGTCCAAACATCTGACAAAATCTTTACAAGTAATCAACATGACTGCCCTCCATCTATTAATATTTTGAAGCAAGAAGTTGCATGCTATGTTATAAACAAACGTATTATTAAGATGCTTTTTTAACTTTAAATAGTTGTTTCTGGCTAAAAAGTTCTTAATATTGCAGTAAAAAAAAAAAAAAAAATTGCAGTAAAAACTAATTTCTCATCTCAATCAGGAGAGAAATATGCACAGATCAGCCACCGTTTACAAGAACAGACTAAAAAAAGTTGTAAACAAATATTTTGGTTGATTTTGATCAGATGAGAGACTTTTTCACTGGAGGAAGCATTATGTATTACTGTATTTTATGTATTACTGTATTTTCGCCAGAAGCGACAATTTAAGGTTAAAATGTTGTAATGATGGATTACGGACAACTATGCTTCATAAGATTACTTGTGGATTATTGTGTTTTTATCAGCTGTGTGGACTCTCATTCTGACGGCACCCATTCACTTGCAGATGATCCATTGGTGAGCAAGGGATGTAATGCAAAATTTCTCCATATCTGTTCTGATTAATGGTACGTTCACACCAGACGTGACTTGCACATAGTTGGATGCTGGAATGTTTTGAGTTTACTCGCTTCATTCGTGCGTGAAATTGGCTCACAGCAAATGCGAATTTGCGTCATGGGAGGGGCTTCTGCCAGGCGCTTCCAGTCTCTGTAGTGGTTAGACATGAGGTAAAATTCCTTTTGAGTATACAGTATCTAATAGGCAAACTTTGGTTTAATGAATCTAGTATTTATTTCCTTTTTATTCCTGTTACTATTAAACTATGAAGATGTATCATAGAGCTCCTCCACATGCAGCGATGATGATTTTGTCCTCAGTTTCGGAATTCTGCCTCCGCTTGCTAATAACCCCGTCACTACTAGAGCAAGCATCTGATTGGTTAACGCAGCGCAACTTTTCAACAAAGTTCAGATTTTTCAACTTGCGCGAATCGCGCCGCAGGATGTCTAATCGCGTCTTTGCATTGACTTAACATGTAAATCACCCACGCTTGATGCTTCATCACGTCTGGTGTGAACACAGCATAAGAAACAAACTCATCTACATCCTGGATGGCCAGATGGCCAATTTTTTGGTGTGCTTTTCCTTTAAGCAGAACAGTTACCCTGAACACATGCTATTAAATAGCGATTTTTATTAGATTCTCAGTATTCTGATAAACGTAGACTTTACACTACTGTATTTTGTTTTTAAAGAAATAGTTTAATCAAAAATAAAAGTTCTGTAGTTCCAAACCTGTATAAATTTCCTGAGGGTGAGTAAATGATTTTTGGGTAAACTATTCCTTCAATTGACATCATGTAATCCACCTTTAGACACCATGGGATGTTGTTTACTGTACCTGTGCCCCCAGCCCACTGGTTTCCCCCTACATGAGGGGCATTCCTGGGGTCAATCTTGCCATGTTTGGGGGAGCTGACATCTTGGCCACTGTCTCTCTGAATGGTGATCTGAAACAAAAATACGCATTCAAAATCAGATCTTTGTTAAAATATTATTTGAACATTCACTCAAAAAAAGTGGAAAAACTTGCATACCAATCACATATTCAGTTAAATGATAATATACCAAATGAAATTGGGAACAGATAGTAATCTGCAAAGGAAGTGCCCAGTTTACAAGAAAAAGGTGTGTGTACACTGTGTTTTTAAATGTCAAATATGTATTTATTCTGCAATCACAATCACAGGAAACAATGAATCATGCAACTGATTGTTGATTTTCACGAAGAGCTGGCAGGAAACAAGTCACAAACTGTCTGACACTGACAAAGTTTGTTTATTTTAAATGATGGAAATCCCGAAAGATGGAAGCAAGAAATCTCAGTGGAGCACAAAAATGCTAAATAATAGATAGCTATTATACAAGACATCATTGCTTGTGAGCAAGACCCCATCTTATGGTTAATAGGGAACCTCAAAGATTTGCGGACACTGCAACAGATTTTAAAGTGTGGTCTGTGTGTACACATTTTTGCTTTAAAGGAGGTCTCTTCATCTGTTCAGTGGTATTCTCTCACTTCTCTGATCTTCCTTCACACAGTCCATTAATATCATAAAGCACTGGGCCTCTTTTTGATACCCACGCACCCATCCGGAGGGTTGTGGCTTTCTCATGACCTCCACACACTCCTTTACAACCCCAGCTGTGTGCAAATACAGTCTGAACATTACTGCTAGAACTTCCTATGAAGGCTTCATGATTGTTGCAACAGCAGCACTTTGAAGTGTGATTGTGTCTTCGGGAGAGATAGTTGCACACAGCTAGGCTTTGAGAGAACAGACACTAATGGCGCTTTTCCACTGCATAGTACGGAACGGTTCAGTACAGCTCACTTTTGGGGGGTTTTTCACTGGGAACAGTACCTGGTCCTTTTTTTAGTACTGCCTCAGTCGAGGTTCCAAGCGAGCCGTACCGTTACCAAAACGTGACGTGTAAACTCTGCTGGTCACTGATTGGCCAGTCTTTACTGCGTCACTGAACTTGCCACACGAGACACAACAGACCTGCTAGACTTAAATCAGCACAGCCAGCGAAGGATCGGACGCAACTGTTTTGTTTGAAGAAACGCACCTTTTTGTATAAACCAAAAATGGCTGTTTCGTGGTCTATTAAGGAAGTACAGATGTTCCTCTCATTGACAGCCGAGGAGCGGATCCAGCGAGAGCTTGACGGGGCGACGTGGAAATACAAAGCACAAACCGAGCCGAACCGAGTCGTGTCGAACCGAGTCGTACCACGCAGTGGAAAACCGCCAAAAGTGTTCCATAACGTTCCTTCGCCTCCTATTAATATAACGGCCATTTCTCATTACACAATGATCCTGCATGTTTTGACTAGGCAAGGTCACGTAAAGTCAACGAACATAAAGTCACTGAACTGTTTATGACACTTCCTGTTTTAAACTGTACACTGAAAGGAAGTACACTTGTAGGGGATGAGTAGCAAAGTTTTTGCCAAGTCATACGCAAAGGAACATTTGAAGTAAACAGAGCATTTGGAACAAGTAGAGGAAGGAGCTGCCCTGTGTGAAAATGTTCTCATGCTGCAAGAATGAACCTTTATGTGCTTTTAACTTTAATCAGTCACCATCACGAAATTACAAAACTGACTTACTTCTTAACAAATTGCAGAAAAATGCAGAAAAAGAGAAATGAAAAGAGGAAATTGTATCATAGAGCGCAACCCATGATTGTATGAAATCTCTTAAAATACCAGATAATTATTATATTATAATCTATTGTAAGGCAGTTCATGTTGTGGCCAAAATATCACCTGTTGTGCTCCATCCTCAGTCAGCTTTCTCTTTTTAAAAGATCAGGGCTGCGTTCTCCGATAACGGTGTCTCTTAGCGCGCTATGAAGACTCTAAAGGTACACCTTAACAACAGTTATACCTTTTCTACGTGTGTTCGCCGAACTATACCTTAGGATGGTGCTTAAGGTAAACCTTCTTAAGGTTCTTGCGCTCTTTCCTTCACAGCGGTATTGGAAAAGTATTGAGAAAACTTTATAAATCATATGAACTGCATTTATCGGGGCCAATTTAAATATGAAAATGCAGAAATAAATACGTTTATATGTATAATTTAGCAAGTAGGCCTACGCAATCCCACACCCTCATGGCCATATGTGTGTTAATGTTCTCCTTATGCCGACCCACCAGCCGTATAGCGACAACCTAAAAATAAAATAAAACAGAATGCAACTTATTAATTGTAAATTATTTTTTTTTTTTAATTCACATCATTAAATAGATAGGATGGTTTACACCTTTATTGGAAAAATAAAGTCCTCCCAAACCCTTCCCAATGCATTATTTTCAACTTTTTTTATTATTCCTTTCATTTTTATTCAAAATAAAAGATTTTCTGGTGTTATTTGAAATGATAAAAGGGGCTAAAAGCGGGTCTCGGCCAGGGAGTAATTCAATGTAGAACCGCTGCTGCAAGTGTCCGCATAACGGTCTCCAAAAAATGCCACGATTTTGCAAGCGCTGCCATAGATATAAAGTTTTTGTAAACTCGTCTTTCTTTATATAGACTCTTAAGCCTTTTCTGTCAGGTGGTTCGCCAGCTGATGTGCTTTAGGATAGTAATTAAAAAAGCTAACAACCATTAGTGCATGGAAACTTTATTAATGAAAACACTTCCATTCACTGGTGTAGGCTATAACAACTTTATGTGTAAAAAATTTTAAATAAAGTAAAAATGTAAATTTAATACTAAATCAAATTTTATAATAAATGTTCATTTAAACTGTTGTTAAAGAAATATTTGTGCATATTGGTGTTCACATCAGCAGCGATAAGGTATAGCTAAGAGCGTTCCAGACCAACCTTACAAAAGGTATACTTAACTAAAAAGGTTTCGGAGAACGCAGCCCTGACCAATATATTTCTGTAGAGTCTCTACTGACAAGTTGATGGGTCAATTCAGGTGTGTTTGTTTTGGAAAAGTTGCAATTTCATACTATCATACTACTCTCACTATTTCTGCATTATCCAGTGTGTATTCTGTGCATAGTATGCAATTGGATGCATACCATACCCGGATAACCTACTATATTTGCCAGAATCTGCTAAATGTAACTCTAGTAAATCAGTACAGAAGCTGTGTTTGAAATGGTATACTACTATACAACTCGTACTATACTGCAGTATGCTGTGTGTATACTTTAAATAGCATGTGCATTTTCTGTATCCACAAAATGCCTGGATTACCTGCTATATTGGCTGAAATTTGATGTATGCATCTGAAGACACTGCATAGGATACTGTTTCCCAGAATACAATGCGCTCCATGTGACACTTCGTCTTCAAGCGCATGAGTGAACTGGAGATGGGAAATAGTAATAATAGATGTACAGTAGCACTTTTATCTAAACTATTCCATTTATATAACCCTATTCCATCTAAACTATTAAAAGAGCTGCTTCCAGAAGTTATAAATCCTCTTTTGTCTATTATTAACTCATCA
>JAUCMT010000160.1:1011204-1023435 GCA_032357475.1 Enteromius thamalakanensis | reverse complement strand
GATGGATGAATGGATAAATTAATAATGTGGGTGTATGGATGAGTTAATGGGTAGATGGGTGATGGAAAGATGGATGGATGGATAAATGAATGGATGGGTAGGTGTATGGATGAGTGAATGGGTGTGTGGGTAGGTGGGTGATGGATTGATGGGTGTATGGATAGATAGATGGATGAATGGATGGATGGATAAATGGATGGGTGAGTGCATGGATGAATAGGCGGATGGATAGGCGCATTAATGAATGGGTGTATGGAGGAGTGAATGGGTGTGTGGGTAGATGGGTGATGGATGGATGGATAAATGAATGGGTGGATGGGTGTACAGATTAATAAATGTGTGTGAATAAATAGGTGGATTGAAGGATGGAGGAATTAATGGATGGATTGATGGGTGGGAGTATGGATGAATAGATGGATAAATAGGTGGGTGGGTGGGCGGATGGATGAATGGATAAATTAATAATGTGGGTGTATGGATGAGTTAATGGGTAGATGGGTGATGGAAAGATGGATGGGTGGATAAATGAATGGATGGATAGGTGTATGGATGAGTGAATGGGTGTGTGGGTAGGTGGGTGATTGATGGATGGGTGTATGGATAGATGGATGAATGGATGGATGGATGGTGGGTGTATGGAGGAGTGAATAGGTGGATGGATGGACAAGTGGATGAATCGGTAGATGGGTGTCTGGACAAATAGATGGATAAATTAATAGATGGGTGGGTGTATAAAAGGATAGAGGAACGAGTGGATGGATGGGTGGGTGTATAAAAGGATGGAGGAATAGGTGGATGGATGGATGGATGGATGGATAAATAAATAGGTGGATGGATGAGTATTTGAATAGATGGATGGACAGACAGGTAGATCAAAAATTATTCTGCAAGTAAACCAATCATATTGTTTCTCTGCACCTATCATTACAGTTGTGATGTGGTGTGGGTTATATTTTAAAATTGAGAATGATTTTTAGAACTATATCTTTATTATTATATTTATATTTATCATCCCTGGTGTGAAGAGCCATTTACCCTCGGTCTTTAGCCCAATAACTAGCTTTTTTTTAAAAACTTTTTTTAAGCCTATCAATGTTTACACATCTGTAGCACTATGATATATAAACAAAACAGTATCTGAACTCTGCAGTCACATTTTAAGTGTCTATTTACAGTATGCTTTGCTGCATCAAGTGTAGTATTTGATCAGAGAGTTCAGCCAGATGGTAAATGCCCTCTGAAACTCCTTCAGGATGGATTGCGGTCTGATCAGCACATCATAAACCACAGCGCTACTGGGACATGCAGTACAACTCCACAGATGTGACCTGCAGGAGAAAACTAATGCAAATGAAACTCACAGTTCAGCATCACATCTTCAAGTCTTTGACATTTCTGGATGTTTAACACTATCATCTTGTCATCTTCATTAAAAGTGGTGAAAGCTAAATTTGTATAAAAGTGCTGATAACATCAACTGCTGAACTGTTCAAAAGCGGTCTTGTTGCCTGCATGATTTGTGTGGCAACGGTAAGTGAATAGAGATTATCTGATCTGAGAAAATGCATGCAATGGACAAGTGCACAGAGGCCAAAAATGTATATAAATTTAATTTCATTAGAAAACACCACACTAAGTGGCATCTGAAAACTACGTCACTTTTTTTCATAAACGTATTCTACTTTTTTGGGGTCACTATATGTACAGGAGACCTAAATCATGGAGCAATAATGACGCACATCACATAAAAAGCAAATGGGTCATCATTCCTAACTAGGGCAAGCCTCTAATTTAAGCTTTTTATCCAATTTCACTTTATGTAGAACAATTACAGCTAGTAGGTAATGTGATGAGAAAAGCAAATGCTGACCAACTGACTGCGTGTGCATGAAGCCAGCTGCTTATAGTTCTGAACACATCTCAGAGACTCAGTCTGTTGATGTATTTGCATCGAGACAGAGGTACTGGTCCGTGTCTCAGAGCAGCACCACACTGCCCTTTCTAGTGGCCCACTGGGCAGAGCAGGAGCCTGGGCTGGAATGTGAAGAATGCCCGTGTTTTGAGGTTGTTTCTTAAATGAAATGTCCCAGCCTGGTTGCTGAGAGGCCACTGCATTCAGCAGGAGACCCACACAGAGAGCAAGACAATGCAGTCAGACACGCTGTACTAGCCGCTGACCACAGGAGGCCCAGCAAGCCCACAAACCCCTTCATTACATCAGCGCCAAGTTTTCACTTGATCTCACGGCTTTCACAGTCCTGCTTTGCACACGCTGCAGATATATAACAACAACTAGATACAGTATCAGGACTACAGATCAATAATATTTTCAGGGAATAAAAGGAACATTGTTGAATTGGACAGCTTTAAAATCACAGTAATTTAGCTGTACACGCAAATTAAGCAAAATGCATTATTTAAAAAGGGATATTTACCTATTTAAATTTCCCCCTCAAAATAATAAATGCATCATCAGTAAAACAGTCCATGTGACATCAGTGGCTTAACATCAGATTTGTGACGCTATGAGTACACGTTTGTTTTTTTGCATAAGAAAAACTAAAATTACAATTTACTCAAGTACTCTTCTTTCCTGAGTTACTCCTTTCACCATTTTAGAGAGTATCTCAATGCAACGCACACTTTCCTTTATATAATAATAGAAGATTATTTCCATTTTTTTTTTATTTAAATTGGCACAAATAAAAAACAACACCAATAGATCCATCCATAACAAACACGTTACAAAGGTGGTGCCACCCAGTGTTATTTTAGCACTATCTTAGTATATATGAATAATTCAAAATTGTAAAAATGTATATTTTCATATTTATTTAGTTTTGTCAATTTTAGTGTTAATTTGAGTAATTTTGGTTCTTCAACTGAGTAAAATAAAATATATATTTTTTTAATTCTCAAAATTGAAATGGCTTTAATACAGTCAAAGCACACTCACACATGAACACACATTATGAGTTAAAGTTGTGACATTGCTTTGCAGTAATAAAGCACTAAACCAAGCTTCATATTTTACAAACAAAACCCTTTGACAAGTTCTCTCTTGCCTTGAAATCCTGCCTTATAACTAAAATTCAAATTCAGGAGAGGAGGTGGTCCTAGAGAGAAACTGGAGAGAAAGTCAATAACAAATTCTCAGACAACATTAAATTCCTCAGACTACATAAAAGTCAAATTGGGGCTGGTCAGACTGAAGCGAGGACATGGTCTATGTTGACACAAAGCCACCAGCATCATGAGGTGACTGCTGATCACATGACCAGCTCCTGTTACACAGGATATCATACCTCATGCACACACACATGCATATCACACACACCTTACATGGTGATCCACGTCTAATCTTAACACAGATCTGCATGCATATGTTTTATACTTTTGTAGCAGTTTATTTTCTTTTATTTATAACACTAATGAACATGAATACTAGATTAGATTCAACTTTATTGTCATTACAAATGTACAGAGTAAATGGCAATAAAATGCAGTTTAGGTTTAACCAGGAGTGCAATAAGCAGCAAGAGCAGGATATAGCTATAAGTTATAGGTGCACTTATAGAAGATATGCACAAGAAGAAACTGGATAATATTTACAGATGGATGTACAGTAATATGAACATAATATACAGTTTGTATTGACTTCTGTACTTATTACTATGCTTGGGTATTAATATTTTTGAATGAAAATTCACAATTGCATCATATGAACTCAGACCTCCGAGATAATAAACTTGTTATATATGTAATAAAACGTTATAACTTGCAATAAAATTAAATTTTTCGCTTACAATTCCTTTCACATCTTGCATTTCTGAAAATGACGTAAATTATTTATTCTCCAAAATATCTTCTTTGGTGTTTAACAGAAGATTAAATTGAGGAAATGATTAAAGAGAGGAAATGATGACAGAATTTTTATGTTGGGGTGAACTATCTCTTGAACAAATCTTACGTTTACGCATTTAACAAAATAACTTAAATAGTAAGTCTGTAACACGGTCTCAGATTTCAGACAGTATTAGCTCATGGATATTTCTAGTTGAAATAGAGTCTCTCTCTTTGTGGTTTGTGATGTGTGTGTAAGGCGTAAGTCAAAGCGTCCACTCATTTCCCATCAGACACACATCATGTCTTTATCCTGCATCACTGATGCTCCTCAGATCACTTTATAAATACATACAGACAGACGGACATGTATGGAGCTGGATCAGTGAGCGGTGTTGACGTCAGGATCAGACATTCCCCGCATGACTGTACAGAGCCTCAATGCGTCCTGTCATCTAATCTCCACAGGACCACACTGCCTATATACTACATACGGTACTCACTGTACAGGTACAAACACAAAATTCCTAATATCTGACATAAGAGTGGAAAAAACGACATACATTCACTCTAATCCAGGCCGTTTAGCTCTGGAAAGTTATGATGTGCTGTTCTCAGATAACTGACAACTCGGTATGAAGTCATAATAGACTCTTTCAAAAGTTAGAAGGTGTTTCCCAGTATGTTGTTTACACTGAGCGGCTGAGGTTCAGGTTATTTGTAGCGACATGATTATCGTAGAGCAGGTGTGAACAGATTCTCCTTCATTTAATCACAGCAAACTATCATCTGTCAAAAAAGAAATCTCGTATGCAAAACATTTTATTAAATAACTGTAATACTGTAAAACAACTGCATTATTACTTATTTTATCTTTATTAATAAAATTAATTTGTCTATTCTTAGTATGTGCAATTTATTTCTGTGATGCAAACCGGATATTTTTGTATATATATATATATATATATATTTTTTTTTTTTTTTAATTTTTAATTTTTATTTTTTTATTGAAATCTCAAAAGAACAACATTTATTTGAAACAGAAATATTTTGTAACAATGTAAAAGTCTTTACTGTTACACTAATTTAATGCATCCCTGGAATAAATTCCATGATTGATTTTTTTTTTTATAAAAACACACAAAGGTGCTTCATGATGCCATAGAAGGAACCTTCCGAGGAACCTTTTTGTTTGGGGTTCTTAGATTCAAAAGGAAAGAACGAGATGGTTCTTTAAAGAATCTTTGACTGAACGGCTCTTTGTGGAACCAAAAATGGTTCTGTGGCATCACTGTGAAGAACCTTTAAAGCGTACTTTATGTAACGCTGAGCCTAGAAATGGTATGTTTGTCTGTACATGTCAGTTTACTTACTTATTTTAATTTAATATACTAGGAATATTTAGCACTAAACTAGATATTTTTACTTACAAGCAATATTTTAATACATTATTTGTTATTTATGATCCAATTACATCATCCTTTATGGGATAAGAATTGCAATTAATAAAAATTCTTTACATTTTGTGAAATATTTTGCTCCATGTCAGTGTTTGTTAATTTTGGTTTGATGTGATGTTGTTGCTGATGTGCTCTATGTGTACTGATGAGGTTAAACTGGTGTTTAAGCGTGTCCTGTCTGATATTCACATTGTGCTTCAAGCTGAGAAGAAAGGGAAGTTTCCTAGGACGTCGTAATGTAATGTAACTTAAAGCCATGGAGTTGCCAGCTTCAGCCTTTGATTATGTTTGGACGTGTGACGGCCACCACATCAGCAGGAGAAACTGATTCACGGTCAAAGGGCTTCTCATAACTCATGTCAAGAGAACTGGGGAGTTGTGGGTAATGCATGAGCTGATTAATGCACAGAGGGATTATTTAGAGGAAAGACAACACTAGCTAACTCACAGAGTGCTCATCTCCTCTGGGAACAAGAAGGCTGCACAAAAGGCCTCCGACTGAGGAAGAATTAAACCGTGTGAGAGAGCAGAAAATATGAGCACTGTGATGGAGGGAGAGATAAAGGATATAAGAGGGAGAAGTAAAATAAGGCAGGGGAAAGAGATGGAGAGAATGAGGAGATGGCACAGGTCCTGGAGAGGAAGCCTGCCAGAGTCTGGGACAGAAATGTTTCCATCACTCTCTACAGTAACGCTTTTAACAGAGAAGATCTCACATTTGAAGACCAGGCCAAATACATGAAAGAATATCTTTAGCACTTAGAATCGGCCAAACCTGAACCGAAATAAAAACCCTGGAGTCACCACAACCTTCAAAATACAGCTTCCAAAAATATATATTTTCTTTTTACAACAATGCTGTTGAACACTTCAGTGGGTTCACTGAAGAAACTTCTATTGTATAGTTCTCCAAATACTTTTTTTGTTAGTGTAAGGAAGATATATACTCCTAGGATGACTTGGGGTGAGTAGTTTATGGCGTAATTTTCATATCTCCACATATGACCATGGAGCTCAACTAGAGCGACCATCAGGTTCTTGGTCACCACAAAAACCAAAGCTCTTCCCATCAGTTGCTCAGTTTGGTCGGGAGGACAGCTCCAGAAGATGTTCCAAACATCTTCCATTATGGATGAAGAAGGCTACATACTCTTCCCCAGATGTGTGATTTAATGCAATCCTGTCTCTAAGCTCTTCAGGCATGCAGCCTTAAAACTCTGTATTTGCTCTAATATGCATTATCAGCTGTTAGACCTATCTGTGTGCCATTCTAAATCATACCCATTCAATTGAATTTGCCACAAGATAACTTCACTCAAAGTCTGGTAACATGTACAAGCAAAACAAATACTCCTGAGCTAAATTATATTCTGTGTCAGATAAGGGTATGAATACTTATGCAACGGAATAATTATTGTTTGTAATCTTCTAAAAATTAGCAAAAATGTTAAAAGACTGATGTGGAAAGAAAGTCATTTAAAGCAGTGTAACATCAGGCTGCCTGCAACATTATAAAACATTAAAAAAAAGTTTGATATTATAGCTTTATAAATACATAGTTTTTCAATTATCAATAAACTTGAATTTAGGTTAAAACAAATGTTATGTTCAAACAGTAACACTAGACCAGACTGCAGTTCTGCTCTACTGTAATGAAACAAATCTATGTCTATCTAATGTTTAGACGCATTTTTTGAGCTTCTTAGGATAGTAAGGACAGTAAAAATATATATATATATTTATTTTTTTAAATGGCTAAATTGGTCAGAAATCCCACTTAATCTGTATCTGTAGAAGCAGAGTGATGGAAAAAGTGTGTTTGTTTGTGTGTGATGTGGAGACTGGGCTGGGCTGCAGGGCGGCTCCAAGACACTGTGGCCGTTAAGTAAAACTCCAGACCATCAGCATGATAACACAGTCTTGAGTGTCATGATAAACCCTCATCTTACAATATTAGTAATAAACCCTGTTTTTCTTTCCCCGTTGTTTGTCACTTCACCCTTTTTCAGTGTGGCAATACTCAACTGAACAAACTTACACATGCTACTCACAGAGCTGCACTGAAAGGCCAAGAATGCAACCGTTTGGGCAAATATTTGATGTAAATATAAGGAGGCTGGTGTAAGTGTGCTTAAAGAGAGCCAGTGAGGTGCCGAATGACCTGACGGTTAACAGGCTCTTTGTGTGCCTGTGTGAAAGAACAGGAAGTGTGTGAACTCTCAGACAAACACACACTTCAAACATACCAAATCAGTCAAAATTATGAATTGGATAAGTAGGCCACATATACATCCCGCAAGGTGTTGAAAGAGACACGACTGCATTTAAATGCTGGAACGCATCGCTAACTGGCTTTTCTGTGAATATATGACACAAGAGGCATTTCTGAAGCAATATTTAAGTCTTATGGCTGTGGACGATAAGTATGGATGCAGCCAGGTTAACATGTTTGGAGCTATTATAGATGGAAGACACACTATCAACCACAGATGTGTTAATGTTTGGTCATTTTTAGCAACCCTCAGTCCACATGTGTCAATATTAGAGTAGAGCAATCGTATACATGATCTGTCCATCCACAGAAATCCACTACTCATTAGGTCAGTTCTCTGCATTGTATCCTCTGACTGGTTGTTGTGTTTACTCCACTATGAAGATTATCTGTGATTCACACAGCACAGAACTGGAGCGCTGCCACTAAGGAGCCTCCCAATGAAAATGCACAGTATTAGCAGCATGTATGTCCAAACAAGCTTCAGAATGCAAAATAACCTAAAAGAGAACAGACTGCAGTATAAAACCAACTTTATCTTATGCATTTTTATCTCAAGTGTGTGTATCACACATTACTGCAAACAACTGATTCTGAAGTCTTGCAATAATCAACAGCAAAGCAGGACCTGTCAGGAAATATCTCACCAAAGAGCAAAGATGCAGTCACATAAAAAATATTAAAATGCATACTTTATGGATGCAAAATGAGTATCCTCTTAATATAATTTCACATCATTATATACTTTTAATTTTACAACCTTACCAATATAAATAAGCAAAATAATAATACATTTCTTGTATAAATCTGCCACCATGTGGTAAGAAATTGAACTGAGATTGTCATAAAACTGAGTTCTCTATGCTTCTACCACGTTATTTTTCAGCAAAATCTATATTTTTTAATACTGTAGGGTTAAATATGACTCATACGTACTGTTTTGTTGTTTCGTGAAATTCAGCCTGAAAATCCTACCTGAACTGGCCTGCCATCCTCTGCGCCGATCATGTTCCTCCACTCCAGCAGAGAGCGCTGCAGGTTGTCCAGGCCTGTTTCCCAGAGTCTGACGTAGCCTCCCATGTCTACAGTCACTACTCCACCAGAGCCCAGCGGAGCCATCACTACATCTGTGTCCGAGACCTTTGAAATCCACACAGTGTATGGAGACATGGAGCCGCTCCTAAACACATCAGACCAATCAGAACCACTGGAAGACATTCAGCTGCCTTACAACAAGCTAAACACATTTACACATAAAACCAGCATGGTCGGATTAACATATTCAGGCTAGAAACTGTTAAAGTGTTAAAAGCCAGAGTACAAAAAGATAGGTATCAAGCAAAAAAAAATGTACAATTTTAAAGGAAAATCACCCAAAAATGAAAAT
Organism: Enteromius thamalakanensis; assembly: GCA_032357475.1. NCBI lineage: Eukaryota > Metazoa > Chordata > Actinopteri > Cypriniformes > Cyprinidae > Enteromius > Enteromius thamalakanensis. The sequence continues at coordinate 1,014,473 of JAUCMT010000160.1, read as the reverse complement.
GTATTGAAATGTACTCCCCCTCAGGCCATCTAAGATAAGTCTTTTGTCTGTTTGTCAGATTTTGAGAAATTTAGCATTACATCACTTGCTGACCAATGGATGCTCTGCAGTGAATGGGTGCCGTCAGAATGACAGTCCAAACAGCTGGCAGGAACATCAATGAATGTCTTTGAAGCTAAAAGCTGTGTGTTTGTAAGAACCAAACAGTTGCTTTCCACCAAGTGAGTCTCCAAAATGCTTCCACTATATCTCATATTAAAAACCATCAATATACTTGGAACTGTTTTAGACTGTTTTCACTTGTATGTTTGATCTGTGCCTATTTCTTTCCTGATACATACAAGACAACCTTTCACTTGAGAAAGTAATATCATGGGTAGAGGACTATTTTATATATTAATATTTTATATATGTTAACTGATGGACTGGAGTGCTGCGGATTACTTGTGGATTATTGGACTCCCGCTCTGACGGCACCCATTCACTGCAGAGGACCCGTTGGTGAGCAAGTGAGGTAATGCTAAATTTCCTCAAATCTGTTCTGATGAAGAAACAAACTCTTCTATATCGTGGATGGGCCGAAAGTGAGTACATTTCAGCAGATGTCATTTTTGGGTAAACTATTAGCATTATATGAAAATATTAATCAAATTATCCTACCTACAACATATTATATTATGTTGTAGGTAGCCTAATTTGATTTATGCAAATCATATTATTATCATAACATCATTTTACTGTACATTTAAGATATCTAGCTAAAGGCTTTGACTGACATTGAGCTGAACAGAAGAGGGAGCTATAGTTTAATGAAAGACTCTGTACCTCGGCACTGGAATGTATTTGAGCTTCTTTGAGTTCAGGTCGGTCACTTCCAGGTAAGCAGCAGTCATGGGTGGTGTGACATCTGTTGGTAAATCAATACCACATGCATATGTAAAGCACCATTATATTTGCTAATACATTTGTATATGATGTGTACACACGAATGCGCCCGTGTTTTACCTTTGGGGTAGATCTCAGTCAGTGGGACTTGTGAAGGGGGCAGAGCTCGGACCACTTGATTAGCACTTAACAGAGAGACACTGTTGACCCTCCTTGCTGGCCCGGTACGCTTACTTGACCCAAAAAACATATCAGGTCCCCGACCCTCTGTTATGGGTGAAGATCTCGTAAAGCTGTACACTTCATTAGGAGTCTGTGGAAATACAATAGAAAACATGTTACAGGGGACAACAGTATCCATGATTGTTTTTTTGTTTTTTTTGAGAAAAAAATTAATAAAACTAAGCACAAATTTAGTTCTAATACACATTAATATTCTAAGGAAAAATTTATGAAAAATATTCATAAGCTTACTTACAGCATAAAATATTAACCAATAATACCATGACATCATTTAAATGATCATATATAACATTTAAGAACGGTAGACATTTTAAGGACTTATATATATTTCAAAAATTTAAAAATTAAAAATAATTAAAAATATTAAAAATATTTCAAAATATTCAAAATATTCAAAATATTTCCAAATGAATACGCACTTCAAAAATTCAAAAGTTAGGAATTCAAAAGTTTCAAGGTGACTATGCACTCCAACAATAAATAGATTTGGACCAAAGAAAGCATCATATCATTGGTTTATAGAAATAAAGGTTTACCACAAAATAAAAAAAAATGTCATTAATCGCATGCTATTCCATGTCGTTCAAAACTCATAAAAGCTTTGTTCATCTTCAAAACACAATGGAAGTTATTTTAGATGAAAACCTTGTGACTGTCCCATTGACGGCCAAACAATTACGACTGTCAAGGTCTAGAAAAGCATGAAAGACATCATCAGAATACTCAGTGGTCACACGTAATATTATGAAGCTATAAGTATAATAAAAATATAGTCAACATTTTGTCTCCTGCATCACCATAGCACCATTTTGGAGAATACAGCATCTGCTGCACGCAAACTATGTACGTTTTTCTGTTTCAGCCTCAACACAAGGATATGTTTTCTACATTTGGAACGACATGGGGGTAAATGATTAATGGCAAAATTTCCAACTCTTTTAACTGTATTTTACCCACCATGAGATCTGGGAAGCCCACAATAACCTTAGCGTAGGTGTTAGTGTCACAGAGGATGCGGTTGGGAGAGACGATCTTCTGGCCCAGGGCAGTGCTGAGGCTCTCATTGGGCAGCTGCTCACTGGATACCTCCTGAGGAGCTGTGGCCTCCATCCCTGAAGAACAAAGACCATCAGACCATCCCTTCACTCTGAAATGACCCCCAGCAGAGATGATAATGTGTCCCTCACGACTAAAGCCATAAAAGGGTTTCAGAACATTTCTGCCATGACTCTACGTCTGTCACATCTCTATACCCCAGTTTAATTGGTCATTATTCAGACCTTCTTGTGACACTCTGTCAGACTCGATTTGATAAAGACCCCAATCCTGCTGATGGGAACTTTTGATGTCATCAAAAACATGCTCATTTTTCAGAGCAGACGCTGAAGCGTGTCTGACACTTTAGATGTACGATGCCCGCTAAGTACAGGCATTAGTCTATCTTTATGACAGCGACATTCATCTCAATAACTGATACTATGAGTTATTAAGCGTCTTTTTGCTCTTCATGCTCCAGGAACAAGTGCTGAAGGAGAAATGACGAGGGGCACTTCATCAGAAGATAGAGCTCTGAAGAGGTTTATCTTCCATAAACAGTATTTCGTGGGCTTAATAAACAAAAAGGCAGCAATTAATTTCACCTGCTATTTTAGGCCTTCAAAAACAAACTGGCATTACTTTCTATCAAATGAGGCGTGCAGTACTCACTGGCATCATCCATCAGGCCCTGAGAGCTTCAGCTCTCCTCTAAATGAGGTATTAACTCTGTTTTCACATCAACTAAAATCATAAGTAACATTTAGGTCACATCATACAGAAAACAAAACAAATATGAACACACATATTCATGTTTAAGCCTAATCTTTGATATATCTACTTTATGGTTTTAATCACTATTAATTACATACAAAATAATATACAAAATATAATCAATATATAAACGTAACACATCTTTTCTGAAATATATACATGCATTTGTGTGTATTTACAGTATATATACATAATTAGGGCTGGGCGGTATATACCGCACGATATATTATCCGCATCTCATCAGTAAAGCCGGTTCTTTGATTAGCGCTATATCTACGTCACCTGTATTTAGAAGGAACGCCAGTTTATACACAGAGCCGTAGATCGCTGAG
>JAUCMT010000160.1:983305-998569 GCA_032357475.1 Enteromius thamalakanensis | reverse complement strand
CACGTGAATAATCCCGCCCACTCTAAAGCGGTACTAAACTGCAGTGGAAGCGCAAACCGAGCCCAACTGAGCCGTACCGTGCCGTAACGAGCCGTGCCGAGCCGAGTCGTACCACGCAGTGGAAAAGCGCCATTAGAGATAGGGTGAGGAGCTTGGTCACTCGGTAGGAGCTCCTCCACATTGAGAGAGATCAGCTGAGGTGGCTCGGGATGGGGTCGCTGGGATGCCTCCAGAGCTGGAGGGACTATGTCTTCTGGGCTGGCCTGGGAGCGCCTCTGCCTTCTGGAGGAGCTGGAGGAAGTGTCTGGGGAAGAGAAGTCTGGGCATCCCTGCTTAGACTGCTGCCCTCGTGGCCCCTGCCCCAGATAAGTGAAAGAACATATATGGACGGATGGAACTTAAAACCTTAGGATTGCCCTTTAGGCACAACAAAAATGTAAAACAAAACAAAAGGGGTGTATTCGTGACAAAAAATTATCATCTTAATATTTTCTGGAATCAGAATCTCAGCAGCTCATTCAGGTGCTCTTTGTCTACTGTTGAATAGCTACCATATATTTGGACACAATAATTTCTTGCATCCTGTTTTTTTGCATAATATGTAGAATGGAAACTATGACTGTCTTAGTGAGTTGAGTCACTGAGTCATTCATCCCTGAGTCGGAAGAATCACTGATTTAACTGATTTGTTCAAAAGGCATATTTGAAAACCCTTACTTGGAGCAAAAAAGATTGAGAAGCACTGCTCCAAACTCTTCGATATATTCAAAAGACACGAAACATAGAAGGAGTATTACAAAATACTGTATTTTTAAAAAATATTGCCATAGTGATGACTTTTTCTGCATTTGCTGTTAATTACCACAGGTGGAAATACAAGCAAAAAAAATACAAGCAACAGACTGGCTTTTAGAGATGTGAAGTTGGTGCTCATACGTTCAGACACCATTACTTTCCATCATATGATTAAAAAATCAATTATATTTCAGTTGCTTCATCTTGATTGAAGCTCTGCTCATTCTGGACATTATGGTTTAAATTAAAAACTGTAGTTTAGATATTCATAAGCAGTCTATTTCTAAATTAAATTCAAGCATAGTGGCTTTTAGAGAAAAAGGTTTATAAGATCACAAGGAACAAATTCGGTCACGTGTGTCCAAACTTTTGACAACGAGCGTAGAGCTCTGATGGCTGCTTGCGGCAGACTTATCTGACATCTGACTCCTCATCCGATGTGACAGACGAAATCCATCCATCTATCTGCATCTCTGTCGCTCCCGAGGAGGTTGCTACGCCGTGTGTGTGTGTGTGTGAGAGAGAGAAGAGTTAAAGCCCAGAGACAGGTGGCCCAGAATGGCAGTGTGGCCTATATGTGTCAGATCAGTCTGAGTGGGCCGAGTGAAGAGACAGGGCCTCTCCTCACTCTTTCATCTCAGACGCAGGGTCACTCACCCTCATCTATTAAACAACACACAGTTCATCACCAACACAAAGTCGGAATTTTTAAAAGTGCAAACTTCCTAAAACCAAGAGGTTTAATGTACTGGGGGGATTTAAAAAATGCATTGACTCACGACATAAAGTGTGGTCCACTTTTTATGGACATGGTCCATGATTGAATGATGGAAAATGACTGGTTACAGTTAGTTTTTTTGTGAACTGTATGTTCACCTAAAAAAAAAATCATGAAATTTCAAAAGGGAGGAAGATTTTCTTTTTAAATGAATATTTTTCTTCAGCAAGTGTGCATTATATATGCTCTCATTTTTAATAAAACATTTATATCAACATCAACAAAAAAAGATCTATGCCTCAAATAATTCATTTAAAAATTGCATTATGATTTCTACAAAAATATAGTTTTTTTAAACATTAATAATAATAATAGCTGCAAAAAAAATAAAAGAATCACAGGAAAATATTAAATTTTAAAATGTATTAAAATAGAAAACTGTTATTTTAAATTACATAAAATTAATTTTTTTATCAATTCTTGAAAAATAAATAAATTATATATATATATATACACAGCTCAAAAGTATAAAGTGAACACTTTGAATATTTGGATCTAGGATGTTATTTTTTTTATTTTTTATTTTTTTTACAGTATATATTTACACATATATATATATATCTATATATAAAATCTACACCGAAATGTTAAATTGAAAAGTATAACTGATATTACAAAAAACTTGTTCCAGTCTCACAATTATTTGCCTCCATTTTGCTGCGTTATTCATCAGACAGTCTGTGAATGGTCTACATGTGTACGATTCATGTGACAGTTTACCCAAAAAATGAAAATTCTGTCATCAATTACTAACCTTCCTGTTGTTCCAAATGCATAAGACCTTTGTCATCTTCAGAACACAAATTAAGATATATAAAATCTGGAAGTATTCAAGCTAGTAAGGACATCATTAAAATAGTACACGTGACATCAGCGGTTCAAATATAACGTCTTTAAAAATATCAAACCATGACAATATTCAATGATTTCTTCCGTGTCAGTCTTTGACAAGCTCTCTGTCCATTGAGGGACAGAAAGCTCTCAGATTTCATCAGAAATATCTCCATTTGTGTTCTGAAGGTGACCAAAGGTTTAACAGGTTATTAATGACAGCATTTTCATTTTGGGGTAAACTAACCCTTCTAGACTACAAGCTGATTACCTGCAGGTGTTTCACGATGTTGACCACTTCTCGTGTAGAGTAGGGGTAGGTGATTGTTCCCTGGTCAGCCATGGCCCGGAGATCTCCGAATGCAGCCACCAGTTTCTGGAGGATTGCATCAGGAACGTCAGGCCCATATTGCTTCAGCATGGCAAACTCAGCCTGAGGTTTGGGGTTGTCCACTGCATGGCAGCTAAATATGTCCCCTAGAAGAGTAAATCATCAAATTATTAGTATTTCAAACAGTAGTGCATATTATAATAATTGTGTTATCTGAGATCCTTGACTCTGATTGGTCAATCACAGCATACTGTAGTCAAATATAAATAACGCTATACTGTCCAATATAAAAGGTTTACCAAGTGATCCAAAGAAGTCATTTCCCAAAAATGGAAAGCCAGGTCGGTTGGCTAAAACAATCATACGGAAGTCTGGATGCATGGGAATGGCATTTGGCCTTCCGACTGCTTCTAGTGGATCTGTGGAACACAAAGAACATTTCTGTTTTAAAGACTATAAGTCATGGGTTTGTAACATACAATGTGTTTGATCTTTTCTGTCCATTTCACCTGACACTATTCTTCTTCCATCGGCCAGGATCATCTCCCCACTCTCCACCAATGTCTTCAGGATACAGGTGACATTTGTGGGAGCTTTATCAGCTTCATCTATTACCAGGATATGTCCCATCTTCACAGCTTTAACCTTTAGAACAACAGATGAAAGCACATTTTTATTCCATTATTTCATTCTTCCATCAAGCTCACTTATGTGAGGCAATGTTTCTTACACCAAAAACAGGTGCAAAGTGTTTTAAAATAACCATTTTCTATCTTCAGGCTACACCTATACAATACAATTCTGGCTCAGTATGATTTACTTTTTAAGAAATTAATGCTTTTTTCCAGCAAGTATGCTTTATAGAGTCAGTAATATGTATATTTTTTTAATTTATACTTTTATTTAACAAATATTAGTGCTGTTAAATGATAAATGAAAATCATCATGGTTTTTTAATATATAAATATAATTTTATATAAAAATATTTACATGTCTGTAAATGTATATATTTATATTATTAGATTTTATATTATTTAAATATATTTAATATACAAACATTACACACTTACATATATTATCCAAATAAAAACCTTTTTAAAATTTTGCATGTGATTAATCTCAATTAATTGTTTGACAGCAATAGAAAATACGCATTATAAATCTTTACTATCACGTTTGATCAACAAAAATAAAAAATATGTGTATTTCAAATAAACACTTTTATTTTGAATTTTCTAAAACTAGAATTGCATTATAATTTCTACAATTTATTATTATTATTATTTTTTTACCGTTTTCTGTTTTTAAAATTGATAACAATAAGAAATGTTTCTTGAGCATCAAATCAGTATATTAGAATGATTTCTGAAGGATCATGTGACTAAATCACTGGAATTTACACTTCAAAATACATTCACAAAGGCTATTTCAAACTGCAATGATATTTTACAATTGTTATATTTTTACTGTATATTTGATCACATAAAAGCAGACTAAAGACGACCTCTTGGATGTAAAAATGACCAACAACCAACACTAACTATAACATTTTTTGTAAAATCTTTACATGTATTTTGGTAATGATCCGCATTAACTCCTATGATGTTGCAAACATATTTAAATGAATTGAATGAAATCAGATCATGACTTGCAGTACTGAAATCAACCTGAATCACAAGACCCCAACGATTCCTATACTGAATAGGAGCGGATGTACAGATGTCAAACAATACAGCTTGGTTTCCACTCTTTCCTTTTCCAATAATTGGACCACTGCACTCCATCTCCAGATCATCTTTTTTCCAAAACAGCAAAGAGAAGCGGAGTTAATGGAGAGCTGAAGATTACAGCCGTCTTCAGCTTGTTTTCATCCCCTCTGACATGTAGGTGACATTAGCGCCTGTTATTTACAACCCAGAGCTGAAAGGTGGTTTGTGGAGAGCAAGGGGTGTTTTCTCGTTGCTTTTATCCATCAGCCCGGCACAATGCTAGACCATTTGGAAGCATTGATATCAGATGAGGCGTCAGAAGGGGCTTCAAAGCCTAAAGACTATTTATACCCTAAGAGCTGCCGCTGGGTGCTAATTGAGGGGCCAAACTCCGAGTCACATCCTGCTTTTCATCTCCCTCCACCTTGCATCGAGCAGAGACATCGTTAAAAGCCTTTTGTAGAGAACACCCGCAACCCTGCTTCACAAACAACGCGTCTAAATGGCACCATCACGCTAACAAAACAACAGGCCGACTTCAGAAACAAGCAGCGTGGAGGATTATAACACACTGTCCTTGAGGTCATTCATTAATTTTTAACGCTTTTTCCCTCATCTGTGCCGGCGCGTCCTCCGGGTGTGAGCTGGCAACGTGTTTGTCCTCGCTGAAGCAGTGGTGTGGACCATCTGCTGATGTATAAATATCACTATGCAAAGTTTACACTTCACATGACTGATTTTCAGGAGATCACAGGACACCCAGATCCACTGACGTGGTCAGTCTTACATTTTTTTTGTGTGGCTCTTTACGTTATGCTTTGAAATGTGGCTGATCTCTACATGGTCTTGAACGGACTTGTTTGCGCAAACAGAACCATGCAACAGACTGTTATACAAAAAGCCTACATCTTTAAGGTGATGTGCCGTAGAAACTAGAAAAAGTGTGCACAGGCAGTAAGGAGGAAGAGAACAATATTTAAATGCACTTTATTGCCAAAAGTATTGGGACACCCCCTTTTAATGAACTGGTTTGACTAGTAATTTCCAATAGAGTACAAAAATTGTGTGTTTCTAATTTTATAGCAGTTTGGACAAGACGCTATTCTAATTTCTGTTCTATTCTATCACAATGTGTACATGGCAGGGTTTAATCAACAGAATGATTGATTAAGCCAGTATGGGTGACCTTGACTGGTCTTCAGAAACCTTTAAATGCAGACCATGAGCCAAAAACTTATCACCAAATGCCAATGACTTTTATAATCCAACAGAGATGGGAATAAACAATTTCAATAAATAAATTATTTTTGGAAGTGCCTTTTTTTTTTCTAAAAAAGGGGGTGGTCCAATACTTTTGTCCATATAGTGTATGTGCAAGTCATTGGTGTTTGGTGAGAGTTTTTGGCTAAAGGTCTGCATTTAAGTCAAAGCAGAGGTTTCTGCAAACCTGTCAAGTTCTTCCATACTGGCTAAATTAATCCTTCTGTTGATAGTAAACAACACAACAATTTAATTTAAATGACACTATTTACACATTTATGCCCTTAATTTGTCAAGAAACCACAAAATATAACAGGCAGATACAACTACCGTCATCATTTTTTTTTTAACTACTGATATTCCAAATCTTCAGAGGCAAAATTAATGATTTGTCTCTGACCTCTTCCTGTGCGCTGCAGTGTTCAAAAACTGCCACCAGAAGAAGCCTCATGTAAGCCTTGGTTGTGTAATGCTTTTGGCTCTTGTGTGTCTTGTGATCGACTGCATCATTCTACGGGACAGGAGCTGTTTTTTTTGTTTTGTTTTTTTTTTATGAAATGTGAGCGCATTAATGGAGCGGGATCATTTTCAGCGATTAAAACCCTGTTTTATTCTCTTCTTCGCAAAAAGACATTGTATGGTTTCAGAAGACTTGGGATGCAACATGACTTGCACATAATGCTTTAATAAATACCTGTGACTGTACTTTTATTTGACTATTAGGTGTTTTATATTGTTCAGAAGTGGGTGGTTTAGGTAGGGGTGGGGTTGGGTGTTCCAATAAAAGTATAAGTTTATATAAAAAATATTTATTTATATTTTTTACAAATGCATGCAAACCAATAAATTAAAGGGTAACACTTTATTTTACGGTTACACCTATTAGTTGCTTTTTAACATGCATTTATTAGTCATTAGTCATTTATTAGAGCTACTTAAGCACATATTAATGCCTTATTCTACATGCCTAATCCTACCCAATACCTAAACTTAACAAGTACCTCACTTACTATTAATAAGCAGCAAGATGTAGTTAATGGTTAACATAAAGTAACCATAAAGACAAACAACGAGAAACAATCTGAATGTCAAAAAATGGCTCTAAAGGGGTACTTTGAGCATCAAAAAGCAACAGCAAGTGGTCCTGACCAAGCGTCAATATGTGAAGAGTTGGGAGTGAGAATAGTCCATGTGACAACCTGAAGATGAATGAAGTCATTATAAATGTTTTCTTTGCGCACAAAATGTATTCTCGTAGCTTCATAAAACTGAACGACTGATGTCAGATGGACTATTTTAACAATGTCCTTACTATCTGTTCTGGGTCTTGAGCATTGCTGTGTATGCAGAATAAGAAAGCTATCGGATTTATTCAAACATATCTTAATTTGTCTTCTGAAAACAAAAGAATCCCTGTTTTTGAACGAAGATGTAGAGACTAAACCCACGTCTGTGTGGGCGGCTCACTAGGTTTGAATCAGAGCCATGATGTCAGAGGTGAATACTGACCAATGGAGAGTCTTCATAGATGATGATGCCATCTCTCACAGAGGGCTGCAGTGTTAACGTCTGGACTGTAGTGTCTCTGTTGAAGCATACAAGATCAGAGCTTAGACTGTGTTTATCATGAACGTCATGCATGTACTGTAAATGGTGACTCTGTTCATAGCTAAGTCATAGTTAGCATCTCCAGAGAGTGAGATGATTTGTGGATTCCTAAAGAAGTATAAAGTAAACCGACCTCGATTCTGTGTGATGGACAGAGTGCTGTTGAGTTCTTGCGCAGGTTTGAAATGTGACACATATCTCTGTGGGCTTAGTGGAAAGGAGAATCCCTGAAGTGATTACTTTAGTCTAATTTAAGATTTCCATAATCGCTAACCAGGCCATAATGCAAGCGAGTTTGACTTTAGTTTAACTTTCAAGAAGAAACTTTCAAGATGACATCAACCTCTGCACCTCATAGATGGGTTAGACAAACTGACATCTTAGTTTCCTTGACTTTTCCAGGTGTTTGTGATAAATGGATAACAAATCAGACTGGACTTCTCTTTACGATACTATATGGTCATTAAGTTTTTGTTTTGTTTTCATAAAAGAAGTCTCTTATGCTCACCAAGGCAAAATAGTGATATTGTCAAATATTATTAAAATTAAAACACATTAAACAGTTAACTATTTAACTGACAGCTGACAGCTAATATCATGTTGGTCAAACTGAATCAATAAAATTTACACTTTATTTACTATACATTCTAGTACAAAATATCCCGGACGAGCCCCCAATATTTAATCTAATTGGGCACCAGACTGAAAACAAACAAAAAAAACTACATCTTTTTGAACTTTTTCTGCTTGTTTTGGCCATTTTTGAAAGGGATTATCAATAGAATACATCTACTTTTGTGTTTGACAGAAGAAAGAAAAAATAATAATAGGGGTTGGAACAAGATTAAAGGTAAAAGGAGAACTACTCCTATAATTGCAGTTCTTCAAAGGCAAAAGTACAACTTAAAAGTTCCCTCTGCCCTGTCGACAGGTGTCCTAATTTATCAGGATGAAAATAGCTCACTCCAGCCTCAGAGAGGAGATCTTTTTATTTCAGGCACTTGGTGAGTCTGCAAAAGGACGTTTCACCTTCTAAAAGAAACGACTCCTATGATGCATCCCTGTCCGGATGTTTATTGTTCTGATGAATAAAGGTGTCCTCGCTTTCTTTCTCTGTTCTATTCATTTACAAAAAGGATACATTACTCACTTATTCACTAATGATATAAAAAAGGTGGATGTGATGTCAACGGATACAGGCCATTCCCGGTGTGGCCTCGTAACCAGGTTCTAATTGAGTCTACAGGAGAGTAGTTTCTGATAATAGGTCTTCCTTTCTGAGAGAGCTTTATTTGAGGAGAACTCAAGGGATGTCTTTATTTTACCTGTGAAGCTGAAGATATTCTCTCGGCCTGTTCAACAGATGCAAGAATCGATCAACAATCTTGTTTTTCCCAACGCCCTGTGAACAGAGAACATAAATTAGAAATAGACCAACTACGAATTAAAATATTTATGTATTATTTTCTTTCATTTAATTTCTAATGATGCTGAAAATTTTTATTTAAAATATATTAACTAGTGCTGTCAAAGGAAGAATAATTGTGATTCATCACATTCAAAGTAAAAAGATTTGCTTACGTGTGTGTACAGTATATATTTACAGTGTGTACAGTGCATATTTATTATGCATATATAAATACACACAGTATATATTTTCAAAATATTTACACGTTTACATATCTATTTCTACATTCATGCAATTTATATTGTAAATAAATCTATATTTATAAATAATATATTTAATACATACAATTTTTTATTTTATTTTTTATTTATATTTATTTTTGATGTGATTAATCATTTGAGCGCACTATTATATATATATATATATATATATAATTATATTTTAAGTATAAATGTAACATTTTTCTTAATGACATACATGCTTATTGAGGTAAATGTTGGAGTTAAGGGTTTGTTAAAAGCTAGAACTGTACTTTAAAATAAAGTGTGTACAGGATTAAAAAAAAAAAAACAGCCTCGAAAGAATTAAAATCACTTAGTGTATTTACACTATTGCATTTTGTATATCTAACACACATTGCTCTGTCAATCAATCTATCCATCTAAACTCTGAAGTGACAGCAGTCAGGACGCCTACTCTCTTTCCACACACAAACGCAGTAGAGCCTCAGGGCTCTAGTGCAGAGCGTGGGTGAGCGCCTGGGCGCCTTAGGGCACACTGAGCTCTAGTTCACCCTGTAGCTGGTGGGCAGATGCTTTACAAACGCAGCTGTGCTTCATGGCACAACGCCACCGCTCTGAACTAATGTACTGTATGTCTGTTCTGCTCTCTGTATCGGAGTGGACAGACGTCTCTGCAGACTGCCGGATAGGAATCCTCATTTACCTGGTTGCCCACAAGAAGCAGGTGTTCCCCCAACAGGAAGTCCTTCAGCATGTCCTGCATCACCATCATGTGCTGTGAACAATCAGACAAAACACATTTTATAGTAAGATTTTTTAAAGCTGGACATCATTTTTTTAAAGACATTTATTAAAAAGAACAAACAAAGGTAAAGTAATAATTTATTTTTGATGGAATAATGCTATGACAGATTACAAACTTTTCATTCAAAGCAAAAATCTAGGCTACTGTAACACTTAAAGTGCTTAAAAGGTTTCAAAAAGCAACATGTGAAGTCCTATTTTTGTTAGAATCAAATTTTTTTTTAATTCAAATTTTTACATTTTAAAGCACTGATATATGTTATTTACTGTAGTTCAAACCATGATTATTATTTGACTTGCATGGCTGTTTCTTTTTAAGCTGGGTCTATTTTCTAGGTGGATATTATAGGCATTATAGGCATCTTGGTAATTAACAAAAAAAGGCTACTGTTTAAAAGTTTGGGGTCCATAAGAGTTTTAAAATGCTCTCTTAGGCTCATGAAGGCTGCATTTAAAAACTGTAATATTGTTCCAAATTACTGTTTTCTATTTAAATATATTTTGAAATGTATTCCTTTGATGTCACAGCTGAATTTCAGCATCTTTGCTCTAGTCTTCAGTGTCACATGATCCTTCAATCATTCTAATATGCTGATTGGCTGCTCAAGAAACATTTTTTGTTATCTATTTTGTAAACCGCTGTACTGCTTAACATTTTTGTGGAAACTAATTTTTAAATTGCACCCTTGCTAAATGAAGTTCTTAAAAAGCAAACAAACAATAATAATGATATAATTATAACTATAATGATAATTTAAAAAAGTGTACTGACCAATCTTTTGAATGGTAGTATAAATGTATGGCATTGATTATATGACTCTTTACACAGATTTTTTTTCTGACACTATTCTGGAGATTAGAATCAGGTTTATATGTCCGACAAGTGCTGCTATCAGATAAGTACAATTAGAATTACATAAAAAATGCCCTGGTTCTGGGAATGTTTCAGTTGTATTGTTGTCTATGGAGGGTCAGACGGGTCTCTGATTTCATCAGAAATATCTTAATTTGAGCTCCGAAGATGAATGAAGGTCTTTTGGGTTTGGAACGACATGAGAGTGAGTAATTAATGACAGAAATTTTCCTATTTGGGTGAACTAACCCTTTAAACCCCAACCCTAACGATGAAAAGGATGTAGATGAGAAAACGCTAATGGTGCGAGAACCAAGTTTTTTTAACAGCAAAAAAAACCATTCTTCTTTTGGCTTACATTGTATTCACTAAGCATTTTTTTAAATACAAATTCCCATTCGTGACTGGTAATAATTACTCTTTCTTCTGTGCTCGTCACGGTGTTCAATGTCCCACATCATCTGCTGAAATGCAACTCTTTCGTAAACACACGTACGAGAATGATCAGAATCTAAAATACATCAGTTCACTTTATTAATCCCCCAGACCTGTGTGAAAACTTTTTTTGATGGATGGATGCACTTTTTTTGGGCATCATAATCTTAACCCCATTTACTGCCATAATAATATCATATTTATATTTGGATGGATGCGCTTTATTTGACTACTTGTGGACTGTTGAATAGAAACACCATTATAAATCTTGGAAGAGCCAGGACACTTTAAATATAACTCTGATTGTCATATACAATGAGGATGGCTTGTGTGGGAGTAAATCATGGGGTAATTTCAATTTTTTGGGTGAACCATGTCTTTTGTAAAAAAAACAAAAAAAAAACATGTGTTTTCACAAAGTGGCCTCAGACTGTTGTGGTCCACTATATGTCATGTGACCTGATCTACCTCATATTACTCCAGCAGAGAAGCATGAAAACACAAGCATCAATTATGCCTGAGAGGGTCACCTACTTTTCACAGATACACAAAAGCTGAATGCATAAAAGGGCGCAGAAATGAATTCTGGTCTGGATATGAAACGAGGAACTGTATTTTCTGTCAATGAGGCTGCAAAGACACAAGTGCTTTTTCTACAAAAAGGGCACATGGATGATGATATTTGCTACACATTACGCAACATAAGCGGACACAAGAGTTTGCCATATTGGGGAGGGATGTGTCCTCATTTCCGCCTCAGTGGACTACTGCACTTCTCCTTCTAGTGCTCGAAAGACAAAAAAGCAGGTCATGAAAAAGTGGGACAAGAGTAACTTTTTCCTCCACCTCTTTCTGGGCCTCTGAAGGGAGGCGAGAGGTGGCAGTGGAGGGAGGAATATCTGGGTCATCCCTCGTTCTCTTCTCACATCTCTCAGCAACTCTAGCATGAGACCAAATGCTACACATACAGTGTGGCAGCAATACTGAACGTTACTACTGGCAACACTTTATATTTTGTTATTACTGCATTATATAAAGCTAAACACAGTGTACTGTATGGTGGCTACACTAATGATTTAAAGGACCTGTTTATTTTACATTATACAATTTATACTGTATGATCATATCTCAAGTTGTGGATGAAAACCAGTATGGTTTGAATGAGGAGGCTTAACTTTGAATACTGAACATGCAGTATAACGAGAAGACCTTTAAATCCCTAATAATGAAGTATGATTACATTCTGATTGACTGTGAAGCTGTTGAGATCTTGCTGTACTAATGTGAGCATGTGTGTGTTAGCCAGTGTGCTTTTGTGGCTCCTCTCTGAGATCTGACCTTTGAGCACAACACCCAGCTGATTTACAAGGCTTAGACAGAGACAGACTGAGCTTTCTTCACTGCCAAACCGGCCCGTATGATCATTGTGGAAACCGCAACTGCAATAATCACAAACATGCCTTGTGACCATGTTAATAAAAAGCAGGGCTGGTGGGTAATATGGTATGTATGTATGTGCAAATGTGGTGTAAGTGTTTATGGTTGCTAAGCAACATTGTATCTTAGTGTTTTAACATGGAATTCAACGAGTGTGTATGTGTTTGTAACTGCTATTCTATTCTATTATATTCTATTCTATTCTATTCTTCTATTTTTGATATTTGGTTGTACCTTAAGTATATAATAATGTATTTAATAATTTATTATAAATAGTCTTTTAAAGCAACCAACCAACAATAAAAAATCAAAAAAATCAGTAACAGTCAGATGAAATGAAGTCCTTGTAAATTATGTAACTGACTGGATTATTATAATATAGACATTACTATAATCTTTAAAATCTAAAACATTTTGGGTTGTAATTTTTTAAGCAAAATAACACACTGTACACCATTAATATATATATTAAATGTGAGTACAGTATTTATAATATTTTGAATTAGCTTTTATTTTTAGAATATCAGTCTTTAAATTAAATTTTCAAAATAAATTAGAATTTTGTCTTTTTTATTTCGTACATATTTATTTTTAACATTTCTGTTTAGCTTATTTTAGTCTTAGTAGTCATGTTAGTACTTCAACTTTTATTTGTCAATGTATAGATATATAGTTGTATGATTCTAGCATGTTTGTTTTTTTTCTTCTTTTAGTTTTTCATCTAATAGTTATGTGTCTTTCTTGCCTTGCTGCACCAAAATGTAAAAATTTAATAGCTTTTTAAATTAATTAAATGATGACATAATTCTATTTCCTAAAATTATTAGTGCAGCTCATGAGGCTAAAGATATTCAGCTTTGTGGCCTCATACACTTCTCACTGTGTAGAGAAGAGGACAATGTTTCCTTCAGTTAATGGGCAGATAAGGAGCTCACCTGAACGTTCTCATAAAAGAGCACATCCGGGACCTTCATCTTCTCATCAGGGCTGTACAAAGGAGCTGTGACGTTCCCTATGGTCAGACGTCCATCTTTTACTTTGCCTAACAGGTGAGAGCAGAAATGAAAAACGAAAAAGTGAGAGATTTAAAATAAAAATGAAATAAAAAAAGAAGCTTTTTTTTATTTTACAAAGATGACTTATTTAGCCACCTCAAACAAAAACAGTCTATTTATTCCTATCTACACTTTTCAGACACCACATAGAGCTGTACTTCTGAATTTGTTACAGACAGCAGGGAAAAATGAGACAAGAATATCAGTGCAGGCTAAAATTACTGAGGAACCACTGAAGTTGGGGATCTGTGCAATTCAGAACTGAAGTGAGAATTCAGCAGGATGCAGAATGGAAACTGGATTTAAAAGAAGAAGAAATAAATGGATGGGATCGAATTTAAAGAAATAATTTTTTTGGCGCTTACAAAATTGGCACTACTGAAACTCCTGCTGTGTGACTGTCTTTAAATTGCTTGTGTTGTTGAATTTAGTTACAATTGTCATGCACTGTAGAATTGGTCTGAACTCTGGTATGGTGATGTACTGTAACTCACAGGTGTAGAGATGGTTCTGCTCTAAAGCTGGGTCAGACTGATCCTCTATTGAGCAGTTCACCAGGCTCTTCTGGAGAGCTGAGCGGGCCAGGCTGGGCAGAAACCTACAAACACAAGAAAAATTATTAATTCTGTATTCATACTTTTTTCTAGTCTTTTTTAAATTTCACAAACGAAAAAAGGAAATAAACATGTATGGTATAGTGTCATCCCAGCAGCTTCAATGAAAAATAAATCCCTTTTTTTGACTGGCCTCCCCCCAACTGTGCAAACTTGTGAAGAGTTTGTTTTATTTTAAATGTTATTTAGTTGCTGAGTGGTGACTTTAAGGCTTGATTGAGAATGTGTTTGAGTTTGTCTACCTGGAAAGACAGGCTTTGTTCACAGCATGAGCAACACTCTCCTCTGGATACTGAGAAAGACGCCGACAGATTCTCAGCAGCTGCCTGGTGGACAATGAAGAAGCAAGGGACAGGGCCTGAACACAGCACAAAAACACCAAACAACATTTACTTTTTCACCTCAAAACCAAACTAAAGTAATAAAACTTTTACCAAAAACCAACAAAAACAACTAAACAAAAATCAAACCAAACAGTAAAATTTTATTTTAATTTTACACCTATTAGTTGCTTATTTGCATGCATATTACTAGAATATTAGCCATATATAATTGCTAATTAAGCACATATTAATGCCTTATTCTACATGACCTTTTTCTACATCTCTAATCAAGCCCAATACCTAAAATTAAACTACTGCACTAACTATTAATAAACAGCAAATTAGGAATTGATTGAGGGGAAAGGTGTATGTAATTGTTAACTAGTGTTATGTATTATAAACTGTTATCAACCAAACCAAAACAAACCAAACCGAAACAAAAAACACCAAACAAACAAAACTACAAAACACAATCTACAACAAAACAAAAAACACCGAAACTAAACAAAAGAAAAACTCGAAACCAAACAAAACTACAAAACACAAACTACAACAAAACAAGAACAAAAAAACTAAACAAAAGAAAACCCCCAAACCAAACGAAAGTACAAAACACAAACTACAAAAAAAAAAAAACTAAACAAAAAGAAAACCCCAAAACCAAACAAAAGTACAAAACACAAACTACAACAAAACAAACAAAAAAAAACTAAACAAAAGAAAACCCCAAAACCAAACAAAACACAAACTACAACAAAACAAAACAAAACAAAACCAAACA
>JAUCMT010000160.1:966524-983205 GCA_032357475.1 Enteromius thamalakanensis | reverse complement strand
CTACAACAAAACAAACAAAAAAAACTAAACAAAAGAAAACCCCAAAACCAAACAAAAATACAAAACACAAACTACAACAAAACAAAACAAAAAACACCGAAACTAAACAAAAGAAAACCTCAAAACCAAACAAAACTACAAAACACAAACTACAACAAAACAAAACAAAACAAGACAAAACAACGACAAAAAAACTAAACAAAAGAAAACCCCAAAACCAAACAAAAGTACAAAACACAAACTACAAAAAAACCAACTAAACAAAAGAAAACCCCAAAACCAAACAAAAATACAAAACACAAACTACAACAAAACAAACAAAACCAACTAAACAAAAGAAAACCCCAAAACCAAACAAAAATACAAAACACAAACTACAACAAAACAAACAAAAAAAACTAAACAAAAGAAAACCCCAAAACCAAACAAAAATACAAAACACAAACTACAAGAAAACAAAACAAAAAACACGTAAACTAAACAAAAGAAAACCCCAAAACCAAACAAAACACAAACTACAACAAAACAAAACAAAAAACCCAAACTAAACAAAAGAAAACCCCAAAACTACAAAACACAAACTACAACAAAACAAACCAAACCAAACCACAAAAAAACTAACATCTCGCCAGTAAAGCCGGTTTGTGATTTGTAGTATATCTCCATCATCTGTTTTCAGATGGAGTGGCATTTACTACACAGAGCTGCATTTCACTGACAAGCTAGGCAATGTTGCATTCGTAATCGAAAGCGATTTGTCTGCGATAATGAACTCTAATTTGCATAATGGATTTTTTTTGGCTGCGGTAAAAGAGGACAATCGCTGATATGCACAACTAAAACATGATATTTAAGGTTTCTAGGACAATGCTAACTTAAACATCAGTAAGCAGCAGAGTAAGCACTTTCTGTACAAGAAACCTTCTGTTGGGTTGTATAAACAGGAACCCTTAACAAATATGCTGCTCGGGTAAATGAAGAACTCCAGTCTCCTTATAAGAGCCTGCTCTTGGACCACTGGAGTCTCTCCTGGCTGTGAAGCTATTGACTTTTTCTTCAAAGGTTTTAGGGATCCAACATCAGAAAGCTCACCGTAGGATCGTTGGATTTTCTCAGACTGTGGGTCAGGTGTTGCAGCTGTTCCACTGCTTCTTTGGGAACATTTGGGATCTGTGATTAAAATAGAGTATATAAGACTCAAATCCAGAAAGCAAGCATCAAGTCAACATGATATTATGATTCAACACAAAACGTAGCTTGTGGGAGTAAACAGATTTAATCAAACACATTGCTGAATTTTAAATATAACTGATCAGTCTGAAGGTCATGTGACTGACCATGCCCTGGATGACAGCTGTCTCCTCAGCCTTGGCCAGTGGTTTGACCGTGTGAAAGAGGAACATGGTGAGGATCTCCGGGCCGAGCCACTGCTGCATGCTGCTCCCGATCTGAGGCGGCTCTGCCAGAGCGATGATCCGGAAAGACGGGTGGATTGGGAAGATGGATCTGTGGAGATGGATTTTTGAAAATGACCTTTAATGCAGTTTGTAACACAGCTCTAAGTGAATAAAAACATCCTGCAGAGTTTTACATCTGAAAGTGCACCATGTATAAAAGTTACTGTCCTCAAAAGAAAGAAGCATTTCATTTCGACGTCAAAGTGAAACAGTAGCATATTGTCCGCCCACTTGTTGGACTTTTAGCGTTGGTCTGAATGAAAATGCAAATTCTTTCCTTGCCACTAGGGGCTGATTTTGAAGCAAGAAAAGCTCAAAAATACTGCTTTAAATGAAATTGACCAATCACTGTAGGGTATTGGAAAAATTAATCATTGAGCAAGTAAGGTAAAAAAATAAATGCATAAGAAAATGAAATTTCAGTGGTTTTTAGTAATAAGACATTCTCTAAAAGTCTTGTGACACTAAAGACTATATTAATGGACGTCGAAAATTCAGCTGTGCACACATGGATTATATTATAAAACATATAAAAATATAAACAAGTTCACTTGTAATTTTACCAAGATCTGCTTGATTTGAAGAGGAAATCTATCTTTTTTCAAAAATGTAAATGTTTGCTGCGCTTGCTTGTTAACGAAATTAGGCCAATTTTTTTTTATTATGTATATATAAATTATATATTAATGTTTATAATAATAATAAAACAACAATAATAGATATTATATTATTATGATTATTATTAATATTAATTACTATTATTATTCATGTTATTATTATCACTAAATAAAAATAGAAGCATTACTAAATAAAGCTAAAATGTGATGTATTACTAATAAAGTAAATATAGCAATACAGTATTGACCCTTTTCACTGAAACATGCAGGGCATGTATGTTTTTAATTAATTTAATTAAATCGCAGCCTTTGTGATTTGATATGCACACAGCCATCATTTTTTATTTAGATTTAATCATTCAGTCCTAATAGTACCATATATACAATACAATATAAAACAATAGGCAGTGTAAGTAATCAGTTGATATTGCATTCTGAACATAGCTGATGTGAAGTCATTACACAAACTATCAAGACAAACGGAGCAGGTGACCTGAAAACAGACATTACAGTCACAGCAACTGTCATTCTTTGTTATGATTCCTATGTTATGGTTATGATATGTTTCAGGGGGCTGGTATAACCAACGGCACCTGATCACTGATGACTATATGAGAACAAGGAGAGGTGAAGTCAGTCCATACATCTGTCAAAGTGAATAGGATATTCTCATGTCAAGATCTGTGCCCTCGCTGATCTCTGGCACACTGATATTGTATCGCTGACAATAGCTTGCGCTCGAGCTGCATCGCCACCTAATCCCACTGGACAGCTCCGGCTATTTATAAACAGTGAAGTCTCCTGCATGAAATGCATAGATACACCTACTGACACAGAGAGAGCGATCGCGATTCTTCATTATCACACCATTTTAGATCATCAGATCAACTGCCTCCTGTTGCCTAGCAACACCTTCCTATCTTCCAAGACCATGTCCCTGGTTTCAAAGACACCAGCTCCCGTTTCTAACATTTACACATCATTACTGCATGTAGCACTTGTTAGCAGCAATCATACACAGGTGCACTGCTATCATCTTTACCACCAACACTCAATTGAGTGAAAAGCTGCAAGAAAACTACAAGACAATTTATGCAAACAAGGAAGAAGTGAAATACAGTGAGCAGTAATGTCTAAAAACAAAACAATACAAAATAAACAAAACAATGCACAAGCAAAACAACACAATGAAACACCACAAAAAAAAAAACAACCAAACAGCAACAAAAAAATATGGTGCATCAAAAACCATTCCCAGTATTTCTAATGGTGTGTGTAATGTGATTTACATTTCACAACTTGAACTTTTATTTTAATATCTGTGCAATTTGTAAAACAAATTATTGTCACACAAAGCTGACTCCAGCATCACTGCTCCAGTCTTCAGAAATCATGCTGATTTGCTGCTCAAGAAACATTATTATTGGCGTCAATGTTGAAAACAATCGCACTGCTTAATATTTGCGTCATTTGTGATCATGTTTTTGTCTTTGCTGTCACTTTTATGATGATTTTAATGCATCTGTGCATGCACAATAAAGGGTTAATTTATTTTTCCTTTTCAAAAACAAGAAAAATATACGTTTGAATATATTGCGGGGGAAAAAGCAATAAAAATAAATAAAAAACAAACAACATAGATATTGGTTTTTAATGACATTCCTTATATACAATTGTAAAATCCTGGCTGTTTTTAACAATTTGCACACATGAGATCGTGTTTTGTGACGCTAACACTGTTCAAGTAATCAAAACAGTATCCCATGTATTGCATGCAATAAGTCTGAGATGCTAATAATAGCTGACTCTGTGAGAGCACCTATATTGTTCTCCCTGGCTCAGCGTTGACCTCAGGAGGTCAGAGACAGCCGCCCTGCCCACACAGCCGAGTGTGACTTTTAGAGGCGTTATTAATATGCCTGTACAGTAAGAAGTGTGTATGTGAGTCTGAGGCTGACAGTAGCATGGGCTCGCTAATTAAGAGCAGTGTTGGAACCACATGAAGAGACCACAAGTGAAGTCTGAGACGTCGGCTGGAAACACAGGAAGAGGAAGCGGCTTTATTTCAACCTCAGACGCGCCACCACAAACATCCTTCCTACCCGTCTAGGTGGGGCTCCACCAGCAGGACACAAATATACATCCTACAGCAGGGATTTCTTCACTGTGATGCTCACACGCCTCACAGATTTTTTTATTTCATTGATCAAGTGTCGATAAGACTAACTAAGATTAGAGGAAATTACAATTCTTGAAAATGAAGTCTAATACCACGTTCACACCAACCACAATAATGATAGTGATATAGCTCTTCTCCTCAACGTTTAAGACATCCAGCATCCACTTCACAACTATAAGAAACTAAATCATTAGAATCATATTCAGAACGAATTATTCTAACAGATGAATGATAGAAACACTGACAACCAATCAGAATCAATCCTACTACCACGCCCTTGAGAATTTAAAGCAGCAGACACACTTGAGCTTATAATAAACAGACGATATTGTATTATTGTAGTTATCATTATCTCTATAGTTATCGTGCTTGCCTTAGACTAATTCAGATTCCAATGTTTTAAATTAATTTTTATGGTTTTATTTTTTATTTTCATTTTCAGTTTATTATTAAATTATTTTTCACAATTTAGTTAAGTGTTTTTGTCATTTAGATGAGTTTTTTTATTCATTCTTATTTCATTATATCAATTTAAACTAAATTAAATGAAGAAAAGTTGATGGAATAAAATATGTTAAAAACCAGAAACAAAACAATTTGTAATTTTTCTTTTTACAAAATAAAACTGCATAGGATTTTAGCTAACATCAAGTTCAAGTAAATTTTGGTAACACTTTCAAATAGGTAGCTGTTGTTAACTATTAACTACGACTTCTCACGCAATAAATTTTTAATTGCTGCTTATTAATAGTCAGTAAGGTATATGAATTGGGTAGGATTGATTAGCACTAATAAATGGAGAATATTCTGGTAATATTGTTAACTATAATAACCTTGTTTTAGAAGTGAACATCTGACTCAAACTGCGTGAAAAAAGGATATGTGATAAAGCATTAACAGACTTTGGAAAGTGAGCCTCTCAAAAGCTGATTGCTGATCCTTGCGGACGGACGGCTATTTCAAACCTGCATGATTCTCTTCCTTCTGTGGAACACAAAAGAAATGCTGGTCATGTTTTTAGTGACTGGTATGAATGAGACTGGGGCTATTGAGCTTGACTATCAGGAAAGGAAACTCATCAGGGGTGGAAGATGTAGCAAAAATGCAAACGCCCATAGTGGAGGTCTGGGGGCACACCACCCTGGGAAGAAAAGTTTGTAAATATCAGCTTTAAAAAAGATAGAAATATTCGATTTTAGGAAACATTCTGGTTTAAAATAATTCTAATTTGGTCGTCTCAGGCCATTAAAGTCACATGTTGCTGACTATACTGCAAGACTACTACTAATACTACTACCACAACCAATAACAATGAGAAAATATTCTAAATAAAATAGATAACATTACTAGTTTTTTTCATGTTATACTAAAATATACAAATCTGATAAATAAATGAGTAATGAAACTTTATTAATGAAAAATAAAAGATGAGTATTTACTACTATGATTATAATTGTTATTTGCAAATTTGATCAAAATATAAATTATTAATGACATTTCTGTATTGTAAAATAAAAGAAGATTTTCTATTATTACTACTATTATTACTAAATACTATTAGTATTTACTACTACTACTACTGATATAAAAATATAATAATAATAATAATATATTATATATATATATATATATATAAATAATACAAATACTAACACTAATTATTATTTTTTTACAAAAATATACAAATTTAATTGATACATAAAATATTAGTAATGATACTTTACTAATTAAAAAAGAACAACAAGATAATTTAATACTATATTATACATTTAATACTATTTTAAACCAATTTCAGCACAAATGTAACACAATATGCTTGACATGTGGTGTGTTTTTAAATGACAGGACATGTACTGTACTGTTCATTTGAATCAGATCAAGTTAAAAACTTGGTTGATGCAGTTCACAAATACTGTGGGAAAAAACAGCCAGGTCATAAAAGTAAGTCTAAGGGGTATGAGATGGCATGAAGTGAGTGTATAACGACAGAGTGTTCATTTTTGAGTTCATTCGGTTTCTAAATATAAAAATAAAAATGGAACCACATGAATGCTAAAACAATACTAAACGCTGTAAACAAACTCATACTCAGTGTAATTATATTACAAAACAAGACTTGACTATAAACTTTAGCTTAATAACTCTCCTAATAAAAAAAAATAAAAAAATGATGATACACCATAGTAACAAAATGTTTTGTAATTTACACATCTAAAGGCAAGTGGGGACAGACCGAAATAAACAGCGAGTGTGAGGGTGCTAACTGACGAAACCTATAAAAGGTCAAAGCTCATCCTCCTTCCTTTATGCAGGTGATTTTAATTCGAGTGAACCATGCGTTTCATAAAGTCATCTGAAATGCACTGGATATGTCATAATCCTCTGATTGCTGAGAGACAGGTCATAAATGAATATAGGCTGCTATGAATGTGCTGAATTCTCCCATCTCCCCCTCGAACGCACACAGGTGTTGATTAGCGTGAGATTGCCGCTCTATCCCATGATCGCTGAGCCACAGCAGCAGTTAACGCTCTGCGACTGCTGCTAGCACTGAGACCACTGGGTGGATGGAGCTCTCATCAGAAATGATTGCTGCTGGGATTTCTAAAACACTAAGCAGTCCACCGGCCTCACGCAAATACTTTATTTCAATGACACGCTTCTTAAAAGCATTACCTCAGCTGGAAATAAAAACGCCTCAGGCAGGTCCTAAGGCCTTTATGTGCTTAACCAACTTAAATGGACACGTAGGAGCAATCCATATTAATGCATTTTAATTATAGCAAAGCATTAGAATAATGGAATTTGAGTATCATCGTACAAAGCAATTCAATTCGGTTCATATGGATTTATTATGGATATCAAAAAATAATGAGCTGCTATTGAAATTAAAATCTCCATTTATGATGAATGAATGAAAGCTTTTTGGGTGAGCTTTAATGTTAAAGACTATATTTATTTTCTATGCGCACATTGCAAAATAAAATTAGTTTGCCTTCGTAATTATAATCCAAAGCTTGAGCATGAGCATTATATCGTTAACCACGTCCCTTCAACTGTCAGTGAATGAAAAGCCTATTTTACCACATCCAGTCAAAACCGTTTCCCTCATTCAGTTTCTCTCTGAAGTACATCACAACACAGAAGTAAGAAAGGTCACATCACAGTCACTAAAAATGACCCGAAGATGGAATATCCTTTAAACACCTGTGTATTTTGCAACAGTAAGCTCGGGTAAGCATGAGTTAGTTGAGCAGATTCATGCAGTTGTCTGATTCCAGTTTTACCTGTCTTTCAGCTCCAGGTCGGTGAGCTGTAGCTCGTCTTTTAGAGTCTGGTAACGGTCCCACCTCAGCAGTCGAGTGCCGTCATACAGGGCCAGCTCGCGGTCATGCAACAACCTGAGATGGTAGACAGGCCAAATGAATCTCCAAACAAATCAAGCACTACAGCAAGAGACTAATGATCAGCAAGATGCTCCAAAGAGAAAAACACAAGCACAGAAATAGCATGGCTGACGGTTTTTTGTTTGTTTGTTTGTTTGTTTTTTCCCCACAGCAAGAGTGTGCTCTCAGGGGAGAAAAAACTGCCAAAAGACCAAACATTTAATAATCAAAACATTTATATTGAAGAGAGCTACACAAAAAACAAGGCCCTAAGTTTCCAGAATCAACTAATTTGTCCACCTATAGTAAAAATATTATCAAAATCAACAGCAAATACACTAATATTACGAACATTAAAAATTATAATAATAATTTGAAAATTCAAAATAAATGTATTATTATTATTGCTATTATCAGTAGTAGTTGTAATAGTAATAACAACAATAAAAATTTTCATATCAATAAATTACTACTACTAATAAATCACATTTTCATAAATAATAATCTTATTTTATTTATTACTACTACTACTACATCATTAAATAAGTAAAAATAGTTGTAATAATCTCCATTTTTTATATGATAACTTAATTATTAGTGCTATTTTTTTACTTATCAACATTCAAATTATCCTAATTAATTATAAATATAATAATATACTATTATATTATAGTATATATAATATATGAATAACAATTACCATTATTGGTACTCATATTATTATTACTATTATTGGTACTACTACTACCAATGACAATATTATAGATATAATGAATTCCTAACCATTTTCTGAAAACATTTTTTTAAAACGATGTGTTTTTTAGGTCTCTACACTGAGATAAGTGTTGTGTGGATTGAGGCTGACCTGGAAAGCACGGCCAGAGTGCCCAGGTTGACACGGTGGATGCCGTCCAGCAGCACCAGCTTGCCCTCCTGAGCAGCAGTCACCAGCGGGGAGGCTCTCCAGGCCGTGTCTCCATTAGGCAGTGTGTACCTCTGCTGGAGGAGGTCCCGCGCAGTCATATCCTACCACACACACACACACACACACATTCAGTGCATCCTGTGGTATGCTGACAGAGAGGCAGGGGTGAAAGTTTACAAGTGCATCTGAGGTCAATCATTCATACTGTATGAACTCTCACAGGCCTTACATTGATTTGGAAATGTATGGCTGTGACTGACTTGGTGCAATAATACAATATATCCACCATGACTCAAGATTTAAGCAAAGGGCTGTGTCATGATCTCAAGTAGTGATTAATCAATATATTGCCAAAATTTTAATGGATACTGTGTAAAACGAAAATGATTTTTTTATTTAAATATTTTTTTCCCTAGATTACTCCATCTTCATAACTGTACATAATATTAACAAGTTTTTTAAAATATACTAATTTATAATGTAATTCACCTACGAGGTCTTGCATTGCTCAAAGGTTAATAGACATTTAGAAAGTTAGAAAAGATTAAATTCAAAATAAATTAAATAAATAAATCAAAAAATAAATCCTTATGAAAAAAATAGTCATGGTTTCCACAAAAAAATACATTTTTAACTTTGATAATAAGAATCATGTGACACTAAATAATACATTATTTAAAAATAAAATTAAATTATAAAATGGTTATTTTATAAATAATTTAAAATATTAAAAAAATAATTTACTATATTTTTGATCAAAGTACAGCCTTAAGAAAACATATTTAAAAACTTAAAAAGCACCCTAAAAGACAAGATTCTGGTGTACGAAAAAACTTTTATTTCCTGTTTATTTCCTTTCTTGAAACGTCTTATTAATATGTTTATTATATTATGCCTCCAGTGCCTGCTTTTGCCACTTTGGGTCATGTTCTTAGGTAGGAGGGAAATATTTATTTATTGCTTTTGTTGTGTTTATTCATTTTAATATTACTATTTCTTATGTTTATATAGTCTTTTGCCTTTACTATGTTTAAATGATAAATGCAATTTGTATATGTGTGTATCCAAAAAAGTGCAATAACACTGTCTTTAAAATATCAAATATTAAAACATTCAAAGCAAAAAAAAAAATAAAAAGAATCATATCTGGATTGGTTATTATTATATCTATCACTAGCTTCAAGCATGTTCAAATAATACACAGTGGTCAATAGCAACGTATAAAGCTCATATTTCATTTATAGGCGTATTTATTATAGACTACATTACATTTAAAGCATTAAAATCTGAAAATACCATCATTTAAACTTTTCCACTAAGACTGTTTGCCAGATTGTTTGAGGAAAATTCACATGAACTTTTAAGGCAAGAAAAACATGAAAAAGTTATCTAAAGGTGAATCTACACAGCGAGAATGAAACCATCATAACAAGAGGAAACACAAGACACAAAACATTACTTCTCGTCAAAGCAAGTGCCAAGACTCTTTTTCTGGCTTGTGACGTGGTATTTTTTTCCACAACTGAAAGCACTGTATGTCATCAGGGACGCACAGAGGCCCATGCGAGTTCAAAAAAGGGGGCTAACAAGATGAAGTACACTACAAAATTCCTCTTTTCCCCATACACTATGACCTCTTGCTCTCACCGGGCAAAAATAACTAAAGCATGATGCACGGACAGCTTCCTTTTCCTGCTCTATTCTCACTGAGCCAAAGGAATTCCCGACATTCCAGTGCAAACACACACACACAGTGCTTTACTACCTGCGGCGCTAATGTTTACAACCCTGCTCTGAGCAGTCTGTATGAAGTGCATCAAAACACGAGCATGCTGCGATCAGACCCAGATGCTGACGGCTCGCTCTGCACCGGCTGGCCGCTGGTCACTCAGCAAGAGCCCTTCACATCAGCTCCTCACTGCATTCTCTCTGAAGTCTCAGGGTTGGAAAACTTGCTGAAAATGTGCTCACCCTCAAGTCACCCAAAATGAGTTGGTTTCTTCATCAGAAAAGTTTTAAAAAATGTAGCATTGCATCACTTGCAGTGAATGGGTGCCGTCAGAAAGAGAGTACAGACAAATCCATCATATCCAGAGTAATCCATCATTAAGACGTTTTAAACATCAAACTGCTGCTACCAGCTAAAATGCAAGTCCTCTATAGCTTAGAATATCACTTTCTCGAGTGAAAAACTGTCTTGTCTAAATAAGGAGAGAAATATCCACGGATTTGTTTACGAGACAAAAATGGTTGTAAACAAATGTCTGTGGATTTTGACGAAAGGGGACAACAGGGGATGGATTTTTCACTGGAGGATTCATTAATATAGTTTCACATGACATTAATTGATGTACTGAAGTCATGCGGGTACTATTGTGATGTTTTTATCCGCTGTTCCGACGGCACCCATTCACTGCAGAGGGTCTGTTAGTGAAGACACATCATCTATATCTCGGATGGTCTGAGGGCAAGTAAATTGTCAGCAAATAATACTTTCTGCTGTTATAACGTATTTGCAATTGGCACAAATAAAATAAAATAATAATAAAAAGCATTCCTTCATTAACACACAAAACTGGGTAAAAGTGTCAAATAATTGGGTAGATTTTTTTCCATTCATTTTTTCACAAGAGTTAAGGACTTAAGCCGGGGTCACACAGTGCCATTTTTTAAAAAGCCCTTTAGGATCATACTCCTCAGACTGTATGAACATGATTATCTTGTCACAATGTCAGATCTCAGTTATAAAATAATGTCAGACTGTACGACAGGCAAGACACAAAATACAAAATAATCTTGTTTTACATCAACCAACACATTATTAAATGACCGTGAGCTGCACTGCACGCAGGGATGAAATGTTAGTTATCACGAAGAGTGGTAAAACCAGCATATTTAAGAAGAATATTACAAGCGGCACCCCACACCTACATGAAAACAGCTGTGCACCCGGTGTATATCATACCAAAGGCAACATATCAGATGAACAGGAGTTTATGGCATACAGAAGAAATCTCTAGCATTAATTCTGAACATGGCTTTTCTTGAAATACAAAGAAAGTTTGATGTTTGTCGTAGGAGATGTGACACTGCAGGACTATGCGCAAAATCAGTGAACATGTCAATCTAACCTTAATTTAGACCAGTATTATACACATTTTTTAGGATTTTCAAAACTTGTCTCAGACAACCAAATCATAGCTAAAATCACACAGTGTGAGCAGGGTTTAATTTGCTAATACTATGTATAATGCATTATAAAAGGCATTCATCATGCATCATAAATAATTGTGAACAAAGTTCGAATCCATTACAACATTTATAGTTTTTTTGCTACACATAAACTTGGTTGTTCATTATGCGTTTCAATGTATTGTACTTTCTAAAGGTGTAAAACGAAGCATTACAGTGTACAAGAACTGTGATTATACTTACCATAATGAATTATATGGTATAATACAAGTCAAGAATTAACTAAAACTGTCAAATTTGTCATTTTTGATTGAAGTAATGGATTACTGTATAATTATTGCTTTAAAAAACTAATTGACATTTACAGAAGTCTCACATCACTTATGATTACTGAAATAGTCCTTTGTTCTTATTTTTAACGTCAGTAATGTATACGGGGGTGTTTTGTATTTAATTTTATATTTAATGTTTATTGCATTGTTTTAGTGTCATTCTGTGTGCAAAGACATTTGCCTTTTTAAACAGAATTGACATTGGGAGCATAACTATGATGCCTTAAAAGGCTGTCTACGTAGTCAGTTCACTAGATTTGGTGTTCTGACAGCGGAACAGGGCCAATGCGGTTAATGATAACTGGGGGAGATCAAGGACAGTGCATGACTCCGATCCCAGAATAGAAACGACCCAAGAACACATGGCTATTTAAGGACTGAAGCTCAAAAATATTTTGTGTGGTCTTATAAGAATCACAAATATTAAAAACACTAATGATTGCTGATGGAAACTCAGGGAGATCCGTGGCCCCTGTGGTGCGTGACCCCTGTGCTGATGCCCAGGACAACACTGTGCTTTCCCCGAAAACCCAAACACTCAACTAAAAACCTCACCGTCCACAGCTGCACACAACAGAGCAAACACTAAACCACGCTCATGTAATGCAAAGGTACATTCAGAGAACCGAACACAAAAGAGCAAAAGAAAGGGGTTCATGGAAGACACTGGGAACATTTTGCATTTTACAAAAAGATATTCCAGGTAGGGCTGGGCGATATATATTGCGTTCTTTGATCAGCGCTAAATCTCCATCAGCTGTTTTTAAATGCAGCACCAGTTTCTGAACAGAGCCGTAGATCACTGACAAGCTACGCGTTAGTTTCGCGGGTGATTCAATGGCGCAGCTTCTCACTGATCCACAGCTCTGTTCATAAACTGGCGCTGAGTTTAAAAACAGCTGATTTACCATTAATCAAAGTATCGCTTTTACTGACGAGATGCTAATAATAAATCGTTCGATATATATATCCCAGCCCTATTTCCAGGTTAAATGCGAAACTGAAAAGCTACAATGCAATTTATCTCTCTATGTATACGTGTGCTACATGGATGACTTTGAAAATTTAACTCTAGGTCATTTTTGAAACCACTGGCCTGCTCCTTGCAATTTAAAAGAAAAGAAAATGCATAGTTGGTGTCAGTAAGCCTTAAAAACTTTGGTAAATTGATTGTAAAATTGTATGAATTAATTGTATGATTCAAGTCATATGAAAACATGTTTTTTTTTTATAATAAAATAAAAGATTCATTTTAGAAGAATACTATTTTTGTGACACCAAAACATCATATGTCTTGGGAAAAAAAAAAAAAATCTTTAAAATCAAATGAAACATCAGCTTTTGAGGAAAAAGTAAGTAAAAACAAATACAAAAAACGCACTTTTAGACGGAAACAATTATTTTACATTTTGGTGGTGAAACAATATGATTTTGAATAGCCTGAGTCGTACCAAAACGTCTGGTTTTTAGAAATTTAATTAATTTAATTTTGAACTTGCATAACTGATTATTTGAGTCAAACGAAAACGTGAAATTTTTTGATAAATCTGGAATAAAAAGTGAAATTCTTTGAAGAAAACAATTATTTTACATTATGGTGGTAGATTAGTTTAAATAGAAGCAATCTGAGAACGAAAAGTAAAAACAATAAAACAAACTACCCCCCAAAAAAACAAACAAACACTAAACTTAGCCCTTAGCAGTAAGCGCATCACTTAAAAACATACATTTAAACAATTCGCCACGATGCAATATTGACTTAAGAAGTTATGAGCTGCCATGGTGAGAGTGTTATCATTTTTTAAAAGAGCTTTCATCCAGTCCACTAGGTTCAAATATATAATGACTGCAAGTGCTCCAAATACGCAACTTAGCTCAATTTAAACAGAACTCTAATGAGACCATCACAGAAAATAACCTGTAGAACTACTGCTAGAACAAACTACGCTACATTTTCGACAACCACTTTCTGTTGAAATTGAAAGCATCTGTGGCATAGCACTTGCTTTGATCTTTTAAAATGTTACCAATATGTCATCTTGGGACTGATTAGTAGTTATGATTTTCTTCTTATGTTTCGACGTTACCTGATAAAGCATAATTGGTTCGATGCTGTAGCCCAGCATGTCAGCAAATTCCCTTGCAATCACGGATTTGCCACAACCCTGTAAAAACAAGAAAGTGCATTAGCCAAAGCACAATATTACCGCACATGCATATGATGTACATTATTCATCTGATCTAATCTGACTTGAATAAGAACGCAAGCCATGACGCACACACTCCCATGATCTTCCTGCATTACCTTAACAGGCAGTATAAAAGTGAGCGATTGTTCTCGCTCAAGTTTCTAGTTCAAAGTGCATTTGCTCAGTGAGGGTGGCCACAGGAAGTTGTCTGTGTACCTTGGCTCCGATCAGACAAATGTCTTTGACGAGGTGGGACTGCATCATCTCGGCCAGCAGGCGGTCGTGGGTGGGGGTGCTGATGAAGGTGGGACTGCTGTTGGGTGGGCGACTAGGCCGCGTCCCTGAAGGAACCTGCGCAGAAAACACGGCATTTCCTTTACAGGGAAGAAAGGCTTCATCTAATCTGTATTTCCAAATAAAGCACAAACTGAGCACCATGACTGCGTCCTGACCTGAAAGGTGATGTTCTGGTTGGCTATGCCGAGGGTAACTGCTGCTTTTTCTGTCTGATCTCCGTTTACAGTCTCGACTCTCAGCACCGCGGTCGGAGAGGGCTTCGTGCTCCCATCGGTCAGCTCAAACCTCTAAAAACAGAGCCTCTATTAGCGGGATTTTGACACAAGACAAGGATCTTTCTATACTCACAATTTGCAAATGTTATAGCAGTGGAAAAACTGTCATATTGATAAGTTCATTCAATTCAATCAAGCTATTTGTTTCAAATAATCAATCAAAAATTTACCATCTCTCAAAAATGTTCATAGAAACCTCCTGTGGCATTTTTCATATGTTATAATAATCATTTATTTAAAACTATATATGGGTAAATATTGCTGTTTATTGCTATGTATTGTTTTATCAGTGCATACTTAAGAAGTTGATTAAATACAATTAAGTAAAAGAGTGTGGAAAAAACAGCTTGATTTTTTTAAACTAGATATGTGGTTTAGATCTTTTTATTTATATATATTTATTATTTACACACACTCTCTAGATAGAAACATGTACATATAATGCATTGTTTTAAATTAATATTTGTATAATATACCATTATAGAAATTATATTTCTATTTTAGATTTTAATTTAATTTACACTACTCACAATTATATTGTTATATAACATTGGATATTATTTACATGAGTTCTTTCCCTATTTGCTCTGAATTTTAATGAAATAAGTTCCCTTTGATATTACTAATAATGTATGAGAAGAAACATTTTCATTAGTTTAATATTTATTACCCCAAAAATGTAGATAATAACAAGGATAGCCCCAAATAACAAAAATTTACAATGTCAGTAGCATTCGTTTCTGCCATTTGCCTCAATGACAGCGACGTCTCATGCTCCTCACTAGCCTCATGATGTTGTTCTGAGGAAATGCGTTCCACTCTTCCTCAAGTGCTACACGCAGTTCTGCCAGGTCATGTGGGGGTGGGGTACGATCATCCAGTCTCTGCTTCAACTGGTCCCAGATGGCTCTATGGGGTTCAGGGGACATTGATGGCCATACCATATGAGGCACTCCAACTTCCTGAAGTCGAGCTGTGACAATTCTGCCACGATGTTGTGGAGCATTATCATCCATGAACAGAAAGTTGTGGGTGTTCTGGCAGAATTGGAGGATGATGATGGGTGCTATGATCGTGCAGTGACTGAGACATGTACAATAACCAAATCTGTTTTGCGCTGACTGGTGATCCTTCGCAGACTGTTGCACCTCCTCCACCAAAGCAAACCCTGGGGACCATGTTGACCTCAACCTATCGCTCACCTCGCCTTCTCCAGCAACGCTAAAGACCATCATTTCTGTGCAAAGGTGACCCGAACAGGACGGTAGACCACTGCTGCATTGTCCAGGTCACATGGTCTTGTGCCCACTGCAAACGTTCACGGCGGTGTCTTGGTGTCAGGGGAGTCACCTGCAATGGTCGTCTGGCATTCAAGCCAAAGCGGCGGAGTCGGTTGCGAATGGTTTCTCTGGAAACCCTAGTCCCCCTCACATCTGTGTGGCAGTTGCATAACAATGTCCAAGTGCATAGGTCCTTTAGGTACTGGTCAAGTTCTGTGTCTTGATGCAAGTCTGCTGATGACAATTTGAGACACACCAAGTTCACGAGCAACATCTGACTGCCTGCCACCGACCTGAAGACGCACCATGACCAGGTGGCGCTGCTGGTCAGTTAAGTGATGTCATGTGTTCATGGCTGTTTGAATGATTAACTTGGAATGACTTATTGCCAAACAGCATTTTATACCCACAGAATTTTTCTGTCAACACTGTCACTGTCCCTATCAAAAATCATATAGATTTAAAAATCTTGTTAATTACTTATAAAGTCCTGAATGGCTTAGCTCCTCAGTACTTGAGCGTGCTCTTATCACATTATAGTCCTCCACATCT
>JAUCMT010000160.1:944487-956095 GCA_032357475.1 Enteromius thamalakanensis | reverse complement strand
TGGAGTAATGATGCTTTGTATCACAGGAATAAATTACATTTTAATATATATTCACACAGAAAACACTTATTTTAAATTTAAATAATATTTCACAATATGAATTTTTTTTCTGGATTTTTAATCTAATAAATGCAGCCTTGATGAGCAGTAGAAACATCTTTAAGAACCATTAAATATCTTACTTACCCCAAAAGTTTGAATGGCAGTGTATATCTATTATTATTTTTATTATTACAGTGAATTCCACCATGGTGCCAAGAAATCATTGCAGCATTGGCTACTAATTGTATGTGACCCTGGACCACAAAACCAGTCACAAGGGTCAGGTTTTTTTTTTTAAATATCAGATTTAGCCTACACCATCTGCTGTATCAATAATCATTCCAGTCATGTATGGTTTTTCAGGATATTGCTGAGATATGCTAGTAGTATCTCAAAAATATCATGATAAACCATTATGTTATTTGAAAATCTGGTGTCTGTAAAGCAAAATCTAAATATTGAGGAAAATTTCCTTTAAAGTTGTCTTAGCTATGCATAGGTTATTACTAATAATTAAAAATAATATAGCCTGTATTTACGGTAGAAAATGTACAAAATATCTTCATGGAAAATAAATAAGCTAGGTAGCCTACTTAAAAAAAAAATATTTTGCCATAGAATCGATGATTTTGATCTATCTACACAATGCATTGCTGGCTAATATACCCGTGACTGCTTTTGTGCTCGGTCGCATATTTTTGCAAAAGGGATACCGACCCCTGTCAATCTAGCAGTTTAATGTCATTGCGGTAGAATCTGTCCCCATGACTGCACTTTTTATGTCCAAAATGCAGTCTATCTGGCAGCTCTCGCCAGGCTCTGAGGCTGTGGTTTTGTAGTCGGCTATAATGTTACAGGAGAAACATCTGTTGCTGTATCCTCGCCATAGTTTGTGAGATTCCCGTCCGCCGCTAGGGTTTGCTACAGAGATTTCCTCAGCCCTCCTGCAGCCAGAGAAGCGCTCAGGAGAACCAGCCAGCAGCCGTGTTCAGACACGAACATGCACACGAGCCGGCGAGGAAAGTTTCACGGCAGCTCCTTCACGATAGCGCACTGAGCGAATGTCCGGAGGCGCGCGGCTGCGCTGGAAAACGCAAAAGCATGACGGCCAAGAGAACCGCGTTCCAGCCGCTGTCCAGCTCCCGCATCCCGGCGGAGAGGAAGGGAGCGGCTGAGCGCCTTCATAACCCCGAGCGCTGTGCTTGTTCCCCGCAGGAGCCGGAGAAACCAGCGGCGTCCGCCTCAGGGCTTCCCGCCTTGGGGGCTGTCGGGGGCTCCGGGCCGGTGGTGGACGAGTCATCCGACAGCGAGGGAGAGCAGGAAGAGCCGCAGAAACTCATCAGGAAAGTGTCAACCTCCGGGCAAATACGAAGCAAGGTAAGACACGTTGTTTCTTATCTGAAGCCTGTGTGCTATGTGTTTGTTTGCTGTTCGTGTCCAGGCCGGTAAGCGGCGGATGGTAGCAGCATATCCATGAACTCAGTAAACACTGGGCTTTTCCAGCTTCAAACATCTGGAATGATCGCAGATTAAACAGGAGTGTTGCATCTCTTGTGCCATAATTCATCATGTCTCATAGTGAGCATGCAGCTCAGTC
Organism: Enteromius thamalakanensis; assembly: GCA_032357475.1. Classification (NCBI taxonomy): domain Eukaryota; kingdom Metazoa; phylum Chordata; class Actinopteri; order Cypriniformes; family Cyprinidae; genus Enteromius; species Enteromius thamalakanensis. The sequence goes on along the minus strand of JAUCMT010000160.1, from coordinate 954,456 downwards.
AGCAGTGCGCTACTTTACACAGCCTTCAACCTGTTGATATTCAGTCACGACCACTTGTTGAAAAAGCTCTGCGAATATAGACAGTCTTCATAATGCACCAGTAATCTTTAAGTTTCCTTAGTCACTCATCATTTTAATATTTTAATGTATTAATAATTATTATTACACATTAAACAATATAATAGGCCTATAATCATATTTTATTAAATAATAGTATAGTAATTAAAAAAACATTTTGCATGTGGTTTTCCATACCTTAAATCATAAATGTGTGACATACGTTTATAAATATATATATTTTTAGAGATAATATCAGTTCGCTGGTTGAATGCATCGTCTGTTTTGGATGATAGCAATCTTTTGCTTGTTCTTGCTTTTGTTGAATTCAGTTTAAAACCACCATTTCAAGTTTATAAAATGCCTAATTTATTTAAAGGTATGATCTTTTGTGTCTGAATGAAGAGTGATTATCACGTATTTACATACTTGTAAGCCCTCATGAACCCATTAAATGCTAACGTGGTGTTTGATGGGTATTTTAATGAATGGTAATTGAAGCCTCTTGATTCAGTTCTCCTCGGCAAGGCGACACCTCAGACGTCTTGCCCCACTTCAGCCGTGACACAATAAAAAGTTCCTCTTTTCTGACCAGAACAAATCCACTTAATTATTGAGTGCTGCTCTCCACCCCCTACATTATTTAAGAGGCTATATTTAGAGACTGGCTGTTCTGGATGTGGAAGGGGCTGATCTTTTGTAATGCTAATGAGCTGTCAGTTTAAACCACAGCACATGTGTAAATACAGCCTCCTTCTACAAGAATAATTCAGAAACACCACTTATCCTCTCATCAGTCAATGTAGCGTTAGTGATGAATGCAACATGTCCACTATCTAGGATTTGTTTATACAGGACAATGTCTGGCCGCAATGCAACTATTTGAAAATCAGAAATCTGAAGGTGCCAAAAAAATCAACATTTTGAGGAAATCACCTTTTCAAGTTGTTAGCAATACTTATTATCAAAAATGAAGTTTTGATATAGTTATGGTAAAGAAATTTGTCTTGAAAATATCTTTATAGAACATGATATTTACTTAATATCCTAATGATTTCTGACAAAAGAAAAAATACTAATAATTTTGATCATTACAATGCATTGTGGGTAATGCTTGTGTGACTTATGACTTTTGTCACATATAAAAATAAATAAATAAATAAGATTTTAATTAAATTTACAAAATTGATGGAATATATTTTCACTGTAATTATTCAAACCTTTTGACTGGTGGTCATATAAATTATATATTATAATTTTATCACATATTTTATTATATGTAGAGCTGTCAAAGGATTAATCATGATTAATCACATCAAAAATAAAAGTTTTTGTTTGTACAGTGTATACACATGGATGTATATATTTAATGAAAATATGTTATGTATATATATTAAATATTTTTAGATATAATATCAAATATAAGAAAATAAATATATAAATGCATTTACATGTAAATACTTTTTAAAATATATACTGTACGTGTGTTTTAATATAAGCATGATAAATAAACACAGCATAAACACATATATTGTGTAAATAAAGACTTTTATTTTGGATGTGATTAATCATAATTAATTATTTGACAGCACCAATTATATATTAAATTATAATAATACCAAGTCTCAATTTATTTGATAAAATATTTACATATATATTACAATTCAAAATAACTCTTTTATATTTTCAAACACAATTTATTAAAAAAAAAAAACATTTAAAAAACAATTGTTAACAAAAGTTACAAAACACTAGAGATAATCCGTTTCAGACACCTGCATGTTTTTGTGCAGATTCTGCTTTCTCCTCAGCAGACTAGAATAATCAGAGCGCTGCAGAAGTGTGTTTGTTTTCGAGAGTTATTCTCCAGTACATGTGTATTTATATGAGTCTGCTCTTGTGCCTCTCTTTGCCGTGCATGGTAACTCTGCGGAGAGCAGCTAATGTTCAGGCCATCTGTGTTCACATACGTCTCTGTGCGGTGAGAGTGAGCACTGGTTAGCTGGTGATGGTAGGTGCTGTGTTGTCGTGTTAGTTAGTGGGCTGTAATCAGGCGCGATGGAGCGTGTGGACTCTCACTGCTGTCCCAAATCATTGTTTGCTTACCATGGGCTCTTCACAGACTGTCCCGTGCATCCTGCTTGTACTCTGTCACAGAGCGCTCCATATGCTGTGGATCTTCTACTGTGGGACTGAATTTTCCCGACCTATAGGAAATTCCCACTCTGTCTTCATTAAGCTAATTGAGGGAGCTGGGAGTGCTGTGTGTGGCAGCTTTGACTCTGAGGAGCACGTCAGGGCATGATATCAAAATAAACGTGTGGTTTGTTCTGTTCTGCGTCTTGGTCATTTGTGGGCTTGGTTTCCATAGCAACATCCCTCCTCCTATTCCTCCAGCAAGTTTTTTATGGAACAGTCTGCCTATGTGTGAATCCAGTTTTACAGATTCACAGTATTTTTGATATTACAAATTGTACAATGTAAAAAAATAATATGAAGATCATGTTAGGGCTGCACAATTATGACAAAAATTATAATTGCCATTATTAATTACAGTTATCACAATTTACACTTTTTAAATATATTGTTTTAAGCAACTGCATGCCATATTTTTACTTGAACGTGAGCAAGCTGAAAAAAGCTCTAACTTTTATTGCTTCTCTAAAAACAGTTTCCTCACATAATTGTTCATTATTTAGTTCTAAGAATTAATTATTATTAATAATTAATTTAAGTAAAAGGAATTTAGAAAACAGACCTTAAAATAATTAAAATTATGTGTGCATATATATATATATATTGCCCATTAAGAAATATATATATATATATATATATATATATATATATATATTTAGCTTGTTAGCTCTTGTTGTTAGCTCTTGGCTGACATTATTTCTATATTTTGTAAATCACAAATAAAATAGTATGCATAATATGCATAAAATTATTTAACAGAATTGTTGCAAATATACATTTTGAAGCATGCTATTAAATTATATATAATATAAAAATATTTTATGTTGATTTTGATTTACAATTAGCACCCATTATTGTTCATATTATATATTTCAAATCTTTTATATCATGAAAAATCATTTATGTTTCCATTTAAAAAAATATGATATATTTCTTTACATAACACATGTTTATGCTGTGTTTGTTTATTATGTTTATATTAAAACACACACATACAGTATATATTTAATGCATATAAATGCATTTATATATTTCTAATATTTTTTATTATATCTAAATATATTTAATATATAAACATAACATATTTTCATGACATAGTATACATGCATGTGTTTGTTTTATGTATCCTTAGTACACACAAATATATTTTGTGAAGAAAAACTTTTATTTTGCATGTGATTAATTGTTTGACAGCACTAATATAGATATACATACTCCATTTCACAAAGCAGTGTTTAGGTTATAATATAGGTTATTTATATAATATGAAATGCATTATGTGTAGTATACATTATTTTGACAAATATATGGTTTTAAACTTAGAGCTGTGAACAATACACAGTCTGTGTGTGTGTGTGTGTGTGTGTCATTATGGTTGTACACACGCACACACTCACACACACACACACTTGCATTTGTGGTTTACAGGGACTCTCCATAGGTGTAATGGTGTTTCTACTGTACAGACTGTATGTGGTATTGTCCTACACTGACCCTACACCTAAACCTACCCCTCACAGGAAACTGTGTGCACTTTTTGAATTTCATAAAACACTGTTTAGTATGTTTTTTTAGCTGTGTGATTTATGGGGACACAGGAAGTGTCCTCATAAACCATGTTTACGTTGTAGTACCCATGTCATTATGCACATTTGTTTCCTCATAAACCACAAATGAACACGCACACACACACACACACACACATACACATACAGTTACACAAAGCAGTGTTTATTATATTAATTCGCCCCAGTATAATATGCCGTTATGTATATATAAATGTTAGATGTTAGAGCACTCAATGCATTTGAGCAAGCAGGAGTGCAGTGATACGAGCACAGCTGGGCTCTGGGCTTCTTCTACAGATCTGACTGAAGCTCTGTTGGCTCATGCCTTGTAATTTAGTGGGAGAGCTGAAGTGTAGCAGATCATCTGATCCTCTCGCCCTCCCATAGACATCAATATAGAGCTAATACTCTGTTCTCATATCTCCATACCCCACGAGACCACAGCTGCAAGCCCTGATGATGCTTCTTATGAGTTTTATAGACAAGAAATGATATAGGTTTGACTGGATTGGATTTGTTTAATTGGTAAATATTGGAGGTTTCAAAGTGATGACAGTTTTATTAGTGCTGTCAAATAATTAATAAAGGTAATGCAAAATAAATGGTTTTTGTTTACATAGTATATGAGTGTGTAGGGTGTATATTTATTATGTGCATATATATAAATAAACACACACACAGAATAAATGAACACATTATGCATACATATATTATGTAATAACTTTTTTTATCAACAAAAACGTTTAGTTGGGATGTGATTAATCCCAATTAACAGCACTATAGAAGAAAATTATAGTGAAACATCATTACTATAATAAAAAATTATAGTATTAATTATGCTAATATTCTTAGTCATACTCAAAAATCCTTGAATTTATAGATAAATAGCTGTTGCTGCACTGATCTGTCCACTTCCTACATTGATTACATTTATATCAAGTTCGTTTGTAAAGTGAACAGATCTGCTCTCTCTAGATTTGGGGATCTTACTTGTTCCTTTCACAACAATGCTGTGAAATCATCTGCATTCTGCTGTTTTTCATAATGATCGGACTGCATCACTGTATCTTATCTGGGCAGATGTAATTGATGGTAATTAGATGAGTTTAATAGCGCAGTTAGAAGAATAGAGCAGGAATTGTGTTTAGAGTTCAAGCGATGCGTAGGCAGACAACGACCTTCATATCCATCATAACTTCATCACACAGTGATTCCATCTTGGTCAGTGCCTGATAAATGAACAAATCATTTTTGTAAATGGATGATTTATTATTTCATTGTTGTTTATCATAAAACTCGTAGAGTTGAGAGCTGTTGAGTTATCGGTGGAAATTGAGTTGGTCTGGTTCGTACTCGATGTTCGTGTTATTTGTTTATAACACATGATATCTGTAGCAATACACAATAAAGAGTTTTCTTTAAATAAATGACGCTTTAATTAAAATATTTAAATTCTCCATGGAAGAGTACAATGCAAAACAAATGGTTTCCAAACAAATACATGAATTTTACATTGAACACAACGTATAAATACAGAAAGATAACATGATATCTCTGAGGTTTCCTTTATAGACCTAAATCTAGATTTCAGCAGAAGAATCAGATCTGGCAATGCTAGGACCGTTGCCTGACCAGGAGAGACTGAGCTCATGGAAGCTGAGATCCAGGTGCATAGATAGACGAGGGGAAATCCATGATAGCATCAGCAACGAAAATCTGTCCCGATGTCTGACAAGTTCTCTTATTGAGTTAAGAGAGTCTGCTGAGTTCTGTATCCTGTGTCCTGTGCTCTAATGCATGAATGAGAAGCACCGCTGATTCAATTGTGGAGCTGCAGGATGGGATTTGCCACAGGCTAAACTCACCCCATGGTCAATCTTTCGCACGCTTTCTCTTAAACACTGAGTGTGGCCTGACATATGGACCTCTACCTGTGTCTTTGAAGATTTGGCACATTATGCATTATTAATGTCAAATCAGTGTTTAATACTAAGGGCAAGAAAAATGATTTTAAATGACCCCTGTAAAATCATTTTTAATCCAAATTTTATTAATGGATTCTATTTTTTTTTCATAGTGGATAAATAAAATTGTAGTAATTATGTCTGGTTAATTTAAATCGTAAAAATTTTACAATTAAACAACAATTTTTAAGTTCGTATTTTCCCCAAATTTCATGTTTCCCATTTAAATATTACTGATGGAATTTTACTTCAATAAGCATGTCTAATTAACTGAATTTATACAACTTGAATTTCTCCAGAAATAGTTTTTTTAATTAATGTTTAATTTAATGCAAATTTCCTATAATTAACAGCTGGAATAAAATACAGTAAAAGATTAATTTAACGTAACATTCCTTTTATTTTTTGGCATTCAAAGTACTGCACAACAGAGGTTTACTGATAAAATAAAAAAATGGAAGACAAATTGTGATTTTCCTTAAAAATAAAGTTAAACAATTGTATTATTATTACTATTACATTGACACATACATTCTACATTGCAATATGTCATATATTTCTGTCCCAGTTACTTTATTTTGACAGGTTATCCGTGATAAGATCCGTGACAGTCCATCTTATACTTTAAATTACTTTTTTATAACTGATTGTATATACCTTTTACATATGCAAGCACACAAGTTTCAGTAATAAAAGTATATTTTAGTTTGTCAGTTACATTTTGTTACAGGACAGTTCAATCATATTCCATATTCAAGCTATTGCCAAACAGTTCCTTTACATTTACTATATTAACTTTCATCACTTTCAATTTGCATGCTGCTTTTTCATGACAAGTTTATCCTATCAAAAAATTAACCAAAAAATAGCCAACGGGTTGATTTGTCATGCAGTGTGTAACACAACTCTAAGTGAATGGAAACATCCTGCAAAGTTTTAAACCTAAAAGTGCACCGTGTATAAAGTTATTGTCTCCCATAGCAGAGGATTGACTCTGAATCATTTTTAAAACGAGTCCGAAGCCATTTAATATTGACGTCAAAGTGAAACATTACTGCCAATTATTGTTTTTTTAGAGAGTTAAAAGCTCTTAAATGCAATCGAACATTTACAGTAGGGGTTTGGGGAAAATGAATCATTAAAGGAATCGCTTGGGAGCCGTTGAACAAGTAAGGTGAAAATGAAAGTGTTTTTTGATCTAGCATGCGTGTCAGCCTGTTGTCGGGACTCCCAAAACCAAAATATCTACCTTTCATTACCCATAATAAGGACACTTTAAATAATGATCGTTTGTTTGCTTGTAAAATGTAGTTATGTCTCCTATAAATACCCAAACTGTACATTTCAGTGTCTTCCAGTAGAGAAATGACAACCATATTCATCTTCAGCATGAACATGACCAATATAATGTAGCGCTTGGACCACAAACCCTCTGACCCTTTTGTACATTGAACAAAAGCGCTTGTTTGGCATTGACATTCCATACATATATATCATTCCCGTTTCCACAAGACGCCTGTGAGTGAAGAACTATGAATTCGTAATTCCTAATTCGCATTCTCGTCGTAATTGGCCGGCATTCATTCCTTCAGTAGACGCTTATAATGGGGCTAGTTGTAGGCCAAACAGCAGCCCGCAGAGACTCCAAAACGGTTTGTTCGGAGGAAACGGGGCGGCATTCACGATCATTAGCTGTCTCTAAAGAAGCCGGGGAGGGTGTGGGGGTTCTGGACAGCTTTGAAAATGGGTTTTAATGATGGTCCCCTCCTCGCCCTCTCCTGCTGACTGTATAGCAGCGTTTCAGTGTCTGTCAGCCGCTTCCCTCCCCGTGCCTGACCGTCCTGACCACTGTAATTGTTACCTTGTGCTCTGCCTCCTCTGTACACAATGACTCCGTGTCGTTAGAGATGAGAAAATTATGTGCCAACAACTGACAAGGTGTAATTGCTGGACCAGTTTAAGCTGTGCGGCAAAGTTTCTGTGAAAGTGGTATTTTTAACTTTGCAGAATGGAAGCGGCATGTTCCTGATAACTCTGTGTGCTGTTCACGATTAAAGGTCTTTAGCACCGAGGATTCTTCTGTTTCTTAATTTTATTTATTTACCCTCGCGATGTTGCAAAGGCATTATTTTTTTTGGTGAAACACAAAAGTAGAACTTTTGAAGAATCTTCACGCATGTCTTGTACAATTTATTGACTATGTAGGTGAGCGTGAAATACAAGGGAACATTAAAGCTGGTATAACAGACTGTGTGGTTTGTTTTGAATTATGCAATTTAAAAATGAGAAAGTTTTCTTTAGAATTTGGAGTTTTTAATTTCTGAAATTGGTACATCTGTAGTGGGGTTGAGCGATGTTGACCAGTTTTGGCATAATACGATGTCTAATGTGAAACATTGCGATGGACGATGACATCGTTGTCGTAAACTAAAACACCAAACCCCGCCCCACGACTAACAAAAATAACAGTTTTCGCGCTAGCAGGTGAGAGAGGATCGCGCGCAGGAATGATTCCTTAAATTGCGAGTGCTTCAATTGCGCGCAGATGACATATCGAGCGTGTGCGACGGTTTGAAATGAGCTTGCGGGCCCCGTTTCTTCACATGTACATCTGTTTTCCTCTCGCAGAAATGATTTACCGCGCTCGCCAACATCATTGGTGCGCTCGCTTATTAATGTCATAGATTTCCCGCCATAGATTAAGTGTGTTTTTCGCGAGCTGCTGCGGCGGAGCGGAGGATCGTGATGCCGGCTCAGCATCGTGATGTCTATCGGCCATCGGCGATGGACGGTGGTATCGTCTATCGACCCAACCCTAATCTGTAGTGTCATAATCTGAATATTTACAGCTATATTTAACTAAAGAAAATTCTGAAATAAAAAATTATGCAATAAAACAAAACACACATATATAAATATGCCACAAATACATTTAATTAAATTACTAAAATTCGAATAACAGTTTTTTGCCATTTTTCTAGCTACATACAGTAATATTATATATTACAAACCGACTACACTGCATTTTATGTTTAATCACTTTCTATTTTAACTGTTTTACTTTAATTTGAAATCAAGTTTTTAAATTTCTTCTTTTATTATTTATTTTTATTATGTTATTTCCATTTATGTAAAGCACTTTGAATTACCATTGGGTATGAACATTGCCTTGCCTTAATGGTTGTTTCCTTAAATTAAAGCTATCAAATGGCTTTAGAAATATACTGCGTATGTTGTTTGGACTAATGTTATGGTTCTTTTTGGCCAGTTTTAGCACATAATCATGTTATATAAATCCAGGTCCTCAAATATTGAAGATAAAGCAGACACTTTTCCATTATTAGTTTTCCGATCATATAACATACAAATGATCACAGCTTGAGAGGCCAGATTTTTACATTACCTTAAAGCAAATGTCTTTATTTTGTCTAAATATTTTTTTTTGCTTAACCCACAGGAAATTTGTTTTCTCAGTAGCTCGATAATGGGAGCATATTTATTTCTTTTTTATTAGGATTTGATGCATTGGCCATTCAACAGTGCCCGAGGGTGAAAAGCCATGTGCCCATCCAAGCCCAACTTCCTGGCACAGTTGTGCAGGAGCAGCTTTGCCACAAAATGCCCCGCAGGTCGTCTGTTCTGTCTAGAGAAATGATGAATCTCTCCACTGCAGCCAAATCCTGACGCAGAAAAAAGACTGAGCCTAGATTCTTTTAAAGACAGTCCTTGATGTGATTAGAAAACAAGGTAGTGTCACTTCAGGAGTTAATAGAGCTTACACATGTCACCCACAGCCTAGAAGTGGCTTATTCCTACTATAAAATAATACCAGCAGACTCTAAATGTTCAACAAATACTTACATTTATTCATATTAATAATCAGAATGAACTGCTTTTCCGCCAAGTAATGTAGTTCGATAGTCTGTTTACAGTGTTGCTTGGTAACTGTTCTTCACAATATGTGCTCAGAATAGTATTTATCTGCATTTAACCGTGAGTTTGAACACTCATCCAATCAGAATAAACTATCTGATGCACATTTACTCTGCTGACACTTTTGAAAAAAAACTTAAAGTGCCCCTATTATGCGATTTTAAAGGTTGCTAATAGGGATGCACGATAATATCGGCCACAGATAATTATCGGCCGATAATGGCAATTATGACGTCACGCCGATAATTTTT
>JAUCMT010000160.1:929781-944387 GCA_032357475.1 Enteromius thamalakanensis | reverse complement strand
ATCACTTGTCTGTGGGGTACGGCGCGGCTTAATTGAAGGACTTTCAGTACCTGTGGTGGAGTTTCTTCTTCTTCTTTCTTCATTTAAAGTGTGGAGAACAAACTAAATTAATGCATTACTGCCACCTGCTATTAACTAAGACCAGTGACATCCTATTTCTGTGGAGGGAGGATTCAGATTTGAAAACGTTGACTTGTTAGGTGATGTTTTTACATTAAAGTTGTATTATTTCCTATTCATTCAATAGAATGTTTGCGAATACTAGGGAATATCAATATGGCGGCGTGGTGGCTTCACTTCAAGACCTCATGAGCTATCCAGTTCTCTATATAGATCAGTGGTCTGCGCTATTGACATATTTTGTTTCCTTTTTTTAGGGTTTATGGTTTAGATAGTAGACTTGGCACACATTTCCTCTCCTGACTGCAAGTGACAAATCTCTCTGATCCGTTAAATTCAGCTGCAGTCGAAGTTGAACCATTCAGGTCCTTCTCCATCCAAATGGAGCCACAGGACCTCTGCTCTTCCACTTCTTTACAAACCCCCCAAAAAGCACCACATTTCTGATTTAGATGAGCTGAATATGCATAAAAACTGATAAGTTTTTAAGAATGTCAACAAGTCATGAATTCATGTTACTTTATAAATAATTAATGAAGAGTTAATAATAACCCCCCCAAGAAAAGTCATGACATAATGATAAATTAACAAACAGATTTATAAACAATATTGTGCCATTAAAGCATGAAGATGGCAGAACAACATTACTAATGAAATTTTTCATTGCTGTTAATTTAATTCAACTGTTTAGGTGCTATTTATATTTTGTGAGATGATGGTGGTGGCATAATACGTTACTGTGCAGGTCAATGCAAAAATTGTTCCATCAGTATAATTGCAAAGTGACCTGAGTCTAGTAAGTGTGATTAACTGTGTGGTGGTTTGCTTTTTAATGCAATATGTGATGGTCATTGAGCTGTATATTTGAACAAATGTATATATATTTTAATTATTAAATTAACTCTCAGATCTCACTCGAGACCAATATAGACCAATCACCAACCTCCAGACAACACAAGATAGCAGAAAAAAGTAAACATTATCAGTGCACTCTCACAGTACTACTATATTATCCAGGGCAGTCATTTTAGTTAAGATAATAGGAATAGTTCAAGCAAAAATAGAATTACGTAGTAATTTACTCACCATTGCAGTGCACACAAGCAAACTGCATCCAAGTTGGGATACTCTACATTTTTACAATCATAAAAAAATGTTTACTACATGTTTTCTGTTCATGTAGTTAAACGACTCTAAATACTCTTTCATGGTTAAAAAATGTGACATTATTCATATTTAATAGTACTGCTTGAAACATACTAAGCAAAATAACTGACCTACATAACATTACAGAAGAAATTAGAATATTCATTTATCTTTGTCCATAGGTAATAATTTGCATCATCAGTCCAGGCTTTCTGCTTTGTAACAACATCAAGGACATTCATGGGTTTAGTGTTTTAAAATGTGTTGCAGTGCAGATGTCTGAGTTGCTATGGAAACATAGCCCCAGACACTTTATTTGTTTGAATTTATGTGTGTGTGTGTTAAAGGGAGAGTGACTGCCATAATGTTCTATTGGAAGTTCACTGCCATTAATTTCTGTTCTTCCGCTTTTTTACAAACCCCCCAAAAAGCAGCAAATATCTGATGATTTAGATGAGCTGAATATGCATAAAAAATGTGTAACTGATAACTTTTTAAGAATGTTAACAAGTCATGAATTCATGTTACTTTATAAATAATTAATGAAGTTAGTAATAACCCTCCCAAGAAAAGGAATCAGAATCAGAATCAGAATCAGTTTTTATTGGCCAAGTATACTTGCATATACAAGGAATTTGACTCCGGTAGGTGTTATGCTCTCTTTTATGACATATATGACATAATGATACATTAACAAACAAATTTATAAAAAATTTTGTGCCATTAAAGCATGAAGATGGCAGGACAACATTACTAATGACATTTTTTATAGTAAGTAATAATGTGTGTGGGGATAATAATGTGTATTTGTTTGATTTTAAGTGTGTGTATGTGTGTTTTAAAGGGAGAATGACTGCCATAATGTTCTATTGAAAATTGACTGCCATTAATTTCTAATTTCAGTGGTTGTGACATTTGAAACAACCATTGTGTCTCTAAATGATGCCAGAGCCATTAAGGTTATTAAATACACATGTGGACAAAAGTGTTCGTACCCTTCGGTCAATAAACTCACAATGGTCACAGAAATAACTTTAATATGACAAAAGTAATAATAAATAAAAATTCTATGAATGTTAAACAATGAAAGTCAGACATTGCTTCATAATCATGCTTCAACTGAATTATTAAAACTCATGGAACAGGCTCCAGGTAGTCACTGTGTTGTTTGGTGACATGGTGTGTACCACACTCAACATGGACCAGAGGAAGCGAAGAAAAGAGCGGTCTCAGGAGAACAGAAAGAAAGTTATAGGCAAGCACGTTAAAGATAAAGGCTATAAGACCATCTCCAAGCAGCTAGATGTTCCTGTGACTACACTTGTACATATTATTCAGAAATGTAACTTCCATGGGACTGTAGCCAACCTCCCTGGATGTGGCTGCAGGAGGAAAGGTGACAAATCAAAGAGACGGATAATCTGAATGGTAACAAAATATCTCAGAAAGACTTCTAAAGAAATCAAAAGTAAACTTCATGCTCAAGGAACATCATTTTCAGATCACACCATCCAGCTTTGTTTGAGCCAAAGTGGACTATATGGGAGACGACCAAGGACACCATTGTTGAAAACAAACCATAAACTTAAGGGCGTTCCATGAGTTTATTTTTTTAAATAATTCAGTTGAAGCATGGTTGAAAAGCTTTCGTTGGTTAACATTCATAGAATGTATATTTATTATCACTTTTGTTAGATTAATGTTATTTCTGTGACCATTGTGAGTTTTTCTTTCATTGACTAAAGGATACCACCACTTTTGTCCATGTGTGTACATATCTGGCTGTTCATCATATTAGGCTAGAGTTTACACAGACTTTGTTAATATAGTTACAGAATCTTGTTAGAAGCATGATATTAAGATTGAATGTCATTAATTGGACATATCTATATATGTTTAGAAAAATATATTGTTTATTTAACCCTCATCCCTCCTTTTTTTGAGAATATTTGAGAGACATTCTATGACTTCTTTTTAATAAAAAGACTTTCATAATGACGTGTGGGGTGGAAATCCCCCAAAACTGAAGGGGAGCAGGTATATCTAGGGCCAGAATGTTATAGAGATTTAAGGGTAGACAACCCCGAGAACTACCTAAGCAACCACATAAAGACATGTTAAATAAGAACCTTGGCAACATGACGGCAACACCTTACAGCCACCCACAATACCCTAGTATTTTGTCAGTGAGTAATGTATGGGCAAACATACTAGATTATTTTTGGAAGATACCGGGAGTTGAGTTTGATGCATTATGGTAAATATATGTAAGTCGTTCCTAAGAATTCTGTCTCTTGTGTATAAAATGGTTATGCTCCCCGCAGGCGCTGTGAGTAGCTCTTTTGCTCCACCACACTTCCCCCAGCCATATGGTTTACTGGAGATTAAAGGAGTTGTTGTCTGTCCAGACCAAAAGATTATGTTCTCTAGTTTGGATGCAGCAAGGGGAAGATAAAAAAAAATCTCTATCAGTGCAAAAACGTGATGTTTGCTTAGTGGAGAGACATGGGGCATGATAAGGGGAGGGGGTTTGTTATTGGTGGTTTGTATTCATCTGTGCTTTATGAAGCTTAGGGCAAATCTTTACTCAAAAAACAAGATGTAAGTCTTCTAAATAGATCTTTTAACTGCCAAAGAATGAGGAAATAAAGGTAGTCATGAGAGGGTAAAGATTCTTGTAAATATTCTTAAGCAGAATGTCTTCTGAAGCCATATGATCGCTTGATTTAGGGACCAGAATGAACATTGTAAATAGTGTATTTTGATAATGCTGACAGTTTGATAAACAGTGTCTCTTTAAACCACACTAAAAATGTGGCTTGTGGTTAGCTAAAGTAGATGGACCTTCAAATGGGCTCTTAGCTGAATGGGCTACATACTAAAATATTTAATTGAATGGGAAATATTTTAGCCAAGGTTTAGGTTTATTGTGTAATGAAGGTCTTTTTTCGAGCTCATTAAATGTCAGCTCAAAGGAGAACAAGGGCATTTTCTTTTGTGTGAAACATGTCATAAATTCTCACACATTCATTACACACACAACCATTTCTTACATCACACACACACACACACACACACACACCAAGACATTGGCAACTGAAAGAAAAAGGAATGAAAAATGAATTGATCAAGGTTAAATCAATACATTGAGCAATGCATACATATTTGCATACATAATACATTCAGCAATACATAAATTTGTTTTACTGTGAATTGTTGATTAGAAAAAATTCTAAATAGCAAACACCCATGTAAGTTCAATGTTGTATAAAGTTATACTGAGTAGCCTACAATAATGTAAGCAAATAACCTTGAATATTTTCTACACTCCCACCCACCCACACCTCTGACGTCACGAATACTCAAATTGCTTATTGGATAGAAGCACTTCTGTTAACATGATCTTTGATGGCCATTGGAGCACTGGGTGCTGAGAAGGAGCCCCTGGAATCTTCCACCTTACCTCCCTGTTTTGGCCATGTCATCCTCCCTGTTCCCACATCCCAAACATGCCACCATTGACATGCATAGCTTGGCTTGTGGGTGTAAAAATAGCCAGGGCTCAAATTAGCAATGAAGGAGAAGCATTAGCACCCAGTAGTTAGCTGCGGTAGAGCTCCACTGGTTAAGGAAAGGACTAGTTATCTGTCCTGTGTGATAGATAAACTGGTAGGACTGTGTGGTGCTTTTTAGAAATGGGAACCCAAAAGGAATAGTCTTATTTGATGGTTTCAAGATTTAGTTTTACATCCTTGTATATCCACCATGGGCAATGCAGCAATGCGTAAGGCACACAGAGTCAAAAATCCTCAAGATGATATGCTTACAAACATTGAATCAGGTCAAAGTGAAAGCATGGAGTCCCTGGTAAGATTAAATATTTTTATATACATATTTGCTTAGGTACCTGTCTCATACCCAATTGAAGTGAGGCAGATTTTTGCAAAGTGTTTCTATTCTATTATTGAGCAGACATGAAGTTGATAAATCTGGATCTTTAGAAGTGGAGAACTAGCACTTTAATGTTCGTTATACGTTTTGCTACAAAGCTGAATGTGCCGTTTCGCTGAAAGTTTAGTCGCAGGTCATAAACGATTGAGAATTTAGAGAAGACTATGGCAGGTTTATCAATCAAGGTTTGCTGTGATATTTTTGTGTCTTTGATATAGCCGCTCATGAGATTCTTCTTGACAAGCAGCACAACTTCAGCAGCTTATAGGGTCCAGTTTTACATGGCGTAATTCTACTTAATCCATTAAGAATACAGAGTTATATATATTTGGGACATTTTATGGTCTTGTGTGTGTGTGTGTGTGTAAGGTGTCCCCAATCGGTTTTGCTGTGTGCGTTTTCATTATGCAATTATGTTTGCCATATTCAAGCTAGGGCTGTGCAATTAATCGCAATCGCAAAAAAATCGCAGTTTAAGCACATGCAATTTCTAAACCACATAAGGCTGCAATTTTATCTATTAACTATTTAGATTTTTATTCAGAAACGGCACAAAGAAATTACCCACGCAATTACCTATCATATATCAGATATGATGCATGCGCACATCAGCAGTAAATGTTATTTAATACATTGTGAAATGTTTTGTTATGCACTTCTTATGCACTGAATACATTTAGAATGTATGTATGAAGCTTGTTTAAAAAAACAATAACAGTTGCCAAAATCGCAAATAAAATTGCAATAGCGATATTCATTCAAAAAAATCGCAATAGGATTATTTTGTCCATATTGCACAGCCCTATTATCAATGTTAAAAACAGTTCTGCTTTATTATTGTTAATGGAAAACATGATGATGAATAAAAAAAGTATAGCATTCATTTGAAATGCTGCAAAACCAAACGTACTGAGGATTTTTGGAGGAGGATTATTACTTAGAAATGATTGTAAAATTGTGAGATTTAGTCTTATATCCCTGATCTTTAAAATTTTTAGCTGTAACCTAATGTCTTGCTCTTGTATTTCAATAGTATATTCACGTTGCCTAAAATATTAAAAAGCATTAGACATGAATAATGCATGATTCCTTTACTTGAGGACTAGGTTTGTGGTTTCGCAATTATTTTATTGCACCAAGAGCAATTAGCAGAAATTGATATCTCTGTGATCATGATGAGCATCAAATGCAGTGCTGTTTTTTTTCCCAGAGCTTCAATGAAGGTTTAATCCATCGACTCTGGAAAGCTCCATAGTGTCATTGATTAGGTCAGACTCGGTCCTGAGTTAAATAAAGCAGCAGATGCTCTCTCAGAAGTCTCAGCTTCTCTGCTGCGGTGACTGCCCTTTCCTGAGTATTAAACTGGAACGACTTCACTTTCTCCAGACAACAATCAGCTCCCTCAGTCAATGAGGACTATCTCATCAGTCTGAGAGCCTTTCTCTACCTCACTGCCGCTTCCTTTTTAAGTGCCACTTCTTTGACCAGTTTCTACCCAAATGGTGCCGGTTCTCAATTTGGTGGTTTTGCTGGTTCTTCGACATGCATTTCCATTAACTGACAATTACTACATTACTTGGTTGCAAACCTAAACAAACAGTCAAATAAAAATTCACTGGAAACTCCATGCAATTAGGCTTGCTTGCTCCAGGTTGGTTTCTGATTCCTGATCTCAAACTGGCATGTTTCATAGTGGTCTTTATGTATAAAGCACATGATCAAAAACATGCAGTTGGACAGCACAGTACATTGAAGGGGTAGTATATAGTACAGCATAGCTAAGCATAAGCATCATATATTAATTATAATACTATGTATTTAATAAAATGCATATATATTGCTATATTATTAAGAAAACATTGAAGAAAAAGTAATATATATATATATATATATATATATAAATAAAATCATGAACTGCGGTGACGCCGCACAAGAGAAATCACTCAGTGCAGTTGCCGTGTCCTCAGCGAGAGCGCTTGAAGAGGCTTTTAGAGTAAGTGGCTGGCAGGGATGAGCTGGGAGTTGCCCATGTATGATTGTGCAAGGAAGAAAGATGAATGCTAATGTGATTATTGCATCATGGCTGGGCATGGAAATTGATAGGTATGTTTTTTGGCTAGAAAAAAACAAATGGAATAGCTCTATAAGTAAAGAAATAACACGCTTGGAAAATTCCAGCGGCTCTTTCCGCAGCTGACAGCGCAGCCTGGACAGTGTGACTTCTTTATTTGTTTTTGTAGAAGATACGCAGCCTCTCATGCTTGGGGTTTAGATCTGCAGTATCTATGGTGAACGTATAAATAAACATGAAGCTGTGCGATGCTACGCCGCAGCTCTCGGACTGAACTGCCCTTCACAGCTTTGTGCTGCGCTGCTAAACATGCTTCTCAGAACACTTGTCATTTACAAGCTAGTAAAGGACCACTGAGCCCTTACATAGCAGCTGCGAGGTGCACTGGCACAGGGTGGTATTTAGAAAGGAGGCTTCCAGTGTCTTCCTGTAGAAGAGGCTCCTCAGATGATTGGACGGCTGCCAGAGACTCTCTGCGCTTCAAATGACCTTATCTGGTTGGACGAAAGAGTCACCTTAAAGGAGGATATTTCATTAAATCCTGAAACTGCAAAGCTAGTTGTTATTGAGTATTTATGCAGTGTGGGTTGCAATTCCATTTAGCCTATAATTTGGGTGCAGGTTAACCTCTACTGAGCATTTGCGGTGAAATGTTTATTGAGATTAATTTATTTGTTTGTTATGAAATACAATTTAAAAAAGCAAGAAAGAAGCAATTCAGTTGTATAAAATAAAAAATGTCTATGCATTTTTGTGGCATACAGTCAAATTTAAGGGTTATACAACAAGCGTAATGGAAAGAAAGTCATGTGGTGCAACCAGCAGTATCCAAAAACACAAGTAACAGAATATATGTGTGCACAACACCCCAAAACCAGATGAATTTCTTGTATTTATGAATAAGTAATGTACTGTATTTATATAGAACGCAGTTTTATATTTAAAAAAACTATTCAATATCTTATTTCTAAAATGTATTTACTAATATATTTAAATAAATAATAATGCGGTTTGTTTTGTTTTATTTTATAGTTACACCACATGACATATTATTATGTCATGTCACATAATATTTTAACATATCTTAAATATTTATTATTTGTTTTAATTTATATTTTCAAAGGATTTTCTTTTTTTATGTTTTTGTTTGTTTGTTTGTTATTGACCTGAAGCTGGAATTACAGAAAATTAATCATTTTTCATGCACCATTAAAACAGGATGAGTTTACCAAACATAATAATATAATCATTATATATATATATATATATATATATATAAATATTAAATTATATATAGAGTTATTAAGTTAAAATGCCTTTTGACTTTATTGTCAAATGGTAAGAAAGTCATACTGAAGCGGAGACAGAAGGCGCTAATGAGTTTGTGGATTTTAGGGGGCTGGGTGTTGAAAACGCTCAGATCCAACGGCGCTGAAAAAACAGCAAGAATTAACAAGCCGTGAATGAAGCTACTGTATCTTCACCCGGCGCTCAAATGGCAAACATAATGAGCTACAGCATTGACATCCACATTACTCTTCTGCATGTGTAATTGTTTCTCAGCACCTCTGCTGCTGTTGGTAGATATCTTCAGCACATTCCCCTGTAATCCCCTACAGTAGATCTACAGCTACTGTGTTTTCTCATAGAGCGATTGCATGCTGTTGTGTAACAGCGATAACATTGTTTATTTGGTAACCACACCACTGAAAAATAGCAGCCAGCTAGGCGAAACCTATTTAGAGACGATTCATTCCCCATCGTGCCAGATGGTTATGGCTGGTTTTCCAAAAATGAGTGAGACAACTTATGGTTGAGGCATTTATAACAGGAACAGATGGGTTTTATCTCTCGCATCCATGTGAGCTTATTATTGGAGCAAGGCTCTTTTACAGCTCTTTATAATTAACTGTCAACACTGACACTTGTGCTAAACTAGGAACTGTGATGCCAACTACAAATTGTAGATGTGAAGAATAGAAGCAAGTATTATAGCAATCTTTTAATGCGACGATTTCAGTAGAGATTCAATTTCCTGCGGTGCAGTTGGGGGAACGTTCACCTCAGTCGTGGTATTGAAGGTGGAGAAAGTGCTGGTTATTCACTCCCTAAAATGATCACATATAAGCGCTAATCAATGCAGATACTGATAGTGCATCACATATTTTAATCAAAATGTTAAACTTAAAGAGGAAACCCACAAGACCTTAATTCATCTTCAGAACGCAAATTAAGATAATTTTGTTGAAATACAACATTTTTATGGCCCTCCATAGACATCAAAGCAACTATCATGCTCAAGGCCCAGAAAGATAGTAAGAACGTCATTAAAATAGTCCAATGTGACGTCAATGATTTGACTGTAAGAAGCTCACAAGAATACTTTTTTGTGCGCGAAGAAAACAAAATTAATTTTGATTTTATAACTTCATAAAATTAACGTTGAACCACTAATGTCGCTTGGACTATTTTACAATTTGGACCTTGAACATGTCAGTTGTGTTGCAGGGTCAGAAAGCTCTCGGATCTCATCAAAAATGCGTTTGGAATTTTTTACCTAAAGCAAGCAAGCACATTTAAGCTTCTGCTTATCACAACATGGCCTTTCGCACCACAGGAACCGTTTCTAGTACCCAAACTAATTATGGTACCACCTCGTTTTTGCACCGCAGGAACTAGGAACGATTTTAGTTTCAGAAACTCTGTTTGAAGGAACTAAATTAGCTCCTACTTCAGAGTAGGGTCTAAAAAAAGTCTTAAAATCGGTGATCGCTAAATGTATACAAAAACGCCCTCAGCCGCCATGATTTAAAACGCTCTTATTTCTTTTACAAACGCATTTAACTAAAGACTTTTTGTCAGAAGGTCAACTTCTTATTACCCACTGCCAGTGCAAATGCAACCCTTCAAATGGTATTGGGAAATAGTTAGTGCAAAATCGTCCCTGTGCTTTTACTGTACTTTACGTTCTAGAACTAAAGTGGCACCAAAGTCCCTAATAAGCTCTATATATGTGCAATTAAAGTTAAAAGCCTTGATTTGTTTATAGATCATAAAAAACGGTTGTGGTTCATATGGAATACTTTTATGCTACATTAATGAAGTTTTTGAGGCTTTAAAACTTGGTGGAATGGAGGGACACAAATCTTTTGGTTTTATTAAATATCTTAATTTGACAGAATTTTCACTTGGGACTCACTAACCAACCCTATTGAGCTGGAAAAGACCTGTATTTGAGTATTGAAAATCGGGAATTCCCACAGTTTTATCCTGAGATAACTGGCCACCAAATCTCATATTTTGCACACATTTTAAACATTTATAAAATATTGAAAATCTAAAAAAATTTATATATTGGTAAAAATGAGAAAGTGATTTATATAGGAATCTGCGCTGTTGTTTTAGTGCCGGTGGTATGCTGTAATTCCCTAAAGACTGTATCGTCTGCTTCACCACGCGCTTTGCAGCGAGAACAGTTGTCGTGCTGCCGTGCGCCGCCGACATGTGGAGATGTTAAGGGTGGCGTTATCAATAAATTATAGCGATGTTAAAAGCGCAGGGGTTGACTTGCATGGAGGTTGCCCCTGTTATGAAACAGGCTTTTAGCATTTTCTCGGGCTCTCCGCCTGTCAGCCTAAATCTCGCTCAAGCATCCGAAACGAGTCGAGAGGAAAAGACCTGAGGGGTGGAGGTGGCCGTTAAAGAGGAGACGAGGAGGAGGCAAGGGGTGGGGGGGGGGCTTGTCCCGATCCTCGTCTTAAAGAGTGGGAAGGGGGAGATCTCATTGTCAGTCGCAGTCAGTCAGGCAGGAGGGTGAGACGCTCCACTCTCATCTCCCCGGATCTCTGTCTCCCTGTAGGTAATTACACCGTTCCGAAGGCTTATCCTGTGCGCCGAGAACAGGAAAGAAATGGAGGACTGGATCAGCTCGCTGAAATCGGTTCAGTCCAGAGAGCATTACGAGGTAAGAGCACAGAGTTGCATCTTGAACTATTACTGTTTGTCAAACACACTTCTAAGACCCATGCCTTGGAACTGTTTTCAATCAGGTCCTGTGTTTTACACCAAACGCTTTGGGTGTTCAAATCTAGCTTCTAAACAGACCTTCTTGAAACGTTATGCATTGATATCCTGCTATGTTTCGAATAGTTCTGGAATTTTTCTCTCTTTGTTGTTGCTAATTTGCAGTCGTGCATGTGTGCATGTGGTGCTTTTTAATATTTGACACCAGTAAATGATAGCGTGGACTGCAGCGTTGAGTGTTGACTGTACGCTCACTTTGATATGAGATGAAGATGGTTATGTAAGACTCCCAGCCCCCGTGTTCTGCAATACCACACCCAGAACTTCAGCGCTTCGCTGGCACCCCTAACTGGGGACGCAGTCCTCCCAATTCAATGGTTTTAACATTTTCAGATGTCTCAACTGGCCTTTTAAATCACTGTCCTGTTGCATTAGGGGTGCTGCAGGTAGATGGTGTTGTAGGCAAGAGGGCTGCATGTCAAACACCTGCGGCTGTTAAATGTGTACCTGTCTGTGTGCTGCATGTGTGTATGAGAGCTGAAAAATGTAGCCTTTGTTTAAGGGCTCTGAAAAAGTCTTATCCTGGCGCTGCCAATTTGTCTTAACTTCTCCTTTGCTAGACGGCACAGTTTAATGTGGAACATTTCTCAGGGATGCACAACTGGTATGCCTGCTCCCACGCTCGCCCTACCTTCTGTAACGTCTGTCGGGACAGCCTCTCAGGGGTCACTTCTCATGGCCTCTCTTGTGAAGGTAGGTGTCTGTTCATCTCTCTCAGCTTCTCAAACCTGTGTGTCGAGTAATCCCTCTTTAATTATGAAGCTGCTTCACTCAGCTTGCTGTCCTTCCCCAAAGGTGTCGTTTCTCATCAGGGTTGGTCAAGGGTGGTCAGGGATGGCTCAGGGCTGCATTAGAGTGGGTTGCACTGGTCAGAGCTACTTAGTGCAGAAACAGAGCTAATTGAGGTGGGGGAAAAATCTGGATGGAAACGCAATGCAATAATAAATCGATACACTGACGCTGGGTATCTGTCTTTTAATTGTTTATAATTTGCACTTCAAGGATATGATGTGCTTGCTTTTTATATTAAAATGCACATCAGATAAAAACGGTTGGGATTGCAGATATAAAAATCCTTTCAAACAGGTATCCTGATTTTTTTGTATTTTATAATGGGAGAATGGAAGGGAAGGACTGAAAAGACTGGTTGGAAAGGAATAGGTAGGCCTTTTCTGGTCTGTATATATATATATACATGTTAAAAAACTTACACAAATTAAAAAAGTGCCAACAAATATACAAATCAAATCTAATTCTTAAAATTAAGTTATAATAGTGTATCAATGATACTATAAGAATACTTGGAAGAATGCCATGTACAATTACTATTTATTAACTAATATATCGCTAGTATTTTCTCTATTTAGCATCATAAAGTGAACAGATGACATTTATGATTTAGATGACATTAAAATGAGATAATACAATGTAATTTCTATACAAGAGACAATTTTTGGAATAGCACGAATCAATTATTAGAACACAATATAACATACTCATTAATAAAATGGTAATTCTTTGAATATGAATAAAAGGTAAATAAAAATCTGTAAAGTAAAATAAAATAAAAGTTGATTAAAATACTGACAGAAGTAGTGACCAATTACAGCACCTGAAATATATAATTTTACCATGTACATTTATGAATTTTACAGCTTTTTTGTTTGTTTGCATATAAAATCTTGAAGCTGAAGTTTTGTTTGAGTTATGTGTGGAATCACCTCAAAGTACATTCTGGCAGGTTAAAACACTCTCACTAAAAATACCACATCCACGATCATGCATTATGCATGCTAATGGTGTGACATCATGTGGAAAGAGAGTGCTAATTACTTTCAGAGATATGCAGATGGTGCTCATTAAACTCGGCTAACTGTCATTGGCTCTCGCATAGCAAGAAGTAAAAATAGTAAGCCTCTCACTTACACCTCAGTTTTAATGAGAAATTCAAGTGAAACTCACACTGCTTTGTGAATAATACAAGCCTCGTCATAACCATCATCCTAATGTTTCCTAATGTTGATTTTCCACCAAAACATCAAGATGCCATTTAGTGTGAGTTTCCTGGGGTCATGTTGCATTAGGCAAAAGTGGATTTGTGTGGTTCTGCGTGTGGTCGCAGTATTCTAGAGAGCGATAATTAAGGAGCACTTTCCAGTTCTGTTGTCACAGCGTTTGCGTTTCCAACAAGCAAACTCACTCCTGAGTATTAATTACTGTATGTGTTCCTGTGGAAAGATGATCTCATTTCTTTCAACAAACCTCTCATTACCATCTTCAAACCCGAGAGGCGCTTGTGTTCACATGGAAATTGCTTTTGTTTCGGGTGTTTGCAGACAATGGCGTTAGAGTGGACTACTGAGTGAACATGTTGAAATTCTTCCCTAATGTTTTTATTAAATAGTAACTGTCTTATAAAACCAAAAAGGCCACGTAAATATTCTAATTATCAGATAATTTTAGACATAAATGTACTTAAATGAATCTGGTTGCAAAAAAATGAATTAAGCACTTTAAATTTATCCCTGTCTATTTAAATTACTGACAAATTCATTAATCCTTTTAGCAGTAAAGCAACAAAATGTAAATAGTTTAGGTCTTGCTTAGTTTTTATCATTACAGTATTTTGCTTTATTAACTGGCTTAAATAGGTTGTGTTTTCTGACATGCTTAATCAGTTTCCATTAATAGTACACAATACTGTTTGTATCCAAATGAAATTGTATAATCAACATCCACAATGAAAATGTGATCATTCCAACATTATATGAAAGCAGCTATAGACACTGGGGTTTTTCTCAGTATATAGTAACAAGCATGCATCATTGTTTCTTGACTTCCACTGTAGACTTCATTGGTAATTAGCAGATCATCAACATAAGTTTGATTTTGTATTCAAGTCCATCTCCAGATTGAGACCCAAGTAGTTTGAGCCTGGATTAAAACCAAAACCGGAAGAGGGTTGAGTCTGAGTCAAAACCAAGACTATAAAATGGTTAAGTTTTAGTCAAGGCCGATATGTAAAGTTCAGCGTTGAGTAGAAATCAAGACTGAAACCTAAAGAGGGTTAAGTCTGGACACGTCAAGATTGAGACTTCAACAGGGTTGAGCCAGAATCACAACTGATATCTGATGAAGGTTGGGTCTGAGTCAAAACATAGACTTAAACAGAGTTGAATACAATTCAAGACTGAGACTTCAACAGGGTTGAGTCAGAATCAAGACTGAGACCTGA
>JAUCMT010000160.1:902821-923028 GCA_032357475.1 Enteromius thamalakanensis | reverse complement strand
GTCAAAAACATTAATTTCTTTTCGACTGAAGAAAGAAAGACATGGACATCTTGGATGACATGGTGGTGAGTAAATTCTCTGCAAAAGTGTTTTTGAAAGTGAACTTCTCCTTTAACTGTGTAATTGTTTTCAGGTGAGAAATGAAACTAGTCATAATAAAGTTCTTCTGCAATGAGTCGTCTATAAATATTTACAGTCAAAACACTTTTTATTGGAGAAGCGATGATAAAGCTTTTTGTTGTGGTCATTCAGTTATTGGTGTTTTTTACCTGCTGAATATTTTCAGTTCCTATTTCGAATTGCTATGAATTGTAGTGTGTCACTAGAAATCAGTTTTACAGTTTTTACAAATAAATCAGTGGCAATTTTGTCCTTGCTTCACTTTATAGTCTCTGTGCACAGACTACTCTCCAGGTTTTAGGAGTCAGTCCTCCGTAAACGCACTGAACACACTCTAATATTTGTGTTGAACTGTTCCGGAACAGTGTTGTGAATACAACTTAACCACTGATTCTAGTTATGTCCTCTTTTGGAAGCACAAAGAAAGACAAACACACACACGGTCTCCAGAACATGGCGCCAGCAGCAACACTACAGTGATAATAATAGCTCCGCCTTTTTTCTTTGTCTACACATTTGGGGCGGTGTTTAAAAATTAACCCCACTCTGTGACATAGAAGAGTGTTTAAACAAGCCATTTTAGGGGTGTGTGGACAAGTCATAACTTTTATAAAGACTTTTATAACAGCTTCAGGGATCTTATCTATGCACTAAGAGCTTGTAACACCCCAAAAAGAATGGAACATTTTAAATCAAATTAAATGACTGAATTAAATGCATTCTGTAAAAAAAAGATTATCACGATTAATTGCATCCAAAATAAAAGGTTTTGTTTACATAATATGTGTGTATTCTTTATTATGCCTATATAAATACACACATACAGTTTTTATTTAAAAAAATATTTCCATGTATATATTAATATTCATATAATATATATTATATATTATTATTTTAAATGTATAAACTTAACTTGTTTGTATGTGCATTTATATATGCATAATAAATATACACACATTAAACAGAAAGGTTGAGTAAAACAGTTAAATCTTAACTAGACAGAAATCATTTCATTGATATTTCTCAGTAAAAAATAGATTAAGTTTACTTACTTCTACCTTCCTGGTTCGCTGTGGTGCATTCTGGGATTATCTTTTTTCTAAAGCATATTTTTGCTTTAGTATTTGGTAAAAAATAAGTTTCCGTTTAAAAATGCTATTAGAGATAAAAAAGTCTGTAATATATTTTTTCAGGTTTCTGGAAGGCCACCTGTCCCCCATCATGCGCTAGTCCACTCCTCGTGTTTGTCAACTCAAAAAGCGGAGACAACCAAGGGGTAAAATTTCTGCGTCGCTTCAAACAGCTGCTCAATCCGGCTCAAGTCTTTGACCTTGTCAACGGTGGACCTCATTTAGGGTAAGAAAAGGATGTAAAAGGTCACAGGAAGTCTTAGAAGCAAATAAGTGCTTTTTATTTTTTGCTTTTTTACAAAATACTTTTTTAATATATCTACTTTTCTATTAAAATTATATAAAAGTATAATCAAACGTGTATTTTTCAATTCCCATAATCCTTATTACATTTATATCCAGTTCTAATCACCTTTTTGACTTGACAGACTGATCTCACTTGATCCCTTTAACTTTGTGACACCTTTAGAGAAGTGTTTATGAGATTGATAGTTTTTTTCTCTTTTCAAGTCTTCGCTTGTTCCAAAAGTTCGATAACTTCCGAATCCTGGTGTGCGGTGGAGATGGAAGCGTCGGCTGGGTCCTGTCTGAAATCGATAAACTAAATCTTCACAAACAGGTGATTGAAAAGTACTGCAGCTTATCCTGTCGATTGAAAGTAAACTAGTTGCTGTATGGTTAGTACTTGGCACAGGAGTGTCCGAGCAGATTTCCTAATGAACCGGCTCGGTAATCCGAATTGTCTTTCTCTAACAGTGCCAGCTGGGCGTTCTGCCGCTGGGCACCGGAAATGACCTGGCGCGGGTGCTCGGCTGGGGGCCGTCCTGTGACGATGACACTCAGCTCCCTCAGATACTGGAGAAGCTGGAGCGAGCCAGCACCAAGATGCTGGACAGGTACAGAGCACACACTACCGTGACCAAAATATGTGACCCTGGAGCACAAAACCAGTCTTAATATTATATTTGTAGCAATAGCCAACAATACGAGTCAAAATTATTGTAAAAATCATTAAGATATTAAAGGGCGAGTTCATTCTGTCATTAATTACTCACCCTCATGTCGTTTTTAAGCAATATGCATTGCTGATGATTTCATTTGGACAGTTTTAAAGGGGATTTTCTAAATTTTAAGATTTTGCACCCCCAGATTAGTTATATTTCAGTCAAATATTGGTCTAAACAAACCATACATCGACGGAAAGCTGATTTATTCAGGTATTTAACCTTATGACTGGTTTTGCGGTCCAGGGTCACAAATGACAAACTTATGAAATCTGTGTGGCTGGCTACATCTACAGCTGCTGTTTACAGGTGGAGTATAATGACGTATGAGATTAAAATACCTCCCAAACACAGCTGCCCCGCCACACCTGAGGAGGCAGAGGACGGCCAGGTACAAGCAACACATCAACACCAGTGCATACATCTACATCAGCGCCAATAAAAGAGCTGTTGACGTGTCACAGTATGACATGCTACACTTTATCTAAGACTAGGCGCCACTGGAACACAACAGAGACAATAAAAAGACAACACATTTTTTAGCTCTGTTTCTCTCACTGTACACAAAAGAAAACATGTGGCACATCCATTGTAGTCCACTTTATTTTATTTGTAGAGTTTTTGGTTTCCTGTCGATTTTCAGATCGCACGTAAATACAAACAATGCCTGTATGCTGTTGCTTTAACTACTTTACATTCATTACCTTCAGCAAGGATGAAATCAATAGGAAATCAAAATAAAGCCAGATTACAAAATCATGCCTGGGCCAGTACTTTACTGCTTGTACTTGACTACTCATTAATTAAATCATTTGGATAATTTGATTATTCATTTTAGCTATTTTGTATCCTCAGCTCTGTTTAACCTATTTTACTGTAGCTGTGTCCTAAATGACACACCATACACTGTGCACTTATACACTATTGTCCAGTTCTACTAAAAGCTTGAGTCAGCGCTAACAGCTTTTGGCGATAAATAGTACTGTCAGGTTTTTAAGAGGTGCAGTGACGAATTAGTCAGTTATTTTTGCACCTGAACTTATTGAATATGCATTTGAAGGAGTTTCCCTTTCAGATGGAGAATTTATGGGAGGAGAGTATTAAAATTAGTCACACAACAATAATGCTGCTCGGAGAAACTGCAGAGAACAGAGAGCCTGTGGGAGAAAGGGGAGGAGTTCTCCACACTGTGGCTTATTTATTCCTTTATTGTTTATTCGCAACTATGCTAATTTGTGCTGCACTTGGTATATTGCTCTGGAGGTGTGTCTGTGTTCTGGTCCTGCGTACTCAATAATGTAGTGTTTTAAGGGTATTTTGTCAATTATCAATAATTGAAGTCTTAAAGCCCCTCCCACTTTTTTTGATGAGTACATCATCCGGGTGTGTGTCGTTCCCCAACAAACATCTGCTTCGACTGATTGACTAAATACATCTTTACAACAGACCTTTTTTCTTGTGAAATTTCATCAAACGTTTGCTAATTTGAATGAACCTTAAAGGAATAGTTCACCCAAAAATGAAAATTAACCAACTCTAAGCCATCCATACATGACTTTCTTTTTTCAGATGAACACAATTCTGAGTTTTTACTAAATGTATCACGATTCTTATGCTGGTGGATAGTGGCCATTATTTTGAAGCTCCATAAATGGGTTATATCTGCCATGAAACTAACGTATACGACTCTCTCGTGAATGTGCATGCAAATTGAACCCCGGAGGCATATAGGTTAGTTTTACGGAGAATATATACACGATTTATGGAGCTTACAAATAATGACCACTATCCACCAACATTACCAAGTTTGGAAGAGCCAGGATACATTTAAAAAAATTAGACTATGTTTGTCTGAAAGAAGAAAGTTATATACACCTAGGATGGCTTGGGGGTGAGTAAATCATGGGCTAATTTTAATTTTGGGGCAAACTATTCCTTTAAGTCCCAGCAGAAAATGGGAAAATATTCTGTAGCTTGTTCAAATAATGAGCAGACAAGATACACTTGGGTTATATTGTAATAAACAGTATTTTGATTTAAAAACAAACATTAAAATGCAATAATTTACCATATGTTGCGCAGTGATTTAGTTTTCATGCTCAGGAACGGTACTTGATGTGTATCCGTGGCTTTAGTTACAGATATCTGCTTATGAGGATTCGGTGGCTGCTCATCTCACGAAGATCCTGAACTCAGATCAGCACTCAGTGGTCATATCTTCATCAAAGTGAGTCCTCTCACACCAGACGGTTCATATTCCACCGCTAACTAACTAACAGGAAAGACCATTAAGACAATCTCCTCTTGTCTCCTGCAGGGTGTTGTGTGAGACGGTGAAGGAATTTGTGGCCAAGGTTGGGAAGTGTTATGAGAGAAGCAGTGAAAGCACGGAGGAAGCTGATGCACTCGGCCTCAAAGTGAGTCTGTGGTGACAGCTCTTCAGTCGTCACTCAATATGTGCAGAACTCATAAGCCTTTCCTTTGCTTTCTGTCTGCAGTGTACCATTCTGAACGAGAAGCTGGACTCCCTCCTGCAGACGCTTAATTCGGAGGCGCAGGCCGTGACGCCCTCCGCCCTCACCACGCCGCCGATCGTGGAGGAGGAAGTGGAGGAGGAAGAACTGGAGGAAGAGGAGGATCTGAGCGAGGAGTCTTTGACAGAGCTGAAAGAGAACGAGACTGAGAAAGGGTCTGTTCATAAGCTCTTCAGACCCCGTGAGCAGCTTGTGCTGAGAGCCAACAGCCTGAAGAAAGCGCTCAGACAGATCATCGAGCAGGCTGAGAGAAGTACGATTGGGTCTTTTGATAGATATACATATATATTTACTGTAAGTAATACAGAATGCTGCTCTGCATACAAGTGTCTCTTAAAGGACTAATTACATGACTTGCATTGATTATATTGAAATGGATTAGCCACATGAGACTTGAGTCCTTCAGAGATTTCTATTTGTTTAAGTGGTGGATCAACACTTATCAATAAGTCAATAAGTTTTAGTAATGCTCTGTAATACTCCGTTTGTAGGCCTGGGCAATATATTTTAATACAAATTATTATTTTAATACGACGTAATAAAATCTAAATGTAATATAATAAAATGTATATAATAATATTTGTGACTAAAATGTTAAAAATAAACTCTAAATGCTCTAAAAGTTAACAATTAAATATTTAGTTTTTAAAAGATGCAGCACAATTTAATGTAAAACATGGGTAAATATTAGCTACATTTATATAATAAAGTCTTTGGTTATTTAAATAAAAAATAGTTTATAAATACTGTATAATTAAAAACAATAACAACATTTAGATGTATAGTTAAATATTTAATACAATTAACTAATATAATAATTGTGTGTATATATATAAAATCTCTAAATATAATCTCTAAATACTATAAATATGTATAATTAAAGTATGTTAGCTTTAAAATATGCACATTTAAATGTAAAATGCAGTAATTTTGAGTACATATAAATATAATAAAGTGACAGATTAAACTTTCATTTTTTTTAAATGTTCCAGATGCAGCACACATATTTATGGTTCAATATGACCTAAATATTATATAATAAATTTTAATATACATATACAGTATATATAATATGGTTTTTTTTATTTAAATATTAGATATTATCTAAATATGATAAATAAATATGAATCAGTTTTATATATATATATATACAAAAAACTAAATGTTATAAATATAAACATTTTAAGTCAAAAATGTAAAAGAAAAACAAAGGTATTAAATATTTTATATTTAACTTCAAGCTTTTGCGATACAGCACATTTTAATGTTAGAAATAGGCTTTTTTTGGCAAATATTTAAGTTATTTTTATAACAAGTTTTTTATTTATAGCAAGTGTTATTGGACCATGTTCATTATATATATAAGGTAAAAGTTGCTGTTTATTACTCTATATTACTATATATATATATATATATATATATACTTTTACCTTAGTACATATTTAACAAATTACGTAATAATAATAGGGAATGTCACATTGGGATGTTCAAGAGTTTTAAATTAATTCATTTAACAAAAAGTGATACAAATAAGTAAACTAAGTTTAGTTGTATGGAGCAGATCTGTGAAATGATGAGCTATTGATATCAGTCAATAAAGTTCTTTCAGGGCAGTTCTCAAGACAAGGAAGGATTGCTTAACTAGTCTGATGACATGATCTTTGGGAAACTTGCAATGCTCACAATTTTGTGCAATTTTATACCTCTGTCAAAAACGTGACAATAAATATATAAATAAAATATTGTCCAGCCCTGCCTAATTCTGTTCCAAGTGAAGAAGAGCATGAATGAGCAGGTTTATCTATGTCTGTGTTGTAGTGGTGGACGAGCAGAACGCTCACACCGAGGAGCAGGAGCTGCAGTCTCCCACAGACTTCAGGAAGGACAGCGAGGACGAGAACAGAGACAACGAGAAGGACGAGGACACTAAAGAACTGGAAGCTTTGCCCTGTGAGTTCACGCTTCTATCTCAGACATGCTGTCGCTGGTAACTGTTTCCTACGAGACACAAAGTCTTCTTGCTGATCGGCCCTAAAGAGCTGAATCCTCCGTCAGTGGGCTGCATTCACGTGCCAGGATGTTTTTTGTCTCACAGGAGCTGTTTGTGCACAAAAGGATTTTGTTCTTTACAAAGGCTGGAATGCACAGTATGCATAATTTCTGTATGCTTGAAATACCCATATGATTTATTACAGTTGCCAACATGACAGTTGTACAGTAAGGGAGAGCTCTGAACTAGGCACTTCTTTACCACAATGCAATGCATATGACTTCAGCGTGACAAAGAAACTGAAAGCAGTGTTCGTCAACTTTTTTTTTTTTTCCCCTACTAGTTAATCAGATTGCCAAAAACTACATTTTTAAAACTAGATTTCATTAGAAATATAAAATACCTGATTTATTTACAATGTAATATGATAACCGGACCCCACTGACAGGTATGTGCTACATCTTGAGATTATGTGACGAAACATCCATGGAGCAAAAGTGCCTACTAACGTGCAAAAGACAGGATGTAGTATATACTGTACATTGTTCAGTATGTCAGTTTTACATTCTGAACATAACTGCATTTTTAGAATGTTGTGCATATTGGGATTTAAAAGACAGAAATTGTTTATTTAGGATGAACTGAGGTTCAGCCCTTGGTTTGGAGCTGAAGCATCTGAATGTGTTTGTGGCTGAAAGCGTTAGTTAGTGCTGCCCTCTAGTGACAACTTCTTTATAATAGAAATTATTGCAATTAAATGCAACTTGTTTAAAAATTTTTTTTACAGCAGCATAAATTGTTGTTGTTGTTTTTTATTTAATTTATTATCATTTTATTTAAAAAAAAGACTTATTTATTTTACATGTTACTTTCAGTTAAAAAAACAGAAACTTTATTATAGTTTTTTTACTCACACATTGCTTTTAATTAAAAAATTCACCAACTTGTTATCACAAATGTTATATTAATTTGTGTACTAAAAATGCATCAACATTATTATCATTATTATCATGATAAATAAGAATTACTCTTAGTTGCTGTACATATTAGTCTTAGTTTAAAAAACAGAAACGTTAGTAGTAGTAGTAGTATGTTTATTATTATTAACCTATTACTATTAACCTAAATTATTAGTTTTTTATAATACAAATGCTGCAACATTAATTATTATAATAATAATAATTTATTTATAATATAATTGGGCTTATTTCTATTAATAATCTTTGAAAAGGCCTTTACTCTTATAATTAGAGTTGATTTTATGAAGCCAGACTGTTCTAACTGGGGTGACAAGCTTTTGTTTTGCAAAATTGCGCAATAACACAATCTTTTTCCTTCAGAAGGTCAGGGATTTCCTTACGCTTACAGAATGTAAGTGTTTATTGCTGCAAATATATTCGTAGGTGTCCCAGAGGGTCCCTGTGCTATATTTCTGTCTATAGAGAACATATCTTTGTTTGCTGGCTGGACAGTAGTACTTCCTGTTTACACAGTGTCCAGCAGGGCATGAAACACTGGCTTTATTCCCTTTAGTTGGTTCAGTCTCTCAGGGCCTCCTCCGTCTCAAAGCTGTTAAGTGCTCTTGATGTGTTTTGGTTTGTTTATCTGGGCTGCGTTCTGCTGAATATCTCTTTTACAGCTCTTGTTGAGAGCCAGTGACCACAATGCACGGGTTAGTGTTACGTGCTGGAAAAACTGAGCATTTAGAAAACAAACCAGCATTAGATTTTGCTGTGTAATGGCCACTTGGGCACATACTGCTGTGATGAATGAGTGTACTGTACACGTGAGCTGATGTTTTGTTCTGTGTTTTTGCAGTGGCTAAGTCGCCGTGTTCGCCGTCAGAGAGGCGTGTGAGTCGCAGCACACAGTCCTGTGGCTCCTTCTCCATCACTCCCTTCACTACAAGCAAGGAGAACCTGCCCGTTCTCAACACTCGCATCATCTGTCCCGGTACGACCATATCTTTACTCACCGAGAAACATACAAAAGTGCAATTTCTGTCATGGTTTGAAAAGTACTAATCCCAAAAGCACATAGAAATGATATGAAAATGCCTCTATTATGTATTTTTGACGCAGTGTGTAACACAGCTCTAAGTGTTTTGAATCTGAAAGTGCACAATGTATAAGTCATCGTCTCTCAAAAGAAAAAGTCGTTTTCAAAAACGAATCCCAAGCTGTTTCATGCTGACATAAACATGATACATTAGCATGTTGCCCGCCAGCTTGATGGTCTTTTGTTAGTCTGAATGAAAATGCAAATTCAGTCTTTACCACTAGGTGTCGCTTTTGGAGCAGAAATATAGCGGTTTTCCTGGTAGCGCTGTAAAGCAGCACTGAGCTCACAAACGCTGCTTGATCAGGCATTGATCTCAAGGTTTTAGCTGTCACAGATGAATTATCAGCAACATGAAACAGTCTTGGCCGTTTTCATTCAAATCTAACATTTTTTTCAGGTCTGCGGGCAGGTCTAGCTGCCTCTATAGCTGGAAGCTCAATAATCAGTAAGATGCTGCTTGCTAACATTGATCCCTTTGGAGCAACACCCTTCATAGATCCTGACCTGGACTCACTGTAAGAGCTTTGGTTTCCTTTTTTTCCCTTATGGTAAATGTATTCGTAAAACTTAACACAAGTCATTTCTCTTACAGAGAAGGCTATTTGGAGAAGTGTGTGATGAATAACTACTTTGGGATTGGGTTAGATGCAAAGATCTCACTGGAGTTCAACAACAAGCGAGAAGAGCACCCAGAGAAATGCAGGTAGTTCAGGATATTGTTTCATGTACTGCATTTACTAAAACACCACTGACTAGGACTGAACGGTTGACTATTATTTATTTGACTGTCCAGAAGTCGCACTAAAAACATGATGTGGTATGGAGTACTGGGGACCAAAGAGCTTCTGCAGCGGACCTACAAGAACTTGGAGCAGAAAGTTCAGCTGGAGGTACTATATATATATATTCGGTAACACTTCAGAATAGGGGGTCAGAATTATGCATTAGTTAAGCATTAATTAATGGTTAATTTGTACCTAGTTCAACCGTTAGGTGTTAATCCTACGTACAGCACCTTTAAACTGTTTATTTCACATAAATGAAAAAACAAAAGATCTGATCATTTGTTTGCTCAAGAACTTGGTAACAGGGTTAAAAGTATGTAAAAAATTGCATCATGATGGTACCTTGTAAATGTCACAGTACAG
Organism: Enteromius thamalakanensis; assembly: GCA_032357475.1. Classification (NCBI taxonomy): domain Eukaryota; kingdom Metazoa; phylum Chordata; class Actinopteri; order Cypriniformes; family Cyprinidae; genus Enteromius; species Enteromius thamalakanensis. Next base: position 913,041 of record JAUCMT010000160.1, on the reverse strand, counting down.
AATATATAATGTTCTTGTTTCTTTTAACAGAAGGGAAATCATGCAGTAACAGGGTTGACCCTGTTGATGTTATAAAGTACTCTTATGTTAATCTTATACATCTAGTACAGTGGTCCTCAACCTGAATCCAAGGCCCTTCATTTACCAAATAAAATATTAAATATTTTAGAGTATAACATTCCAACAGATAAGTTGTTAATATACCTTTAATGACTTTTCGGGGTCTATAAATTGCAGTTTAACCTAATTAAAGTTAGGCTTCTTGAAAGTTTATTCTAGTAGTTCTCTGCTCTGCATTCTCAGCAACAACAAACTTGTGACAGGATTTGTGCTTTAAAAAATAACGGGACAGTGTTTCTACACTATTTGTGGAAAGTGTCAAATGTTGCCAAGCCTGAACAACCAACATATGATTATCTACCGATTTAATGTCAACAGCTGCTGGAACTGAACGTCTTCTCAAGGAGATTTTGAAGCAGTGGTGGGTCAAACGATTGCGTTGGCCGTTGACCGCTGTCCCAGTTTGATGTTCAGGGTTGCTCATGGTTGTGTAATTGATTCTACAGTGTGACGGCCAGTACATCCCACTCCCCAGTCTCCAGGGGATTGCTGTGCTGAACATCCCCAGCTACGCCGGGGGAACCAACTTCTGGGGCGGCACCAAAGAGGATGACGTAAGTCATGCTGCTAGAGGTCACAAAGGGCTTTTCTCATCAAACTGCATGTCCATCCTGACTCTGACTCTGTTCTGCCCTTCAGAGCTGAAATATGACACCATGTAGAGAGGAAATGATGTTGAATTGTTTAATTAAGAGGATGAGCAGGCCCTGTGTTGACTCCTGTTGTTTAACGTGCAGCTGGCTCTGAACAAAACCTTTTGAACCCAGAGTGACACGGGCCTTTGTTCGCAACAAGTGGCCTTTTGGCAGCCGGTTTGTTTTACCTCACAGGGCCTCGTTCTGAAAGAGGTTACCTCCGGACACAAGATCTGGTTACAGAAGGGCAGAGTGCAGTATGATCGAGGTCGCCCTTAATGGAAAAGAGTTTAACTCTGTAAAGTCTGATATATGAAATAAAAACTTGAAATATAATAGTCTGAAAATAGGTTTTCTTTTTCTCATGGAATTGTTTGAGCCTTTAAACAAGTCGATAAAAAAATACACGTTAAATAAGTTAGATCATGTTTTTATGATTCATATAGTATAATGTAGTAAGAATAGAGGAGAAAAAAATACCTCACCCAAACTGAGCAAAAATTAAATTTTTTAATTAAAAGTTGAAAGCTTGTAATGTAAATCAATGATAGCCTTATAACAGCATACTTAAAATGTTTTTAAATATCTCCCAATACTGTCTTAGTAAGGTTGTATTTAATGACAGTAACACTTTATTTTATCGTTACACCTATTAGTTGCTTATTACTAGAATATTAGCCATTTAATAGTGCTAATTAAGCACATATTAATGCCTTATTCTACATGCCTAATCCTACCCAATACATAAACTTATAGTTCACCCTAAAATAAAAATTCTGTCATTAATTACTTCCCTTCATTCATCTTCGAAACACAATGTTCTGCAAAGAAAGTGTAAACAATCAGTCAGATGACAGAAAGCATGTATTTGATTGTGTACAAGAGTTAATTCAAAATGTTGCTAGAAGGCCTTAGAAATGTATATACAGTAGAGATATTTTAATAGTTAAATGTTCATTGTAAATCTTAAAGGTGAGCCTGTAATGAGCCCCCTTGTGGTGGTAAGCTGTTCTCATCATTATTGTTTTTGTGCAGATATTTTGTGCCCCTTCCTTTGATGATAAAATTCTGGAAGTGGTCGCTGTGTTTGGTAGCATGCAAATGGCCGTCTCAAGGGTGATCAAACTGCAGCATCACCGTATTGCACAGGTAAACACGCCTCACTCCCAAATGACACAGATCTGTGAAGGATGTGAATAATAACTGCCGTCATCCGTCCCAGTGTCGCACGGTGAAGATCACCATCCTGGGAGATGAAGGAGTGCCGGTCCAGGTGGACGGAGAGGCCTGGATTCAGCCTCCTGGAGTCATCAAGATTCAGCACAAGAACCGGGCCCAGATGCTGACAAGAGACCGCGTGAGTGCTTCTGGGGAAGAATCCTGATTTGGGAAACTTATTTCCACACTACTACCATAAAACAGGAGTTTAGAACAGTCCTAAATGGCTTCATTAACACTATTGTCAAAAAGTTGGATGAAATTTGGTTTCTAATGTAAATCAATGAGATTTTTATAACAGTGTAGATGTAGAAGACGACTATATAAATATCAGTTGTCTTAGTAAGAAAGATGGTTCATGTCATTACCAATTTGTGTATCCTTTCTAAAAACTCACTATCATTTGTTTTTTAATGAAGGCATTTGAAAACACACTGAAGTCTTGGGAGGATAAGCTGAAATACGACAAGCCTCCGCTGAGGCCGCACCTGTATCCCCAGCACTCTGTGGATCTGGCAACCGAGGAGGAGGCCACGCTCATCCAGATGTGTGCTCGAGCCGCAGAGGACCTCATCACCAGGATCTGCGAGGCTGCAAAAAACTACCAACTCCTCGAGCAGGAGCTCGCCCACGCCGTCAACGCCTCATCACACGCCATCAACAAAACACACCCCAAGTTCCCCGAGGTGAGCACTGCCAGTTCACCCCCATGAATTATCATCATCCATAAAAATCTTTTTGGCCTCTTCTGAGAAAACGAATGGTATTTTGACTTCAGGAACCCAACTAGTGTGCTCTGTTAATCTGTTCTCCTCAGAGCCTGACAAGAAACACTGCCATAGAGGTGGCCAGCACCGTGAAGGCCCTGCACAATGAGACCGAGTCGCTGTTAGTAGGACGAGTGCCATTGGTGAGTTGATTTAAGCTCATTTTCATTCACCTTTTCCAATGGTTCTGCCAAGCAGGTCGCGTAAGGAAGAAAAATCAGTTATGAGATATTTTTAACATCTCCATTATTTTACAAGAATCTCATACAAAGCTAAATGTGCAGAAAATTAGTTTTGGGGTACACTACTCTTTTAAATGAAACATAATTGACTATAATAACTATGGTGTAAACATTCAAGCAATGCAATTTTCCCTCGCCAGAATGACCATGCCAGTTGTGTATGGCTATAATAGTTCAGATAGAGTAGCAAAAAAAAGAAAGAAAACGCAGAAAATGGACTGTGGCTTTGACTCGTTGACTCAGTCTGTGAGTTTATTTCTTTAGCAACTGGACCCTCCACATGAAGAGCTGCTGTCCAGTGCCCTGCAGAGTGTTGAGGTTGAGCTGGGAAAGCTGGCTGAGATCCCCTGGCTCTACCACATCTTACAGCCCAATGACGAGGAGGTGAGCACATCCTACAGAACCCCCGAGAAACAGAAAGACTGGCTCCCTTGAAGCTCGTTTCCTACTGGATAGTGTTTGGAAGCATGCTGACATCATTTATTCAAACCTCTTGTCATTACAAACCTGTAACCTTCTTTATTCATGTGTACACTGAAAGCCAGTGGGGTCCAGTGTTGTTTGAATGAGGTCCTTTCAAATATCTTTTATTGGGAAGATATCCCATTGTTATCTAATTTCCATAAATGTCAGGTACCCTAATATGTATACATCCACTACAATTCAAATATATGTGGCAGAGTTATTAAAGCAAACTAAAACAAAAAAAGGGGTTGCTTGAAAAAATGTAAATAAAAAAAACTTGCTGCTAAATTAATTATAATAAACTAAAATAAAAATTATTCAAAGGATTTTAGACCTACTATTTTTTTTTAATACCTCAAGGAAAGAAAATACCCCCCAAAAACAATAAAATTGCCAAAAAATTTTATATTTGAAATAATTTAATTAAAAAATTAAAAACCTGTGATAAGTAAATCTCACTATGCTGAAGTAACACTGGTATAGGGTCAGAAGTGACAATAAACATATTTATAATGTTACAAAAGATTTCTGTTTATAAATGAATGCTGTTCTGAAACTGTTTACCATTTAACACTGAAGGCTGCAGTAATGATGCTGAAAATCCAACTTTCAATCACAAGAATAAATTGCATTTTAAAATATTTTCAAATAGAATTTAGTTATTTTAAATACTAAAAATATTTTACAATATTAATGTTTTTACTGGACCTGTGCTCAAATAAATTCTGCTTTTGTGAGTATAAGACATGTCTTTTAAAATATGAAAAAAAACTTTCTGACTCCAAATTTTCAACAACAGTGTACATGTATAAGATACTAACAAATGTGCAGTGAGTATTTCACTCTGACAGATCATTTTGTGTGAGACAGGATAACTCCCTCGAGTACGGAAAAAGAAACAGTCGGAGTGGCATGTTTCGCATAGTGCCAAAATTCAAGAAAGAGAAAGCCCAGAAGAAGTCCAGCCCACAGTCAGGTAAGTGTGTGTGTCCACGTATACACTAAAATCATGGATGCCTCATCTTTTGTTGGATTCATAGTCATGTAGAAGTGTGTTACATCTTGCTTTTTGATTGGAAATACATGCAAAAGCAGAACACTGAGACTTGTATTTTTATTTTTGTATTGAGAAGTGGCCCATGGAGGCAGTGACCTGATAATATAGAGCACCATACAGCATGTGCATCCTCTTCTGAGAGGACTCTCTGTTCATGTCCAATGGTCCTCAGTCCAACCCAACCATCCATGAGCACCCCTGCACTCCTCTGGTCATGGTGTTGTCCTGTGAGTCAGAAACAGTCCATGTGTCTACACATGAACAGCAGGCACAAACCAAGGTGTACCGCACTGAAGGGGAACAACACAAACCCAAACATGTCTTACTGCACATGTGCTACACGTGTAACGCTTAAAGGTGAAGTGTGTAATTCCTGTCCCTGAACAGAGAAGTATAAAATAATGTTGGTTTTCCAAACAGTTGTCAAAAACACTCCTTCTTCTCAGATTCAAATTCATAATCCCGCCACAAACTTACCCCATTTATCGAGGCAGACGTTGACTATTGAGCCATTCGAACTAACAGAGCAGTGTTTGGTAAAGTGTCTTTAGGAATTTAACATAGAAAGCTTTTTGTAGCCAGAAATTAGACTTCAGTAAGTCTGGTTTATACTGCAGACTGACACTGACAATTATTATTTAATTAAAAAATGTCTGGAAAACTATATTTTAACCATATTTTTAAAATGTATTTGTTTATCATAATGAATTATGCTGTATATTTTACACATTATTATTATTAATATAATTTCTTGAATAGACGATGTGTTCTACACATTAGTATCATCCTTAATGCTAATAATAAAAGTAATAATAAATAATAAAAATACACTTAATGTACCCAAGAAATTTTAGTTTTTCTTGATTTCATATTAGCAGGTGAAAAAAAACTCAATTTCAGTTTTTGCCTCCAAAAAATTGACAAAATGTGTATTATATATATATACTTAGTGTTTTTGTGTTTAGTGTTTTTCATGATGTCATATTATAAGGTAAACAAAAGTCATTTCAAAACTTTCACAAATTAATATTTTTATCAATTAATCATAATCATAACATCATAACATTAATTAGTATATTAGTGCAGAATATTTATTAGTTCAGATTTGAAGGCACTAACCTTGCACGATGAATATTTCCTGAAGCTGTCTGCCCTTAAAAACCCGCCAAAGTTACACACATCACCTTTAATCCTTGTTGAACCGGTCCAGATTTCTGAGGACAGTGCATACTTAGTACGTTACTCTCCTAATGCGATCACACCTCTCCGCCTGTTTTACATCATATTCTTTGACATGGTGAGGCGTGGAATGTCATAACCGGTATCTGACGTGTACGGGATTTAACACGTCATCCACTACAACAGAGTCAGGTTTGGGTCCTTTAGGAGCGTTAGGTCGCACAGGCTTCAGCCTCCCATTCCCTCCTCCTCCTCCTCCTCCTCCTCCTCTCTCTCCTGTCTCTGTGTCTGCTCTTAATGGGATGATGGTGGATGGTCGTGCCACTGTGATAACCTGCATGCCAGAAACGCCAGTGACCAAACCGAACCTGTTTAACCCTCTCTTTGCCAGCTGCTGCCGCCACTTCTCTCTCTGTGTCTTCTTTTTCCTGTTTGATTTGATTTTGGTCCCTTTTTTTCCTTTTGTGGTTGTTTTTGACTTGTTCCTCCTTTCGGCCTGACCCTGTTTGCTTGTGTCCCGCGAGTGTACGGGGGTTGGACACTGAAGGGGGCTTCTCGCTCTGTACTTGTGTAGTTCAGAGGTGGGGCACTGAGGAGGTGGCCGTCTGGCTGGAGCAGCTCAGCTTGGGAGAATACAAAGAGACCTTCATCCGCCACGACATCCGCGGCTCCGAGCTCCTGCACCTGGAGAGGAGAGACCTCAAGGTATACACACAACCCCTTTCTGTGCCTCACGATGTCCCTGAGAACAACCGAAACGCTCTTTCTCTGTCCATCTCGCTCTTTGACTCTCTCTATCTCTCTCTCTGTCCTCTTACCTGTCACCCTGTTTGCTATTTTGTGCTGCACTGCTCTGCTTGGCTTCCTCTGTGCAAGTGTCGTCCGGGTTTCCGAATACTTACACGACTAACCGCCTGACGCACATAGGGTTATTTTAAGTGGGCTAGGCTCTGAAGATGCGGTCGTGCGACGGACATGCCTCTGTTTGTGTAGCTCATGAGTACAGTCAACATGTTTATGTGTGTGTGTGATTCTGGTAGCGCTTTTTCTTTTGTTGTTGAGAAAATCAGGCCCTGTTTACACCTGCTATGGACATTCATCTCCTCGGAAGTGATTGTGAGGGGAAGATCTCGAATGCAAAAGTTACCCTTTAAAAGTTTGGGGTCTGTGAGATTTTTAAAAGAAGTCTCTTATGCTCAGCATTTATTTGATCAAAAATACAGTGAAAACAGTAATATTGCTATAATACTGTAATACTGTATTTAAACATATGTGATACAAGAGTCAGTTTTTTAAAATTGAGATTTAAACATCAACTTAAAGCTTAAATTAGCTTTCCATTGATGTTAGGATTTTGGCTGAGATACAACTCTTTAAAAATCTAAATATTGAGATAATCGCCTTTAAAGTTGTCCAAATGAAGTTCTCAGCAATGCATATTACTAATCATAAATGACGTTTTAATATTTAAAGTAGGGAATTTACCAAATATCTTTATGGAACATGATCTTTGCTCAGAATCCTTATGATTCTTGGCAAAAAAAAAGGATATTCTTAATGCATTATAATGCATGCATAATACAGCTTTATAATATGGTATATCCGTTTATAAATTATCATAACAGTTACAATAGATGATAATACTTACATTTTTGTGCTTATAACTTTAATTACATACTTAATGATGCTCAAGGAAGGCCGTATAAACAACATTATTATGTGTTGTATCATTTAATAAATAATCATAAAAACAATTACAATGGAGCCTGCATTTATAATGCCTTATAAGGTCAGTATTATAATGCATTGTTAACGTTTTTATGATTATTTTTTTAGATAATACAAAACATCATAATGTTGTTTATATGGCATTACTTGAGCATCATACTGCATTAAGTATACCCTTACGCTGCATTATAAATACAGGCTTCATCTACTGTTATAATGCATTATACTCCTCAAAATTGTAAGCACAAATAATTAAGTATTATAATGTATTGTAAGATTATTTGTAACATGATATACCATATTATAAAGTTGTTAATAAGGCATTACGGATGCATTATAATGAATTAAGAATTCCCTAATAATGCATATTATTAGCTATAATTACCTAAAATTTTGACCCATACAGTGGGCTATTACTACAAATATACAGTGTTTCCTAGGACTGGTTTTGTGCTCCAAGGTCACATATTTGAAAATGTAGTTTAAAGTATTGATCACTTCATTACTCCAGTCTTCAGTGTCACACGATCCTTCAGAAATCATTCTAATATGCTGATTTAAAGCTGAAGGAATATTATTTTCAGTGTTGAAAACATTCAACACATCATTTTTGTGAAAACCATGATACTTAAAAATAGAAATCCTTATAAATATCTCCACTGTCACTTTTTATAAATTTTATGCATTCTTCCTGAATAAAAGTAAAAAAAGGCTTGCTGACCCCAAATTTGGTGTTACTGCATGTTGATAGATGGTATGAAGTAAAAGCAAGTGAAGAACATTGGGCACATTTTTTGCCAGAAATGTGACGTTTCAATGGCATTATTTTGGTAAACTGTACCTCAGTTGTGTTTCACATGCTTTTCACACATTTATTCAATAAATGCATTATTTGTGTTATAGTATATGAGGTCGTTGTCAACTGTTGTCTCGTGACACAAACAGGTCTGAATTGCAAATTAAAAAAATCATATAATGCATAGTGAGAAGGGGAAATATCTACTTTGTAAGATACTGCAGGAAAAAACACCAGCAAAACCAGTTGAGAACTACATCTGTGACAAAATATAATATATCTATTTTTCTTCAAATGAAGTTTGTGATCAAATCCATCTGTTTAAGACTGATGTTATTATGAGATACAAACAGGACCTCTTTTACAACGTTTCTAGCTGTATAGTGGAGCTCTGTTAAACAATGACACACAACAGTGATAGATCACTATAAACATCCTCGCCAGAAACTCACTGACACTCTCTTGAGCACTTGTAGAAGTAATAAATACATCATAATACATTCAATAAAGGTGCTATAAATGCTCATGAATCACACCTCCCGGTGTAGTAGTGTTAAATAAAAGGTTGGTGAAGGCAGCTCAGTGTTGTGTAGTGAATGTGTTTGAGGTGCTCATTAGCTTTAGTGAACCTTGGACTGTGCCATTTTTACGCCTCTTGTTATGTCCCCCCATTTCAAACGTCCCTGCCATTTATCTGGTCTAACCTCATTGTGTCTCAAACATATTTAGAAAACTAGAATATAGAACCGAGAGCTTCAGCTATGAACCAACCCAGCTCAAATTCACCAGTATTTGCTCTCAGCTGCATTGTTTTAACCCGAGGTTAAGCTGGCTTGTGTTTTCTTAACTATTGATCAAGTGATATCGGTGTTGCAATGGCCGATGCTGAGGGAAATATCAAGAGAGGAGAGTAGACGATGACCAATATAATGGCAACTTATAATTAAAATAATAATAAATAACAAAACGAATGTGTATTTGTATCTGTGTAATGCCTCGTTGCCACTAGATGTCGCTTTTTCTGTGGCTTTATCTGAAATCTACAACACGGGCGATTTTATTAGAGTTTGGGGAGATGCCATAGTCAAGGATTTCTATAATGATTAAAAATGGACAGTTTAAATGATTGTGGAAATGCCTGACTTGTACTGTTTGTACTTGAGTGCATGGTCAAGCTGTAGTGTTCGCTTTTGCCAGAAAGTGTGGAAACTTCTACAACCATAATGCACTAGACTCGATGTGACTGTCTGTCTATTTCACTAAAGCCCCGGAGCTGTCAGAAGTCCACCGGATGATGCAGAATGAGGCATTTGACGTCATCCGTCTGACTTTGGCTATCAAATAAATGGAATATCTCAGTGCGAGTGTATAAGTGTACACATTGTTCATTTACACTGTCATACAAAGATATTTGAGAATTAGCTCTACCCTTTAAGAAATCTGATATTTTGTGTTTTTGTTTTTTAATTCATTTTTTATAAAAATGGTCGAAGAGAAAATCTACTGTAGATTTTCTTCAATCAAATTGTATTGCGTGAAACATATACAGACAGGGCTTTGATTAAGGTCGTAGTTCATTTTGGACAGTTTATAAATGTGCCTTAGAGAAAAACATGACTGAGATGCATTTTGAGACATAGTGATTAATTTAAAGATCAGTCACAGCAAGTTTATTATAGTTGAAACAACTACGTACGTATATTTTATTCTGGCATTAGTCTTAAGCCTTGTCTGTGAAACTGAGGGATAAAATATTTTTATACAAAATAATATAAGTATTGTTTTAATTTCTTTTAATTATATTTGAACTTTTTTCTTAGGTGTCTCTGTGACAATGTAAATAAACAAATCATTGCTGAGTAGTATTAAATAAAACATGTACCTACTAGTGATGCGCGGGTTGGGTATTTCCGCTTTCATGAAAAAATTTGGACCGCCCCGCACCACTGTATCTATTTTTACAACCCGCCCCGCCCCGCCCCGCCCCGCACCCGCGAACATTAAATAGACATA
>JAUCMT010000160.1:870798-890004 GCA_032357475.1 Enteromius thamalakanensis | reverse complement strand
ATTATTACAATTAATGACAAAAATAATGTTTGGGAATGTAAACTGATATTTCCAACTGACACGCTACCGCAAAAGATAGAAATAACAGACTTAAAACCATTTTTTGTTCTTGAAAATACTAGTGGCCTAAGACTTCTGCACAGTACTGTATATATAAATTCTGTTGGTCTAGCTTTCAGTATCATCTGCGTCCGGTTCGTTTTGCTGCTTGAAATTGAAAATGTGTGTGTCTTACTTTATTTAAATGTATTATCTGTATCATGAACACACTGGTTTGTAGTGCAGACAGTTTAACTGTTTACTGGACGTTGTTATTCTTATTATTTACCTCTAGCGTCTGACAAACAGGAAACCTCACCTATCGGCTTACTTTGTCATATATCAAGATTTAATTTTGTGCATAGCTAAAGTTAACACATTTAGTCTTAGCTATCCATTACTGTTGAGAAAACATTATTTTTGATCATTTTGCAAACATTAGTTAAATTTGTAAAAAAAAAAAATGTTAAATGGATGTCCAATTTAGAACGGCTTGGGGAAACATTTTTCCAAGAACAATTAATAGATTAATACATTGTGTAAACGTTCTGAGAACATAATCAAAGAAAAGGCAACCAAAGAACATTTTGTTCTAAATGTTTGTACAGCCTTTTCAGATTGTTACCTTGTGGACATGAAGTGTTCAATCACTCGCACACGACATGCTTGGGATGCAGAAAAAGACTTGAAATGTACAGTAAGAATGAAGGTCAAAAAACTCCATCTAGCACACTGACAGGCAGCGATGTGGAATGCAAAAACGAGTAAAAAATATCTGCCAGACCTAGATCTTATCAGTTTAAGCTGCTCATTATAGTACTGATACGTTTTATACCTGCAGGCTGCAGCTTGCGATTGAAGTGTTGTATTTCAGTATGCATGTGAATGGCATTTTGCATAGCAGCAAAAGATGGATCATTTAATTTTTAAGTTCAGTGAGGAGGAGGAAAAAGGTAAGTAACAACAACAAAAAACACAAAAAAACTTTACTAACATTATTAAGCTGGAATCTAGAGGAATGGGGGGTGTATCATAATACCCCTTTAAGTTGTCTAGTATTGCTTTTCACCCCATACAGCCACTCCTTACTGTAACTAAAGCTGAAAAATGGGCTATCCTCCAGAGCTGGAACAACAGATTTGGTGTTTGTTAAATGGCAATGAGGTTCACAGTAATTTCAGGCTTTGTAATGACATGATGGTGGAAGAATTTCAAATGGCAGCAAGTCTGACAATAGACTAGATTCAATGAATCGCCCATTAACGCATTGATGAAAGCCTGTGCCGTCATCCACACCCAACCCTCGCACCATTACACAAGGTGGCTCTCAGCAACCCCCAGCCAACACAAGCAGAGACCCATTGACTTTATTAGGTTGGCCTCACATCCCAACTGGTGTGGTCTGACATCAGACAGGCTTAGTCTTAGACTGGAATCCCCCCTTTGGGTCTGCCATGATTCAGGGAATGATATCACTTCCTTCCCAACCCTAACACAAGAACTGCGTTGCTGGGTGAATCCATTGTGGAGGAGAAGCAGTTCTGAAATTCATGACATATGGTAAATAATCTCCACCTACCTCATCACCGCTGCTTTCTATTTTGTCTCCTCAATAAAAGAGACTTAATGAATGTTTTGTTGAAAATAAAACTTTGTTTAACCACATAGGGTTGGAACCCATTCAGTTTGCATCACTGCAGCACCAGATGTATGTTTTCTTAATGGATTATGACAAATCGCGTTTGGCTAGGCACTGACTCGCATTAATTAGCACGCAGTCCAATGCGACGGTCAAGCTGCCGTGATTTATCGCCGAAGTTCCGATGACAGCTGGGTGTAGAAAGTCTTTCAGATTCATTTCCTCTATTCATAAAGGGTATAAACACTCATAAAAGCTATTTCTCACGGCACACTACATTTCATTTCGACATAAATACAATAGCTGCCACAGTTCAATAAGGTCACGCCAGTGCAAATGGCGTCCTTCATGCTAGTTAAAGGTTGGCGGGAAAGACAGATAGCGAGGTCTTGAAGAGATTCCAGCAACCACCCTATTTGTTTCGACCTTTCAGAACATGAACCAGATGACATTTGACCATCACAATAGGGTCGTCTCCCAGCACCTTTAATGAAAAGTAGTCGGTGACTTAGCAGGATGGCTGTAAGATAACGCCCCGTGCCAATTTCTCTGCATCTATTAGCAGTTCATTTCCATTCATGACCACAGGCCATTGTTTTACCTCACAGCAAGGAGTATCAAGTGGCCGTAACCAGGGCGTCTTAGACAACACGACGACGCACATGGCAGTGGTTTCTGTTGCATTTGTGGGCTGAAACTGAACTCTCGGGTGGGTGGTACAGGGCTCTCCCACAGCCTTGAGCTAGTGAGGTTGGCCCTGTTTACCATGGAATCATCCCACGATGGGAGAGCGTCAGCTTCAAGAGGTCTTCAAGACCCCTCATTCACTTGAGGAGCAGCTGAGTCATTTCAAAATATCAGTGTTTACTGGGTCTTTGCATGAGAAAGTGACCCCTTGCTGCTGTGGAGAGGACTCACTGTTTCCCATGCTTGAACATGTTTTTATTCACGTGGCTGAAAACACATCAATCACAGAGTTGCCGTACACACCGAACTTACATCAGCCTGACATATCATAATACTGGTGCTTTGATCTGGCTGCTTCCTGTCTCCTGACGAAGTCATTCCTGACTCAGACATGTCATAATATGAAAAACAATTGTCTATACCCTTCCATGACCTCAGCTTTCTTGACGCCTTCCCAGGCATGCACCTCTATATTGACATGGTAACAGTGTGGATTAGTTTTGGGGGATTTTCTAATAAACGGGGTGTTCTTAATCACAGTGGATGAGTCACGTCTCCAACCATTTGAGTAAATAACCAGTGACACAATATGCAGCAGCCACAAGTTGTACCATCTTCACAGTGGTCATACCTTGGTCAGTAGGGCAGGCGCTCTTCGCCAACTGGAAAGCTCTCGAGAGGCAGGCTGGGAAAAACTGTCAGTCGGTTAAAATGGGCAGCGCTGTGGCTACTCGAATTAGGCCTTAACTAACGGAAAAACAAGCAGGAAGCTGTTTGTGGGGAGTGCAGGAAGAGTCAGGGAGGCAGTGCTAATCTGGTGACATGCTGCATGTTTCGGTCTTGAGCGGAGTCGTGGATGTGGCTGTGTGCTCACTAAGGAGCCAGTTGCAATTTATCTTGGGATAATGAGAGACTGGGCAGCCTCTAACTGACGGTTTAGCTGTAATGGTCTACCACTGGCCTATTCCACACTGTTCATCTTAAAATCATCGCCCCATAGTGATACAGCAAGCACCACCTGAGTTATATTAGCGCTGTACCAAAACCTATTGTGCTGCCTCGCTGTCTACTGCCTACATAGGCAGCTGCCTTCCTAGTCAGCATCTTTAAACCTCATAAGTGACCCATTTAGGGTTATGCACCACACAAATATTGCTTATAGTAGTATCTCGTGGACAGTTCAATTGACTTTATGGATGCAAAAACTGGGTGCGTACTGTGCTGATGTTGAAACCTTTGTCACATGAACTTGTCTTACTTTCGGCTTTAACCAAGGGGCAACCTCCCGCTCCCTCTAGTGAAACCAACACAGAAGTGATTAAAACTGCAATTCATCGACTAGCCGCTGGGGGCTGGCTCCAAAAGGGAGTCAATCACATTGACTCTCCATGTTAAAATGCCCAACTTTACAGTAGAAAAAAACATGTTTACAGCCTGGTACAAATTTTTGGTCTATATAGCTAATTTTGCCTTTCGTGACAACTATGAGGGGGGTGAATTTTTTATAACTCATCCATTTTAATTATATTAAGCCTTAAAATTCTGCATAGTTAAGGGCGTGGCCACTTGAGTGACAGGCTGATGTCTCTATCTGCTGTCTGTTAGCCATCATGTTGCCGCCTACGTCCCGCCTCATTGCCCATTTTGGGTCATCCGGGAGTGACGTGTTGCCAAGATGGCGGCGGTTGGCTCCGCCCACTTTAGGCTTTAAAAACGCTCTTCAGAAACCTACGAGTGACATCACGGACACGACGTCCATTTTTTTTTACAGTCTATGGCTTTAACATCGGAGCATGCAAATCGAAGCCTTAAAATGCTGCTTCTGTTGCCAGTTCACTAGGTTTTGGAAGCAAGCGAGTGATATCGGATATGATCAAGATGTATTATGGCATAGGCTATGAAAACAACGTTCTCTTTCCAGCTGTTTGTTATGGTCCATTTATTTTTCTAAAATGATAAAACATTGGGTTTTGTCCCAATGTTCACTGAAAAGTAAAATGAAGGCTGTGACCCCATCCAGATCTTTAAAACCTCTACTGTATTAAAGCCAAGTATTTTTATAAGCTGACTTCTAACCATAACCATAGATCACATATCAAAATAAGAGGTTATGCTGGCCCCTTCAGAATGGTTAACCTGATCACAGCGCATACTGGCACAAGATTCATAACAGTTCCTAGAAATACTACAACAATTAGACGTTTTAATCTCTAGACTGAATTTAGACTAGAGTGATTCCTCTGGCATAACACCAGCCTTTGTTTGTCAAACCATTGATGCATGCTCTAATAATCTGCATTGTATTCCAACTAGTGAAACTGCTCATAAAGTGAAACTGAATACAAGTATTATGCCTAAATATTTTTGGCACATTTATTTCGCAAGTGATGTTTTCAAATCAGTACTTGGTCAAAACCACATTCCCCCTTGTCTTCGCATAGCCACATTTTTTTTATTACCAACATAAAGTCTAGTCCACTTTGCACTTTAGCATGGCCAAGAACCGCCTACTTAGACAGGAAGTGGCTGTCTGACCGACATGTGAGTGGACCAATCTCCAAGAGTACTTTTTAAAGACTTGATGCTCCTTATTCGCATAGGGACTTGTAAACATGATTTTGATTTCCCTAGCAGACTGAAGCAGTGAATCCTGCACAACGCCAACCAATTAGAACGCAGCATGCCATGTGTTTAAGAGCTCTTGCCAAGATTGCGTGCATTGTGCATCGAAGGCCCATGTGGGCGTGCCAGCTTTTCTGTCACCAAGTTGGTTGTTTCTTATGAGTATAAAGACATAGAGAAACAGACATAGAGCAGAGCTAAAGTGCCCTTTTCAAGACCTCTTCTATTATGATGTATAATAGAGAGAGCGAGGAAGGAGAAAAGAGGAAGAGGCGAGTTTCTTTGTGTGCTCTGGGATGACTTACCACACAGGATGTGGCGGAGAAGGGAAAGGACAACACTGCACTCTTTCATGTCCCATTTCTGAAGTCTGGAACGTGGTGATTTCTTAATTCTGTGCGAATGCAGCTCTGACACGGATCGCAGATTAATATGAGCAATGACCGCAGCACTGTTTCTGTGTTATTAAGCACCGTAAGAGCTATGAATATGTAATCCTGCAGGCTAAAAGGACAGCAAAAAGTTCCATGGGATACAAAAAATCCCATGAGCGAGGCTCTGCGGTGATGCTAATACTTCAGATCGAACTTCCTGCCTCTACTTGAGTGCTGAAATATTGTGAAGTTTATGCAAAGAAAGTGGTCGGCCTGAGACACTTTAGCTTAGCCACATGGAGTCTGCAGCCAGAAAAAAACATCCTCACGGTGACTCCACAGTCTGCGAAACATGGGAAGGATTCTGGCGTGGTGCTCTTGCTCATCCTGTGTGTACAGTACCACGCTTACAGGAGAGCTAATAATACGCTCCAGGGGCCTGCTCAGCACTGAGGAAAGTGGCTGCCAGTGGTTTCGGCTACTTTGCTCTCAACACTGCCTGGTTTTGGCCGTCTGTCATATTCTGATGGAGTGCTGGGTTCGGCGTATTCAACTACCTTCTGGCTTGGGCAAGAACAGCTCACATGGCAAAACAAAAGGGTATAAATACCACCCAAACCTTCCTGCCGCAGCGCCTGCATTCTGTGGAAAATAGCTGAAGGCACGAGAAACCCACAGCAAAACTAGGGTTCTCACGGTATATTAATGACTCTCGAGCGAACGTGGCGTGCTGCGGGATAGCGGTCCTTGCGAGGGCAGCCAAGTTCATAAGGTTACCGAGTGTGCTTGAACTTGTCCGGCCTTGCCCTAATTTCGGAAGGGGAATGCAGGTGACCCGATCGTCGTCCGCAGGAATGCTGGTTGCCAAAACAACTGCGAGCAGGCACGAGTTACGCAGAAGTCACACAAACTCCAGCGTGGTGCTGTTTGCAAGCAGAGTAATAATTGTGGTTCTGAAAAAAAAACTGATATAATGGTGGAGCATTACAAACTTTCAGCACTAGAGGCTGGATGAATCGGGGATAGCCAAGCACATGAACTCTGCAGACATTTATCAATTCTCTTTCGAAAAATGCCGCTTTCTCTGCATCTGCCTAAAATAACTGTTTTAAAACAGGCTTTTCGGCTGGGATTTGTAATTGCTCGATGATCAAGGGCACGTTTGTTTACAAAGCTCTATTGCTTTTAACATTGTTTCAGCTTGGCAATAACAAGAGGAATTTTAGCATGTTTATAACTCCAGATAAACACTCGGTGACTCATTGATTCTCTTCAGGAATATCATGGATGCTGATTTAAAAAGTGGGTGGTATTTGGAAAACGTGTTTTTGGATTGCAAATGTTGAATTATGTGCATGTTGTTCAATACGGTATAGATTGTGTAGAGACAAAAACATCTGTTTTAGAAGTATTAATAAACTTTTCGCTTAGCTGTAGTGAGCTGCCTTGATAGACAGGGTGTCTGGAATGCAATTGTGATCCCTTAGGCAGACAGCTAATTTGTTTTGTTTTTGTTTTTTTCTCTACCTGGGTGACTCAATAGGCCTAAAATGCTCACTAGGCATGATTCCAAAAATCTTGCAGCTCACTATTACCTAAACCTGTTGTCTAGGTAAACAGATCAGTTGGCATGATGCCCAAACATGCTGTCTTAGAAGGCAGCTCAGTGTACAAAAGGCAGCTTACTAGACACGATTCTCAAAACTGGTGTCTACATCCACACCCATACTGTCTAGGTTAGCAGCTCACTAGATATGATGCCCAAATATGTTGTCTAAGTAGGTAGCTTGCTAGGCGTTACACCAAAAAATCTGTTAAGGTAGACAGCCCACTAGCTATTTCAGCAAAATGACTGACTAGGTAGGCAGATCAATAGGTATAACACACAAAAAAGGTAGTCTATGTAAGCATCTGGCTAGACCTATTACACCAGAAATGCTGTCTAGGTAGACAACCCAGTGATATCAAAAACTGATGCATGCAGCTCACTAGATTTGATGCCTAAAATGATTGGCTAGGCAGGCAGATCACTAGGAATAACACCAATAAATGCTGTCTAGTTAGGTTGCACATGAACACAGCCACAGTCTTGTGTGGTCTTAGTATTACAACAGACAGGAGCAAATATTACTTCACTCCAGGAAGTAATAGTCATTATACACACAGCCCCATTATAGTGGGTTTAAAGTACAAGTGGTTAATTATTATGCACTTGTCATGTTAATCTCACTGGTTTTAGGAAGTTGTCAGTTTAATCTCATTGTGGTTTGTGTGGTACTTTGTGGCGAGGAAATATATTTTGCCTAATAATAACAAATACCTTGATTTATTTAGCCTACTTGAGCCACATGCAGGTTAGCGTAGTCCTCATCACTTTATAAAGCAATGCGACTCCAGCAACCTGCTCTTGACTGATCTCACACAAAAAGAAGTGAAGAGAAGAAAAAAAGGAAACATGAAAAAGCCAGATCATCTTTGCCTATTATCTGATTGGCTGTCTCCGAAGCTTACAGCATTGCCCACCCACATGTTTATATGAATCGTTGATCATTTGTCGAGTCCTCCCACTGAGAGAGGATCTGTGCCGCGATCGAGCGCTCATGGCAGCTAATGATTATCGCGCGTACCTGCGGAATCATATCGATATGGAAGAGGCTCCGGGGCGCGCTGCGCACACGGGACCCACGCACAGAGCGCTCATATTCGGCACGCTCGCTGTCATGGGACTGCTACAGGTCGCGTCGAGTGTGGCGATTTTGTTGCACTTAACCGGTTATCTGCGAGAGGTAAGAAACTCTCAAGGAAGCAAAGAAAGCGCACTCCCCTTTCATTTCATGCACTCTTTCTTTGTAACACTTTTACAGGCTTTGTCACAATTTAGGTGCATGCATCTTACGTTTCAGCACTTTTGAGGCCTCGTTTCGTTTCGTTTAACCTGCTGTGAACTCTGAATGTCAAGCGCTGCAGGACGGTTCAGAGAGTGTGAGACGCGCCGCGTTTGAACTTCAGAAGGAGAGCGCGCGCTCGGAGAAGCGTATTGTGCCCACTCAGTGCTTTTTGTGCCAAGTGGGGTTTTAACGTAACTTACAAACACTATTGATTCTGTGCTATATAAGCTGCACGAGTGTTGAAAAAAAAAAGGACTTGACGTGAATTTGATCTCTTCGAAAATCGCTGCAGAGAGTTGGCACAATGTTAAAGCTCTTGATATCTTCATCTTCAGTGATTCAGATGGTTTAAGCTGGTTTGTAAAAGAAACAAACCTAAATGTGTCAGGTATTTTAATCTTTGTCCTCGCAGGCGTCAATAACATTCTGGTAAACATATTATTAGCCTAAGTGTTTTTCTTTTTACCCCCTTTTCTATTTTTTAGACATTACTGCTGCTAATATCACCTCAGAAATGAATCAGTGCTAGATACAGGAGTTGCGTTTTATGTGAAGATCATGTCACAGTATGTATTCAGAACTTATAAAACTTTTGTTTTAGAAAAAAAAACTAATAAAATTGCTGACGCAGGAAACGATGGTTTTTGGCAGTGCTGATCCTTGTGAATGTGTTGTTGGTCTAGCACTGGTTTCCTTTTTCCGCGTTTTCCAGAAATCTGGAGAAAACAGACATTAATTGTGCTGTTGAGGCTCTCCCACGAGTGATTCAGAGATATATAACGTCAGTCAAAAGGCTGGATGTGTATGTTCATTCCTGTCTGAGTATAATAGAGAAAAATGAAGAGCATCACATAACACACATGGGAATTATGTAGTGCCTAAAGCATGCATAACAAATCCTATCTTTAGATTCCAGCTCTGTTTACTCCAACCTAACTTTACAAGCTGTATCCTGAGATGCTTTGCAAATCATTTATAAATCCAGCTTAGTAGCTAGAAAACAAAAATGACTTCTCTTTTTTTCCCCCTCTGGGAAGGTTGTTTTCTGGTCATGTCAAGTTTGCCCTTTCACCCTGATTCTCCAAAACATACCCTCTGACTTCATTGCTCATCTAGTGGTGGTGGTGGTCTGATACTTGTATGTTTGGCAGAGCTGCAATGAATGGGATGCTGAGAAACAGCTCTCGCATGTTGTCATGCCCAGACCTCTCTCCTGTAAATGAAACACTGTGGAGAATATTATGACATCTTGTTTTGTGAGGCTTTGGCCCAAACTCAGCGGTGTATGTCGGAGGCTTCTTGTGTTCTGGTGAAGGGCCAGAGAAACAGATGCAAGAAAGGGAAAAAGATGAATGTCAGTTGTGTTTGGCTGGTGATTCGTGTTATCCTCAGAAATGGATGCAGGGACAAACTGAACCAAACCATATATGATAATGAAATGATCTTACCTTTCATAGCCAAAGTATATCAAAAGCAGTTCAGGGATTTAGTGGAAATGAGAATATCACCCTGTGTATCTCTCTCATTCTGTCTGTCTGCATTCCATCCAGTGTTATTTACAGTTACAGAGCGTTTCGGATTTTTGGATTTTGCGGTGTATTGTGTTACCTTGTAACTCGGCACCTGCACTATTCATAGTTTGATATAGGTGTGGACGCCCTAGTTTTACTCTTTGAAATAGTGTTCACAGATCAGTAAGAACAGTTTATTCAGTTTCCAAAAATGTGGCTGATGTAGTGATAGCAGAAAAAAACGTGTTTGTGCTTGAACATGCTTGACAAAGATCAGTGTTCCTCTTTATTCAATCGATCCCAATAGAAACAACTGCATTAATGCTGAGGGAAGATCTGTGTAATTCTGGGTAGTAAAGAATTAGTCAAAATGAAAATAATATTGTTGGGGAATAATCTAATGTGGGCATTTTGTGTGCAGGTGCAGGTTAACAAGCACCTCATTTAAAGCCTGTGTGATGATATTGTTCTGTTTTACGAGTGCATTGATCAAGACAAACAGTAGCTGAACATATAGTTCTCATGGAACTGGGTTTACAGTAAATGTATATCTTACATCCCATTTGTTCTCTGAGCATGTCAAGCGCAGTTTAATACCTTAATAAAAGTAAGCCTGCTTTCCCGCTAGTTCATTAAAAGCATGCAGTGGTACCTGTTGGATGCAGTTGTGTAACTGAACTGTGTTTGTTGTGTTTTACAGGTCGACCTTGCCTCAGCCCAGCAGAGTCCTAATGAGGTGAGCTTATAAACTTCAAAAGATGGGTTTGTGTTCCTCGTGCTTGTGCATTTCGGCTCAGAATCAGAAACAGCATCAGTTTGTAGTTTTACAGTTCTTTTTACACAACAAAATTTGCCTCGAAATGCAGTTAAAGTACACCATTGATTCCAAACAATGAAGCTGTTGTCGGCTGATACTTGATGCATATCCAACTGAGATTTTAAGAAGTGCATAGATGCTTTTATGCAGGTTGGGGTGTGATAGTTTAATCATCATTCTTGGCATCATAAGACATTTCATGTGTTTATAGCGAAGCATTTCCTCTTGTTAGCACAAACAATGGAATTCCAAACATGTGTCTCTCCAGCGGCCTGCAAGTAGTGTTTACTGGATGGACAGAATGTACTTCTTGCGTTAATAGTATTAATTTCCCATTGTTAAACACGGGCTCTGCATTGGTTCTTTCACATATTTTGTTTAAAGACAAGGATAAACACGCCAGAATACTACGGCTGCTGTAAAAACATTTCATTAACTGTGATGGCTTTTGAAAAGGTCAAGTCAAAGTCCCTGGAACTGTTTTTTGTCAGTGACTTAATTTGGATATTTAACAGTGTCTCAGAGCTACTGGCACCATAATTACAAATGATTTGCTTAAATGGTCCGTATGGTTGCCATTCTCATTGTTCTGTCCTTATATAGTAGAGTGTAATTGTAGGGTTTGGAAAAGACATTTGGCTGTGGTTAAGAAATAGATTTGTCTCAATTAATATCAGAATCTGTGAAAAGAGATCAGAAGAGGGATAAAGTGTGTTGACTTAAGTTCATACATGCATATAAAGGATTATTTCCTGTATGTACAGAGCTCGTTTTTTATAAGTGAAATGCTGTATAAAATTTCTATCCATGGTTTTCTAGGCTTTATGAAGTGTTTTTCCCTCCCTGACAACTTTCCTTGCCAGGCCCTGAGAAGCTTACTGTTTTTATCATTACCCTGGGACAGCTTATTTCCGAAGAAGCGTAAACCTGAAAAAAGCGTTTCAATTTATGTTATGTCATGGCTTTTTAATGTTGCTCGAACGCAATCTAGTTTGAGAGCTTGTATGAGCTGGCCTACTTTGTTTGCGGTCTACCAAAATTCTTAAGAAGGTCAAAGCACCGTACAACATCCAGAACTCTGCAATTGAAAGCCGTAATTATTATGTTTGTTTGCTATTCGATGCTAGCATAAGGGCACAAAAAGCCTAATATTATCATGTTTAGATATTTAGCTTATATTTCATAAATGTAGCTTTTACTTGGGCCTTAATCTACTACCACTTATATCAACATCTTTGTGGTAAAATATATATAAAATAATGACATATTCGGCCACAAGTCAGACTAGATTTCACAGTTGAAGGGAGTGTATATTTAAGCTTTTAGTGTGTTGCTGGACTTTCTGGATTGTTGGCTCCATTTAAAGACACCTTCCACATTAGCAGAAATGTAATTCTTTCTGAGATTTTTTCGAAAGGCCCTTGAGATTTTTTAGTCACAGCAGGTGAAAGTGCAGTAAGAAAACAACATGACACATTAATAGCCTGGTAGAGTTACTACATCCTGGTCTTTTGCCTAATTTATCTGGTCTTACCTGTCATGCATGGTGTTCCTTTGAAAACAGTTGAGTCTAAGCCTGCTGAGTCTGATGCCAAATCTGCATCTGGAAACCTTTTTGCCCTCTTGTGAAGTTTCTGATTGCTTCCAATGGTTTTTGGCTATGAAAATATATTGATGAACGATATATGAACGACTTGATTTTTCCAGTCAGTGAACCCTGGTTACGACTTTAACAGTTTCTAGTGACAGAAATGACACATTTGAGCTTTAAGGACTTGAAATTTAGATAAATGTTCCATTTTACTGAATGATCGTTAAACTATGTTGCGGTGTAACCAATACCCTGAACTCTTTTGCTTGTGTGAAGTACGGAAATCAATGGGGAGTCAATGTATAACTCTTTTTTTTTTAAACTATTTCCTAACTAGATTATCTGCTTTCTATTTATGCTTCATCATGTTAGGTAGTCATTGCCACTACGAAATGTCATTGGTCCAAAACGTTCAATATCCATTTAAAGATGATCATGATCAAAAAATTGTCACTGTGAAGATCATACATTAATGTGTTTGTTTGCTGTTTTTTGTCTCTCTCAGGAAATGCACAGTGAAACCTTAATAGCTGATCCTGCATGTAAAACTTTTAAGGAGAAGAATCAGAAATGTCGCCTAAAAAAGGACGCACGTATGCCGTTAGCTCACCTTCCTATCAAGACGTCCACTAGTTTTTCAGCCAGTAAGCAAATGCGGTTTATTTCAGAATCACATTGGCATGATTGTCAATAATGTTTCTAGAAATTTATTTTCAAAGATTCCAGATTTATATCAAACATGTTTAGTCTGATTGTGTTACTTTTGCCTTTGCAGAAAATCGAAATGAGGTAACCATGATCACCTGGGATGACTCTCAGGGCCTGAAAATGAAGACGAAACACCATGACGGACGAATTCTAGTGGAAGAAGCTGGCTATTATTACGTATATGCCAAGACCTGCTTTCGATACGCTGAGGAACACGACGTCAAAGAGGACGTCAGCAATTTACAGTTGTTTCAATACATTTATCGCGAGAAGAACACGCAATCTATAATTAAACCTATTCTCCTTACAAAAAGCGGCGGCACTCTGCAATGGAACATCGCGAAGTTCAACATGTACTGTGTGGAGCAGGGCAGAAGCATCCAGCTGGGCAATGGCGATGGTATTTATGTCAACGTATCCAATGCATGGCTACTGGACCCAGCAGCTGACGGGACATATTTTGGAGCTTTTAAGATAAGCAATTGATTTGCATAGTTTTTGCTACTGAACCTGTTAATGCAACTTGTTTTAAAAGTGATCATGAACCACTGAGCACTTGTTTCTGATCGCTGCCTTCTGATTTTTGTTCAAAATAGATGACTTTTAAGAGAACATTATAACTTTGAACACTTGTTAATTGTGCCATTGAAGTACCAGCACTAGAAAACCAAGAATGGCCTCAAGCCTCTGCCTGTGTTTTTATAGTTACGTACCAATGCTGGTACCGTAAACTTTAGGACAATTCCAAGGGTCAGAGAGTTGGCCCGACGCAATCCCTGGGACATGATCGGGGCCTGTGGGAAAAAGTTATCCATGTTAGCGTATATCAGTTCAGTACTGATACGGCGGTGAAGAGATGCTGGACAGTCCTAGTAAAGTACGCCAAATCACAGTAGTCTGCTGCGACCTTTACAACAGAGGAAGAAATATACAAACTAAGTGCTCCAATTTACTCCGTATGAACTTCCGTATGTTTTCACGAATTCCCACTTCTTCATTAAATTAGATGAGCAAATTTGGCGTGCTGTTCAGGAAGCGAGCCGGGAGCTCGGTGGACCCTGAGCCCTGCTGATAGTAACCTTAGCGAGGGGCAAGGCTCGGTCCCGTTCGCCCCCCTTGAAGGTGTGAAGGAAAAAGACGGAGAAGGGGAGGAAGGCGGGATCATGCGTAACTAGATACCGAGAAGAGTGAGACGATGGTATTTATGCCGAGGCGGATAAATGAAATTAGGAATAATTAATAGGCTAGTGGGCGATAATACTAATGAGCGCCAATTGGTTACCAGCTGTGCTGACACTCAGCGTGATCTTCCCGAAACTATGTTAAAACATCCCTTATAAAAGCAATAACACATTTGCAGCCTTAGCCGTCCGTAGTGATGTAATGTTAGCAGTTAGCACACTAAAAAGTAATTGCCTTAAGATAGTAAGAAAAGATGACATATCAGTGCATATCATTACATTTATTGGTTGAATCAAGACATAAAACTGTCTAAATACCATGAAACGTTTCATTCTAGCAAGCATGGTTGAGTTGCAGAATCTGTCAGAGACAACTGAATTGTGCCAAACAGTTGGATAGACGCTTCTTACAATTTCACCCATTTAACTGATTGGTGAATTTCACTGTTGGACATTTAGAGCTGCCCTTTGGTGTTTGTTTTCAAATTTATTGAACAAAACGTATGCAAGCATTCAACAAAAAGTCAAGGCAGCAGGACTGCCTTTGTGTGAGAAGCGATGTGCAGAGCCAAGTTGAGTTTGGTAATTTGCTAATTTAATTTTTGTTCATTTTTTAATGCACTAAGTGTATTTATTTATTTTCTATACTGATAGAATGTTTGTCAAATGTTCTGTCTGTTGTACAGTTTTTTAGTGTATATAATTTAATAATTGCCTTTATTCCATTCTTCAAGAGTTTTTGGATGAAAGGCCTTGACTTTAGGTCAGTTATACATGCGCTTTAGTCGAAGGCACAGGGCTAGTGTTTAAAGCATAAATGGATTGGTTTCTCACTAAGAAACTTTATATTTAAATACAGTTCATTTGACAATTCTGTGTGCAAATGTTTGTAGACAGCAGAATATAATGTTGCCTTTGCCAACCCAAAGCAAAAAGGTTTGCGGCCTTAATTTTTTCTTCATATGTTACAAGAATTTTGTTTAATTATGTTTATTTATACTATTCTGCCTAATAAAATACTTTTTTTTTTAAATAAAATACCAGTTTGTTAATGAAAAATACCTTTGATAATGTGATGTGCTAAATGCTGCTCCTATTTGCCTTGTTTTTCACCTCCTAGGCTTTTATAGTTTACATATAGTCTATTTTAAAATTGCCTCGACAAAGAAAAAGTCCAGGCGGTTCCCAGCATTAACTGGCTCCTCTCTGGAAGTGACAGCTAAAGTAAATGTTTGGCCTTTCCTTTCTTTGTGGTATTGTCAAGAAAACGGGTGAATAACGCTAGCTGTGAGGTGGGAACATGGTCATCCTTAAAATAATATCCACCCTTTAGTGGCGGTTGTTTTATCCTCTAATTCACTGCAGATATTCAGCCCAAATTTTGCTTGGACCTCTTCTATGCTGAGAGAATAGAAGTAGGAGAACCAAAACAAAACAGCGTCCCATTGTGTTTTTCTCAAGTTTAACTCAAGTTTACAGATTGATTTGAGAGGAACTCATAGTGCTTGTGCTCATCACTCAACAAAGCCAAAGACTGAAAGCACTGTGGTCTGTCAAATCCAAGGGTGATGTGGCCACATATGAAGCTTGACCACAATATTGCAATTGTTAGGAGGAGGGGACCAAACCGATATAATTATACGTTTGTCTTTGAAACATTTAATAAGTATTAAAAACAACTTGTGTAGGCAGTAAACAAAATATCTGAAATGGAAAAAGGAGTAAAAACAACAACAACAATAAAAATCTGAAATAAATTGAACATTTTTAGTAGCATTTAATCTTTGTAGCATTTAATGCTTTGTATTAATGTTTTATAAAAATCTAATAATAATTGCTTTTAAAATGTCAAGTGGTTTAACCATTCAATACACTTTGAATACACAAATGTAACAAAAATATGTGAATTTTAATTATATAATAAAAACATATAGTACATGTATAATATTATTATTATTATTATTATTATTATTATTATTTCCAAAATGTCAGGTGGTGTAACCATAAAATAAAATTGACTTACGCAAATGTACACAATTATCGAGAAATGAAAAAAGTGAAATAAGATCTTTTTTAAATGTATTTATTTCACATCTTGTTATTTTTAAGTCATGATTTTATTTTATTTTATAGAAGGTAACAGTAAAAAATATGTCAAAGTGCTTTTAAACCCTTGGCTCCTACTTTTACTACAGCTGCTGTTTTATCTTAAATGCTAGCACAGCAAACGTGCTCTGTCTCTCAAATGTTCATTTTTTGAAGCAATTACATTTCTCAATACTTGGCACGCAGGGGGTCCCATAAAAATGTCAGGGTGTTTGCCAACTGTACTGTGTGTACACACTGGCTTTATGCCCCATATATGTAGAGTTTAAGTTTTTTGTTTTGATTTTGTCTTTTTTTCTTTCCTTCTTTTTAGACTTTATTGTTTTCATGTGTAAAAATAAAGGCTTTGGGTTACTGGTTTCCAAAGCCAAAAATGTAGCATTGCAGCTGACAGTTGAATAGTCAGATCAGCCATATGTGTGAATGTCGGTCCATTTACAGCTCAGTCTATACGGCACACACTTCACCAGAACACATTTCTGTGGTCATCAGATGTTAGGAACCCAGTGTGAAATGTTAATGGGCTTGATGTGGAATGAAATCTTTTGTGACTGAATTGTGCTTTTGTAAGCATATATCACAGGCATTGATACATTATTAGATTAGCTAACTCAGAGAGCCTCTTTTAATGGGATTCTGTGGTGAGCGGGAAATGGCTTCAAGGTTAGATTTATGAAGCAGCTGGGAGCTTTGTTATGCACATTAAAGTTGCTTAGCAATTTGCACGCTCATGCATTCTTCCTTTGCTGACTAAGCTTGGGCAGTTGTTTTTACTGGGCAGCACGGCTCTTTGACAACACAGACTGAATGTCTTTAACATCTTACAGATACACTATATCATACCTGATAGCTAGTTATTGATTTCAGATCACCAAAACAAAATTACTAGACAACCTACCATAAAAATAAGCAGTATGTAAGCGAATAAAGGATATTGGTGAAACATGCAGTGATACAAACAAAGGCCCCCCTGTTGATGTCCGCTTGTGTTTCCACAGGCTTCAGGACCTTGGACAGCACAGTTCCAATCAATGACCAAATTTATCACACGAGACTGATAGTGGCTATTGCAGATCACATGACCATGACCGTGCTTTCAGGGCGAACCGCCAAGTAGGAACTTTGATCAAAGCAGAACTAGAACATACATGAAATGAAAACAGCAACAGGGATTTTCTTCAGGTTGTTGATTTTATTTTAAGATGAACACTTAAAAGTGAGCTTGCAGGAGTGGGGTATAAGTGGACTTAATGATTGTAGAAGTCCTGCATACTGAGCCTTATTTCACCAAGTGAAAAATTTTCCTGGAACAACAACTTTGTTGCTTAGATCATGTCTTGCTTGACATGACATTTTTGATTGAACATTATGGTTACGCTTTATTTTACAATACAAATAGGCTACTCCCATGTACTTACTATAAAGGTTTTGGTAATAACTACATGGGGTTAGGTTAGGTTTAGGGTTCATACCAAGTTATTGTAATTGTTAAATAGTATATACATGAGAAACAGGACTGTTAAATAAAGTGCTAGCAAAATTACTATATCAAAACACTTTTTAAGAATAAGACTGGTACGATGGCGTTTCAGTGCCAACAAAAAAACACTACTAGATTAAAATTGTAATTTTTCAGGAATAACGTAGAAATTACGAGAATAAAGTCTACATGTATCAAGAATTTAAAGTTATAATATTTAGTATAGTGCACTTGGATGACGTGGATTAAGAGAAGGCCACCGGAATTTAGGCATATTTGAATATTGCTTCACCTTCTTGGGATGAGATCTAAGAACTTGTGGAAACCGCTTAAAATCAAGAACATGATGGCCCGGTTTCACAAACAGGGCTTAGCTCAAGCCAGGATTAGGCATTAATTAAATTAAGATATTTAAGCAACTTTTATAAAAATGCCTTATAAAAAATATTACAGGTGTGCATCTTAACACAGAGAAATGACACTGACTCACACACTCAGTCGACGTTCCTTTGGGGGGCACTGTAGCTCTCTTATTTAACCCTTTTTAAACCGCTACAAAGATGTGGCATTATTAACAGACATGGTATCACAATATTCACAAGGACAATATGCTTGGAAATAATTATTAATAATAATTAAAAATAATAAATAATACTTAATGTCTTCCGTTGGATTGGTTATTTGTAGTGCGCCACCAAATAGCAACTGTCCCTACTTTTAAAACAAAGTCTCGGCTTTCAGTTTTATAGCGAAACACAAATTGTCTTACAGTAATGTGTTGTTCAAGCTCTTTACTGATCAGAATGCTGTATTTATGTGAGTCAGTTCATTAAAGTAAACTGCTGTGTTTGTGAAACTTCCATAAATCCAAATTTGTGTGATTATCTAATTCTAATTTCTAGTGATTATCATCGTTTTGATTACAGAGACAGTCTCTGCATTTAATAGGGTCATTATACATTACCATCACTCTTTTCTTCTATTTGATAATGTTCAGTGCTTTGCTACAATCTGTATTGTTAAAAGCGTTATATAAATAAAAGTGATTGGTTGATTGATTATTGCTTGTCAAGATGCTATGCCTCATGTTGCCAGTCTACGAATTTTAAATAACACTGAGGAAAATCAAAACTTCCTGAATGATTTTGATTGTTTATAATTGGGCAAGAGCACTGACACCAAGACAAGTTATTTCAGGAGAGAACGATGAGCCCTATGTTGTCAGAACTGACCTCGGTTGGAGCATTGTTGGACCTTCTTTATCCAAACTTGACTCTTCCAGTGTATCAAAAGTGTCTGTCATAGACTTTCTGTCAAGGAAATTCTTTCATTGATTCCAGCAGATGATATACATGCTATAGAATCTGATTTTAAAGATGTTAACGATGACAACAAAACTGTATCTCAAGATGACATCATATTTTTTAACAAATTACGTGATGGTATTAGAAAAAATAGTTCTGGACTCTGTGAAATGTACGGAAGTGTATTGCATTCACTTGAGGAAAAAATATCTGCTCTGTTTTTCTGAATTAACGACTTAATTATCTCAGAATTACGAGA
>JAUCMT010000160.1:842865-862123 GCA_032357475.1 Enteromius thamalakanensis | reverse complement strand
TCCGATCCCCGATCCAGCTATTTTTTCAATATCGGAGCCGATATCCGATCCTAATATCGGATCGGTGCACCCCTAGTGTTGACCCCGCCCTGTATGTTTTCTCTGGTGAAGTCTTCTCTTGATTGCAGACTTTGACAGTGACACGTCTACCTGCTTGAGAGTGTTCTTCTCTTGGCTTGATGTTGTAAAAGGTTTGATCCTCACTATGAAGAGGAACACCACTGTTGTCCTTAATAGATGTCTAGGCCTTTTTTGTTGTGGCTGAGCTCACCAGTTTGTTCTTTTTTTCTCAGAAGGTACCAAAATGTTGAATTATATGCTCCTAATGTTCCTGCTATCTCTCTGTTAAATTTGTTTTGATTCTGAAGCCTAACAATTACCTATTTCACTTGTATAGAGAGATACTTTGGCCACATGATGTGGTTCACAGCAGCAGTTTCCAAATGCAAATGACACTTAGAATCAACTGCAGAACTTTTGACCTGATGACCATAACCTGATGACCTGATGAATTGATGTAGAAATATTAAAATAATAGTCCAATCCTGTCCATGAAACATCTTTCAAATCAGTTGTCCGATAACTGGAGAGGTACATATTAAAAAGCTGGAATTATTTTACAATTTCCTCAAGATTTGACATGAATACCCTTAAATTAAAGCTCAGAGTCTGCACTTTAAGCTACTATTTATTATATAACTGTAACTTGTTTTATAATGTTTTGGTCAACAACTACTGGAGATGGTAGTACTTTAGATGGAGGGGACACTACGTGATGTTAGTATTGAAATTACATGACCTAAAGCTGATAAATGTAATCTAATAGCAATAAAATTTTGACATCTACCTTTATTACATACATAGATGAGAGCAGCTTTTCATGTTTTCCTAAAGAAAAAAGATAGTTCAGGGTCAGAACGAGATGAGGTTGAGTTTGATGACAAAATGTGCTTGACAGAACCTATTCCAGACGCCTTCAGAGAGGTAACCACAGAAGCTATCTCACTGGAATCAACATCACTTGAGCTTGGTTTGTTATGTCCTGGTTTGGTTTGCTTTGTCCTCATATCACATTAAAAACGTCTCAAAGGAGCCACTCAGAGACCCCAGGGCCATGATGAAACTGTATTCTTAACCAATTTTCCAGCGGGCACACTAGAAACAAGGCATTGAAGTTTCGAAAAGTCTTCTAACTATGCAAGAGTAAACAGGAGTATATGCATTTAAACAGGAGTTGGATTATATCACACCGGTGGTCCTGTCTCCCAGTCCTTTATGATTCAGCAAATCACAGTGTGGAGGGCACAAGGCTAAACACTGGTCAGGTTTTGGTGCCTGCTGTAGAGTCCATGAGAGTCTCTCATATTAGTTCAGTTGGCGGCTTCTGTGATGATTTGGGTATGGTTAAAGAAACTCTCTAATTGTTTTCACCAATGTCTTCTTGTCCAGACATCACTAATTTCATATGGCACCATGCATCAGACAGTATGGAGGCGGTTCGATTTATTTGAAAAGACGTAAACCTCCCGGCTAGAAAGACCATCATAGATGACGTGAACTATCAAGTGGATCCAGGCTGGTTTGATCTATGGATGGACCAGCATGATCTTTTTGGTAAACTGTTGACTATGATAATACTTGTACTTAAGTTTAAAAGTAATGACTGTTTTCCAATTGGTCTGCCATTGATTGGGCAAACAGATTGTCCCAAATTCATCATTGGTTTATTTGTTGATCATTCAAATATTTTCATATAGTCATCAAAGTGCCAATAATTTGTTGTGCATATAAATGTATCAATTGCTTCTATACAGTTATTCATCTACAGTATCAAATGCTGTAAAGCTGAATAATGTGTCATTATTTCAGTTGTACTGTAGTTAATCATGTGGCTGCTAAGCAGAAGCTGTAGATGCTAGAAGATCATTATGTATTAATATTAAAAGTCAAATAATTATAATAGAAATCAGCAGACAGAGAGTAAACAAAGAAAAGATGATGTTTCCTTCCATCAGTCCAAAGCACGAGGGTGTAGCAAGTATTCAGTGGATTAAATGACACTTATTATGAAATGACTGAGCTGTTATGAGACTGTTGTGTGATCTTTGCCTCGCATGTCAGGTGAAAAGGAGACGTCTGTCAAAAAAGTTGCTATAAACACATTCTTTGCTAGTATGTTGTTTTCAAGCGAAACCTTAATGAATCCCAAATTTATCCATTCTACATTATCATATAGTTATTCCGTTTGGTAAATCTGAACTAACCTTATTGAGCTTGATGAATAGTTATGATGGTCATACTGTGATATAATTAACTGTATATGGCTTTCTTGTGGCTTACATTATATGACATGTTAGTTATTATCACACCACACAAATCTGAATAAACAATTGTAGACAAATATAAATGATACTTGAAAACTGTCCCTGACAGCAACATAGTCTTGGCCCAGATCCAGCCCATATGTGTGAAATCCATGCGGGCCACATGTGAGCCAAAACTGCTTGCTTTCTGCACTTCTATAAATAAAACACATACGTTGTATACATAAAAATATATTTCAATGAGCCTTTATTATCTATCTACACAAATGTAGACATTTTGATGTATATGTAAAAATATTTCAGTTGTTCTTTTAAGAACTGAAAATGTTGTCAAAGTTCTATGAATTTGAGTTGCATTTAATTGGTTATTTTTTTTTTTAGGCCCCCCAAAAAAAGAAAAAATTGCGTCAGTCATTAAACCATATACAGAAACCGCTGGCATGCTCTAAAGGTAACCTGATACATGTAATCAGGTCTTGCTTGGTACTGCCTAAAAACTGTTTATTTTAATGCTGTTTCCACATTTAAATACACAAAAGTTCACCCTGACAACAGCTGATAGTTGATTTTCATTTTCGACCAACCTAACAAACAAAACCATGATTAATATCTAAACATCAGAATATGCTGCATTGGAAACTATATCTGTTTATATACCACCAAAGTCTCCACCCAATTAATGTCTTTCTTGCCGGTGTAGTGCTCTTTTAAGCAGATCAGAGCTCCGCATGAAAATGAAACGTTTGACTTGCCAGTTTGACCCCTAGTGAGTGCTTGTGTGCCGAATGACACATAAAATAGTTCAATGTGTTTAGATTTGACTGATTTTGGGCACCCATCTGCCTGAAACTAGTTCAAATCCTTCTAGGAAAAAAGTACCTTTTCATTTCACGTTTATTCAACCTTTTGTCTTATAGTACTTTATGTACTTTAGGAAAAGGTTTGCAGACAGTATAGTATGTTTTTGCTGCACTGCTGACAGATATATATGGCCATTATTGAGCTATACTTTAGGGTTGCATTAAATTAATGGTGGCTGTTCAGTGGAAAAATATTGTTTTCTTTGTACAGTAGAATTGGACCATTTCGGTCTTTAGAGACTTTCTATGGTAGAATACCACAATTGCTTGAAATTGGGTTTTACGCAATCGCTAGCAACACTGGACTCGGTGTTGTGAAAGAGGCCTGACTGTCTGCTGGTCAAAGGCCTCCCCTTGGCTCCTGAACTGATTACACTATGAATAAACTGGGATACTGTTGGGATTTTAGATGCATCATTGAGGATTTTACTGAGACAGAAGACCACAGCCTGGTCAGGACTTTGTCCTGTGTAACTTCTAAATTAAGTCACTGAGTTTATTTGGTGGAATGTTTTCGGAAAAACTGTAGAGACCTCTGTTTTTGGGTTCAAGCTACAGTAGTATGTGTATTATTTTCATATCTGCTGCAACAGTCTAGCAACCTACATGTTTTGGAGCAGTATTTGTTTATGATAATCTACATGACAATTCAACATGTCACAACAGAGAACAATACGTTGAAGAATGGAATACTTGGGGTTGGTAAGATTTCTTTTTTTTTTTAAGAAATCAAAACTTTTAGAGTCAAAATTCACAGTAAATACATTTATAACTGAGTTTTTCTATTGTAAATAAATGCTGCACTTTTCACCTTTATATTCATCAGAAGAATAAAAAAATCCTGAAAAAAGGTATGTAAGTATCCACAAAAATAAGCAGCAATAACTGTTTAACAAGAAATATGTTTCGAGCAGCAAATAAGCATATGAGAATCAATTATGAAGAGTCATGTGACACTGATGACTAAAGATGCAGAAAATTTAGTTTTGCATCACAGGAATAATTTACATAATAAAATATAACCATTTTGCATGGGGTTTTTGAGCAAATAAATGCAGCCTTGGTAAACTAAAGAAACCTCAAACTTTTGAATGCCATGTGCCACAAATGGTTCTGGAAACCCTTAGCAAACACATTTGATACCTAAAAGCAGGAAATGGTCCAGGTTGGGCACAAAAGCAGAACTTTGACCAAAGGTGTATTCACAAGGTGTATTCACAAAGTGGTATGCATTTGTTAAAGCTGTATTGCTGGAATGAGTGGGGAAATGTCTCATTCCTTTTGAATGAATTTTCCCTGACGTTCTTCCATGACCTGGATGTTATTTTCCCAAACAAAACAAATAATCTCTGACACATCATCCACCAAAATCACAGGCGGCCACTGAAAGCACTACTCTTCTGTTGTTGCTTCATCTCCAGCTTTGTTGTGGCCTTTAATTAAGCGGCAAGCAGTTTGTTCTGCCCCTAACAGAGTTGCCGCAGAACAGCGTGTTGGTGGTTTTCAGCATGGGGTGCTTCTCCATGGGTGGGAGGAGTGAATGTCGTCTCAAATCTACTGGCAGAGGAGGTCAGACAAGTTCGAGTGACATGCAGGCCTGGGGCAGAGGAAGTTCATCGGGGCATGGTGTAGCTCAGATCTTGTATTACCCGTGAGAAGCCAGAGAGAGAGAGAGAGAGGCAGAGGAGGATGTTTTTTCCAGAGTGGGATGTCTGAAGGCCAGTCTATGGGTATTAGCAGAGAGTTTGTAAGCAGGCAGAGCCATTGCTTTTGCTGTATACTTGGGTTTTGTGCCAATGCCAGACCAGAGAAAGCAAATATTTTGCTAGTCTTGCAGCTATACAGGTTCCATGTAGAGTGACTTCAGGTTGGAAAAGGGCCAAGCCTCAGCAGGGAAACGGTCAAGATAAAAAACACACCAGCAAAACATAATATTGACCATAATTTGAGTGTTAAATCACATGGGCTGTGAGGACTTTGAGTGGCTTCAGCGCCATGGTCTGAGCCCCTCTCTTAAGGTCCTGTCAGGACAAAAGGACATCATGTAGTAAAGAGCACTCATCACTACTCAGTCTTTCCTCAAGCTGTTTCATGACAGTTAAGCCAACATGGTGACAGATTTCCAGCCAGTACATTGTATTTTGGCTTCGCACCCTCATGCCGGCTTAAACATGTGGGTTATAATCTGTCATATCATTACTGTTGATGCTGTTTCCCTTAGTTTTCATCATCAAATACTCTGGCCTTTTATTGCTCAGAAGTTGTTTTTTCATAGCTCAGGAGACTTTGTGCATGTCTTATTTAAGGATGACATTCTGTCTGATGTCTCTTCTAAACTATCTTGACATGAGTAAAAATAAACAGCTGAAATAGCTGTTAAAAAAGGGCACTAAAAGAGATAGAAATTTGGTGTTATGAGAGGCTTGGGCACTTGTCAGGCTGGGAGACCAGTTACCCTACCAGTTAAACCAGAAAACGGTCATGGGCTGGTTATAAGTTTTCCAGCAGAAAGTATATTCAGATGTATTGCTTCTGATGAAAAAAACCAAAAACACTTTATGTGTGATTTTAACAAATAACTAGACACTTCTGTATAAAATATCAACCCTGTTACCATGACTAAATGTAGTAAACCACTGATATGGTTTGCTGATTTGCACAGTAAATAGATGGTATGCAGCGGTTCTCAATCCTGGTCCCCGCTCTGCACATTCTCTTGTGATTTGTTCTATTCGAACATATGCGCACTGTGAAGTGGACATCACCGAATATTCTGCCATGATTCCAGTTCGAAGTGAATTTATACATTCCATTCAAAGTGCATTTAAGTGTGCGAGACGTAATTTAAATCGCATTCACTTATTTACGGTGCAAATCCGTGAATGAAAGTTCCAAAGTGAAGTAAACTTTAACGGACACTGTGTACTGTGACATGCAAAATATGCAGAGCTGTCAACCCCGCTAACTTTAACATTTGTATCTCTTTATTATTTGGGATTCACATCAAATGAATGCCTTATGGGGAAATAAGATCTTAGCTGACATACTGTACATCTTTCTTGCACATTCACTAAAACAACCTTGGGGAAAAATGGATCTAAACCAAAAACACATTACGGTACAGTATATGTCCTTCTAACAAGTAAGTACACGAGCCATTCCCATAGGCAACATCAAGTTGCAAATGGCAATCCTGTATCTGTTATTGTATTTAGAATCACTTATAAACACATAGTGGATATTTGTAGAAATGTCAACATTAAATTAGATTTTTTTAAGATACTGTGATCTTAAGCAAAAAGCATATACTTTATGTCATAAAACTCTCAGCTGCTACCTTTTAACTTTGTCTGTTTTCTGTTTTAGAACAGCAGGCTACAAATGTCAATCAATTTATTTCGAATCACTTATATTCATAAAGTGGATATTTATAGAAATATCAGCATTATAAGAATTATTTCTCCTTTTACTGTTATGACCCTGCATTAAACTGTCAACCCTGTTACCTTACCTGTTACGGTTTAAGGAGTTTTGTTGCTTCAGATTGATGACTTTCGGGAGAATAAAGCTAAACCACGAACAGTTGCTTATACAATTTATGTCCTGTCAACAAGACTAGACAATCTTTCACACATTATTCAACTCAACAGCAAGCGGTCTGTAAAAAAATGCTAACCCTGTTACCATGATTTAATTTAGCAAACCACTGATAACTGAAAATTAGATATTTGCAGAAATGTCAGCATTAAATGAATTCTCCATATAGTATCATGACCTTGAGCACAATACATATTATATCAATTTAGACCATAAAACTGTCAGCCCTGTTACCGTGAGGCTGCTTTAAGCTGTTTGTTCAGGGAGTATTCCTGCTTCAGACAAACGACTTTTTGGGGTAAAAGGAGCTAAACCACAAACAGTTCCATGTATATGATTTGTATCTCTATAATAAATAAATTCTGTGTAATAGCAGGCTGCCTTTTGGTTGTCAACTGCACAGTGCTTTGTATTACTTATCTTCCATCACTCGCATAAAATGAATCATTCTTTGGCTTGATTTCCCAATGCTTAATCATACCGTATATATAACAGCAAGACCAAATATTTCAAAGGCACCCAATTCTCGGTGGAGCTGTAACGTGCGTAAATATTGTTGTGCTGGAGCTAGTTTATTTATTTGTTTGTGTCTGCGCGTGTGAGAGCGAACAAGGATTGGTGGCGCTGTCAGCCAGCAGCCAAGGCGTGCCTCAATAGCCTGTCTCGTGGAGCCCATTTTCCCCAGGAAGCTCTGTGACTCAGTTGTGGTTGACTGTGGAGATCTCTACATGTTACAGCCCTGCGAGTGGCATGTTTTCCTAGTTCACTTTGAGGTCTTCTTCTGTCCTGAAGTATCCTCCGTCCAACAGACAAGATGAATAATATTTCAGTTAGCAAACGTGCAAAAGTAGGGTCTAGCTGGAAAACCAGTGCGGTCCCTAGCGATAAGTCTATCTTTCGCAGGCGCGTGAGCTTGTGCGATCTCGCCGGTTTTATTTTTCTATACTGCGGTGCTGCATTTCATGACTCATTCTCACAGACGAGACCTTGGAATAATACGAGCGTGAAAGAGCAACTCACATGAGTCTTGAACTGAAAGCTCACAATGCTTGGAAACAAGTCAAAGAGAAAAACAAAAGGCGTAATTTCATAGAGAATCAATATATTTGTCTTTTCGACACCAATGGATAATGGACCCCAGATCTGCTGGGTGTATGCTGTGGTTTATTGCTGTCTGTAGATTTTATTATTTTCCCCCCACAATTCTTGGGTGATATGGGTAATGCTGTGACCTAATTCAGATGGGGAACCACCCACAGGAAATCCCCCTGAATGTTGCTGAGGTAATCAGGGTCTCGTAGACCTACCGACAGTTCTGATTTGTGGGCCATCAGAGCTGTGCGATATGACGTTGCAGCGTGATCCCTCTTAGTTTCAATGACCCAGAACAACACCTCTCGGAAATGTTTCATGGTATCGGGTGTCAGAAATAAACACAGTTTCCTTTAAAGTTTGGGTTACCTTGGGAACCGCTCTTTCCACAACTACCTCTCCAGCCCCGAACACAGGAAAACACACTCGCAAAAAATACACTCATCAAAAGACAGGGAAGCTGTCACAGGAAACAGCATGTTTAATGCAGCGAACACATTTACATGGGAAACTTTTCCTTTGCAGGAACACAACTGATCGCGGTTCAACTAAAACACAAGGTAACTATGTTATTGAGATTCACACAGAATCACACAGCATTATTTTGTTCACTGAGCAGGGTAAAAAATTTTGAAGAGCAAGAAAACTGCTGGTGTTTTGGCCACACTTGAACCTGAACTCTTTGACTCCTCCAGTCAAAAACACCAGCTCCATTCTTCATTATTGCAGATATTGGTGCAATATGTCTCTCTTATATATATTTGTAAAATTACTTTTATCAATGAAGATGCTGAATACTTTGTGCTAGTTAAGGCAATTTTCTAAACGCACCAACACAAATCCAGGACTTTTCTTTCTTTTTCAAAATGTGGACACCTTAAAAATGTAATTTTTCAGGACAATGCACCCATGAAAGGTATCTTCCATTGCTCCAGGATTACATCTGCTAAACAGAGTGCAACTGTGCCTGCCCACTTTTTCTGCCGCATTTGTTCCAGAAGTATTTTTCCCACTCATTTACCCATGCGAATGTCTTTATTAAGAACATTTAAGCCATGAACCAAACTATCCAGCTAAGAGGTGGATCAAAAAAAGGTAAGACTGTGTACTTAACGGCTTGAACGTAGAAAAGAGCTACATTTCTCTCTCTTTCTTATTGAGAACTATTTTTTTAAATATAAATTGAAAAAACAGATAGCATCAACCAAAGCAAATGCCATTGCCCCAATGGAGAAACACAATTTGTCAGCGGAGAAAATAGATGTTTTTTTACACAAAGAACATGTCTGTTGCACTCTATTTCACATACACACTGTAGAGGCAGCTTTTTTTAAATGAATGAAGTTTTAGCAGAAACCGATACAGCATTCAGGATGCTAATGATCTGTAAGATGGTTTGGTTTTTCACTGTCCATCCCTATGGTGGATGAGTTCAGTTCTTTACCTCATTATAAATTAGCCTTTGAATTTAGTGAACGCACATCATTTAGCCTGTGAATTGTACTCATGGGATCCATAACTGTTCCTGCAGCAGACTGAAAACTTGATTTATTGTTATGATTTCTTTTCTCTGTGACTAAGTGTCAATCCATTTAGTGTCAGGGCAAAAATAACTTCACAAACTAAAACATAAGTTTCTCTTTCAGTTCACTAGATCGTTTGGTTTAAGCTCGTCACCTTGATTAAGAGGCAGTTCACCCAAAAAATATTATTTACTCACAAAACAACATTAGCATCAATCTATCACAGAGGATCAAAACAAGAACGTATTCACACATCAAGCAGCTCATATGCTTGCTGGTAATTGCCATTGCACTGTTTGACGATCTCCTCCAGCATATCACGCTCATAGTATGGAAACCTATTCTGGAGTTTCATCAGGGTCCACATATGGCCGCAAACTAGAAGGAAAAAACAAACAAACAAATTGTTAATGTACAGTACTGTAACTAATATCTCCATAGCTGAATCACTCAACGTTAGGGTTTCCATGCACAAGATGCCAGTGCAAGGCTGCCAAAAAATGATGAGCAACCATGGTCACTTGTTCCTAGACTTTAGATCCTGAAGCTCTCACACATATCCTTCTAATAATGTCCAACTACGCAGCGCTGCAACGCAAGATTGACCTCCCTGCTGGTTCATCTGGTTCATGTAGCAGGACAGACAGGGTGGGAGAACTCGTCTCCACCGCAGTGCTTCTGCCAGCCTGTTCCGCAAACAACGGCATCTTGATCCCACACTAAACCACACACTAATGGACCAAACTAGCACTATGGCAGACAAATGTCCCATACACACAGATCCCAGGAATGCAGGATAGATGGGAAGGCCATCATTGGACATAAAAGCCAACAGTTGTGAAAGGATAGCAGAATACTCATGGCAATAATTCAAAGTGACAGAATAAGTGTTCAATCAAGGTATACATTTTATTGGTAAACTATATGTATTTCTGGAAACTGGAACCAACACCGTTGCTAGCGCTATGGTTTCGAAGGAACATAATTGAAGGTGAAGTGGGTATTTTTTATCATAGTTTAATGTTCAGCGCCAACTGCAAGTAATCCATTCGTAGGTTGATTTATGGGTGGAGTTATTTGGAAAATGGAAGTCATTATATTTGTGGTTACATTCAGTGATGTTAGTTGAGCAGAAATTACTTCACCTTTAAGAATATACAGCTTGAATTTGGTATAGCAAGACATGGGACACTACAGGCAGTGGTCAGTTTTATGATTTTGTGCTATTGCGCTTTCATGACTTGACTTCCATCTAACTAATGGAAAGAAAACATCCATAATTATTATTAGATTTATTTGCATTAATTTAAAATCACAAAGTATATCTTTAAAGACCATTTCCTCAAAATATTCCACTTAAGTTGGCTCGGCTTTTCCATTTTTATTCCTATCTGTTCTAAAGATTTTTGTAAGGGTGGTTGTTCAGATTTCATTTGCACGATATGTATTTGACATTTTAAGAGATAGTTCACCCAAAAATACAAATTGGCCCATGAAGTGCATACGCCAAATACTTAAGGGTTAAAAGGGCACTGATGGTACTCTTCATAATGGTGCCTAGGGTAACAGAAAAGAAGGTATCATTAAAGTTGTTATAAAAAAGTACTCTTGTAGTTTCGTAAAATTATGGTTGAGTCATTGATTTTAACAATGTCTTTAGTGTCATGACCGTGGTAGGACCCTGTCTGTATATGCGGAGTCAGAAAGCTCTCAGATTTCATCAAAAACATCTTCATTTATGTTTTAAACATGAACGAGTCTTACAGGTTGACATTGCATGAAGCTGATCAATTAATGACAAAATGTACATTTTTGGGTTAACTTTCCCTTTAATACATCAACAAAATAATTTGGAGCCTGTTTTATCCAAATATTCAAAATATTCCACTTTAGTAACACTTACATGACTCTCCAGTTTAATTCCCCATCTGTGTTCTAAAGGTTTTTGTAAAGGTGGTTGTTCAGATTTCATTTGCATGATATACATTTGACATTTTTAAGGGGGATAGTTCCTAGGTGTATATGACTCCCTGTAACGTCTTGCTTTAAACATTGAAAGCTGCTAATATCTCTTCCTTCAGCCCATTAATCATGGTGTTCATGTACTAAAGCATCATAAGCTAGGGCAGGTCCTGTATCTACTGTGAGTAAGCCGAACCGCAGCCAGACGAGAGGTCATTCTGAGACTCTCTTGGTACGGAGACAAATACATCTAATGTTTCTGGTAATCAGAGACAGAGGTGTGAGTTTGAGAATCGGAGGACCTGGCTGACCCCAAACCTCGGAGGATACAACCTTTGGTCCTTGCAGTGATTCAGATGTAAGTGATGCTGAACACACAAACATAATGTGTCATTAGGCATCTGAGAAGATATGCAGAGTGTTTCGATGTGAATGGCACATTAGTCCCACACCATCACACAGCAGCCCCCCACACACACACAAACAGATGGAAAAGCTGGCCGTAACAGCCACACCTCTTGGCATTCAAAAAGGTGAAGATCTCCACATATGGAGCTGGATTCAAGCTGAATCGGACCATAAGTCATTTGCAAATCCCACTAAGGAGGCTAAAGCAATAAGTGTGAATCATACAATTCCATGCCTTTGGGTCAGAACAGAATAAGCAATAGTTCTCCATTCCTGGATTGGAAGTAAATTTAGTGTATGATATGGAAGATCAATCCATCACATCAAATGAGAAATGTAAACTCTCCCATTATTTACTCACTGCCACTCACTTTTTTCAGTGGCACACATAAAGACATTTTAAATCTTGTCATATGAGAACCAATGACATCTTTATGATGGTATTTAAGTCCACTGCTAGGAAAAACTGTCCAAAAAGGGGATGCAACAGCTCGTCACTGAGGCAGTAAATCTGTAGGGGTAACTTTGGACATTATATACCTCTAAAATAAGCATGCTGTACCTTTAAGACATGAACCTTTTAATTGTAAATAGGGAAACATGCTTTTAAAGGCATTAAATTAGATCAGGTATATAACAAATAGAGGCGGGCTGAATGAAAATGCAGATTCATTTTACCAAAGCCTAATAGTTGACAAGTTGTGTTTATTGCACACAATATTATGACACTTATATTAACACAGAACATTAACTGAATCTTGGTGTGAATAGGTCTTACTGCCCCAGTGAGCAAAATACTTAAAAAGTATTACTTAATATTAAAGGCAATATAATATAAAAACTTAAAACTTTTATTTTAGCTAGTTGCCAACATTTTTACATTTTATTTTGTTTGATTACATTGTACTAAACAAGGTTAGATTTTACTAAAACAACTAATTTCACAATTTACAAAACTTTAAATGAAAATAAAAAAAGAAAATAATTCAAAATGTCAATAAAAACTCAACCTCTAAAGGTACAGAGCATATTTTATTTGATTCATTTGATTTGTTTTGAGAATGAAAAATGACTCGTGTCTGTTCCTCACATAAAGATTTGGTTATAGAAGGCCTTAAAACCTAGTACACACATCATATGGTTTTATGCTTTTAAGGTGATTTTTGCACTGACATAAAGACATGGCCTGTCTTTTTATGGAAAAGTGCTTCATGAAGATTCTCCCTGTGTGTTCTGCAGAAACAATAACAGCATATGGGTTTGCAGCGACATGAGGGTAAGTAAATACTGACCGATTTTCATATTCGGATGAACTATTTCTTTAACCCACACTACAGCAGGACAAGTCTAAAGACAGAATGGCATATTTTCAAGTAATGACAATGCAGCCAGACTGGATCTGGAACAGCTAACCGATGTTTTTGTTTCAGCAGTCGCTTCAGACGTACAGTTAATGAATCTGTTGTCAGACAGGCATGCCAATAATTCAAGCTTCTCCCAAGCCAAATGAGTTTACTTTACAGCAGGCAATTCGGACCTCAAAACAATCTAAAGTAAAAACACATCAACCACGCAGCTCACTGCTGATGAGTTTGTCTCTTACTGACTCACTGACATTAACCTCTTATAACAATGACAGTTTGAATATATAGGGGCATCTAAAAGCATCACATTTCTGGCGTGCCGGGACATTTTTATTTATACAATGTGTTATGCTGTCCGGCACCGGGGGTGTGAGATCTGTTTAATATCACACACAAGTGGAGGCTTTGAGCTTCAAGAAGTCAAAGCAAAGGAGATGTTTCCAGAGGTGCTGTGAAACGAAACAGACCTAAACACACACAGTGCCATGGCAG
Source organism: Enteromius thamalakanensis (assembly GCA_032357475.1). Classification (NCBI taxonomy): domain Eukaryota; kingdom Metazoa; phylum Chordata; class Actinopteri; order Cypriniformes; family Cyprinidae; genus Enteromius; species Enteromius thamalakanensis. The sequence continues at coordinate 848,501 of JAUCMT010000160.1, read as the reverse complement.
ATGCGTATAAATCTTGTTTAAGACTCACCGTCCTCCTCTTCGCAGTCTGTGTGGAGCTGGGATGGGTTGGGTACTCTGGATATGGCTGTATCCTGCGGTTCATCATCATCATCATCATCCAGCCAGACATTAGTGCCTTCAGGGGTTTGGGTCATGGGTTCAGGCATGCTAACTGAACTACTTCCCTCCAGACGTTCTAGGAAGGCCATGTTCACCCTAAAAAGAGCAATATGTCATTAGGACATTTTGCAACTTCTTCCGAGAAATGAGTAGTACATTGGAATTCAGATGCCTGAGAACGTGTTGAATTTCAGAATCTTTTTAATTAAAACTGTACGGCGCATTTTAGGATTTCGAAACATTTAAAATAAAGAACTGTTTTGCACTGTTTCTAGGGTTCTAGCGTGGGGAAAATTAAATATCCTAAGTATATTTTTAAAATACTAACATTATAATATTCATGTAATAAAAGCTCACTTAAGTGCGCTAAAAGAAAGTGCACTTTCATGTTTCCTAACACACTTTGTAATATTTCAGATCCAACATTTTACTTTAAAACACATTTTGCAAACTTCATGTTTTTATTCATGTTTAAAGAAGTACACACATTTTGATGTGTTGACTAACATACTAAACAGGGCTGCTTTCCCAAAAGCATCATAAGCCTAAGTTGATCGTAGCTCCATTGGTTTCAATAGGTGAAATGGTTTCAATACGATGCTTTTGGGAAACGCAGCCCAGGTCAAACAATTCCAATTATTCAGTGTGCTACATTTAAAGTTAATATATTTTAAATGTAAAATGTTACAAATATACAGTCACAAATGTAAATACATGCAGGTTCAACAGTAATTACACTTAAAGGAATAGTTCAACCAAAAACTGTCATCATCAAGTAATCCAAACCTGTATGAGTTTCTTTGTTCTGCTGAACAATAATAAATATCTTGAAAAAAGTTTGGGTCCTGCTTTATATTAGATGGCCTTAACTACTATGTACTTACAACAAAAAAGTGTATTTACTGTACTTATTGCATTTATTGTATTGAAAATTTGCTGCTATTGAGGTGGGATAAAGGTGAGGTTAGGGACAGGTAGGTTTAAGAGTGTTAAAGTGATGGGTTAAGAGTGTAATTATAAATGTAATTACAGAAAATAATTACAGGTGTAATTGCACAGGCATTTTAAAAAATATTGGTAAGCTGTTATTATAAATACTTGAATGTACACAATAAGTGCATTGTACTATATGATTAATTTCAAATTATGCATAAAGTAATTAGGGCCACGTAATATAAAGTAAGACCAAAGTTTGTAACCAGGCTGTTTTGGGTCACCATTGGCTTCTTTAAAGTAGAAATAAAATACTATGGGAGTCAGTGGTGACTCAAAACAGCTTTTTTAAAAATATCTTCCTTTGTGTTCCACAGAGCAAAGAAAATCATACAGATTTGCGACTACACAAATCTCTAAAAATGCTCCGCGTCCACACTATCGTTTTCAATCGTTTCTGAAGAGTTAATCATCCACACTGAAAGGACTGAAACCGCTTACGTTCCTGTATTGTGCATGCGTGAAACGTAAGACGATTTGATCTGCGTCATTTCCATCTGCCGTTTATTTACTTACATAACGAGCATGTTCAAACTGATATTAATCTTTAATAGGGCTGTCAAATTTGAGAGCAAACAAAACAACTGCTGTACAATGCTGTCCGCCATCAGTCGAATTGGTCACATGAATGCATCTGACTAAAATGCATCATCGTTTACATAAGCCTCCATTTTCACAGTCCACACTGTGACGCAAAAATGGCGTTTTAAAATTTATCCACTTTGAAGAGCGTTTTCAAAAAAATCAATTTTCCTTGACAAAAACGCCGTCTCAGAGTGGACAGAAGGCCAAAACGGAGAGAAAAAGACCATGTAGTGTGGACATGGCCCAAGATGTAGGTGACATTGTGTCTTTAGTAGACCACAAACAAACTATCTAAATACATAGATGATCTCGACTGATGTTCGTTGGTGCTCGACATGATCGTTTTATGTTTTAACACCTCAAAGTATCTCCACGAGCCGTAGGGTTTAATTTAGTTTTGTGTATGTTATTTTTGCCTCTCAGAGCTTTGGAACGTTTTTGTCACACTTTGGGTGAATGGTGTTGTGCAGCGTTGCCACGCTCTCAGCGAGGCAATGATCGGAGGAGACAGAACTTTCAAATAAACAAAAACTTTAATAGAAAATAAAGCTGACGAGGCACACGGGAAGGGTTCACACGGCACGTACATTCACAACGAGACATAAATTCAAACAGAAAAACAGCGATATATAAGGATAAACTAATCAAAGGCTAAAGTGAGGACAGGTGTACAAAACAGGTGAGACAATTGAACTAAATAAGGGAGAAACCAAAAAGACACAGACAGAGGGGGAGACAAGACCAGACAGAAACGGATTGTAACAGTTTTGAAGCCATTGACTTCCTTTATATGACTGACAGACTGGAACAGTTTGAGTTAAAAATCTTGTATTCCACTTAAGAAACAAAGTCACCTACATCCTGGATGCCCTGGGGGTAAGCAGATAAACAACACATTCTCATTTTGGGGTGAACAATTCCTTTAAGCTTTGACTGTGAAACCGGGGATACATTCTTAAAATACACAAGCATTTTAATAAAGTATGCTACTTGTCTAACAAGTTTTTTTCACTTAAGTGTACTTTTTTTTTTACAAGTTCAGATTGCATCATGAAACCTGTACGGCTTTCTGTCTTCCATGAAACACAGAAGTAGTTATTTATAGAATGTCCAAGCTGCCCCATCCACCTCCTTTGTGCAGCGTTTGATATTCTGCTAAATATCTCCTTTGGTGTTTCACAGGGAGAAAGATATACTGTACTTTTTTTGGTCATCACTTGCTCCCCTGAATCATCTCAAATGGAGAACCTGATCATCAGGTTTTAAGGAGTTCACACAGTCATTGTGAAGTCATCAGAACAACCAAAACGCTAAAGCATTCTGAAATTCATGCTATTTTTCCAATTGAACTTGAACTTCTGATTTATATTGCAATGTTGACAATATAATTTGCAATGAAAAAATGGCTTCAAATTAGAAAAATGCATAATATAAGCATTTTACTAGTGGTCTCAGACTGCTTTATTAATTCTGACAGTCATTGCTTTCTAAGCGGTCTGTCATTATTTGGAGCTCATACCGCCGATGGTCAGCTTCAGTCTGTCTCTTTCTGTCCTCCTCCTGTTGTTTTTGCCTTTCCTCCAACATTTCTGCCTGGAAAGAGTAAGTTAATGAAAATTTCATCTCCAACTGAAATGTCTCCTCCACTTATGTAAAGGGTTTCAAGCTCTGTGGCTATAACAATATAATTACATATTTGCATGAATAAACAACAATATCAGTGTGACAGGCCAGGCTGACCTTTTGTCCTCGATGCATATCAGTCAATTAAGTGCAGGTTTGACCGACATAGAGGCATTCAAAGCCACAGAAATACCACTATACAGCCAGCTGGAAAACACCTACACTACTTCATCCATGACTACCTCCTATAACCTAGAACATGCTAATCAATAGCATATGCTAGGCAGAGTTTCTTGGCAAAGCCAAGGCGTTTTGCTGTGGTGTTCCTGCGAACCAAAAGTGGAGGTGATGTTTGAACATCTGTTACATCTTTACCTTCCTCCTCTGCTCCTCTTTCTTCTTAAGCAGGTCAGCGTTCTCCTCTTCTCTTCTGGCTTCTCTGTACTCATGAGTTTTAGTCTGTGAAGAAACAGAGGCCACACAATGAAATCTAGGAATTTTTGGACTATACCGGGTTTCTTAAATGCCCTGAATAATACATGATCACAGGTTTCTTAAAGTGTGGTCACTTTGCTGTTGGCCTGCAAAATTTTGCATGCGAAATCCAGTTACAGTATTTTAATAGGAATCTGGGCAACTGGGAGTTTCACGTGAGGGAAAAAAACGTCAAGTTTTGCTCATTTTCATGTTGGTCACATGAATTTGACACATTGAGCAACAAAAACATGCTTGGTTTGAAAAAGACTTCTGTGTGAGTGCTGCTTCTCTATGCTTTTAAAATATGAGTCAATGGACCTTTTTTTACACATGAAATCCAACTCCAATTTCACTAATGTGGCCTCGCCTTTAGTTTCCGTTCACATAGGATGCATTTTTGTGATTAAAAACTGGAAGCGTTTTTGAACTTGAAACTGTCTGCTAATGGAGGAAGACTCACTTTGATGAAAAGCTCAAATACTTCCAGTAACAATTTAGAATAGGTAACACTTGTTAACTAATAACTACAACTTTTCCCGCAATAAATTATTAACTTGGTGCTTCTTAACAGTTATAAGGTAGCTGTTAAGTTTTGGTATTGGGTAGAATTAGGGCTGTAGAAGAAGTTCAAGTAGAATAAGGCATTTACATGTGCTTAGTTATCACTAATAAATGGCTAATGTTCTATTGACATGCTAATGAGCAAATAATAGGTGTAACTGTAAAATAATTTTTACCGTTTTACCATATTTGCAGTTACATGTGTGTGGACCGCTCACAGTATGATGTTATGCAAACTGCACACAAAAATGGCAAGCGTTGACATAAAGTGTCAGTTCTAATATGACTGGTTGGCTTTATCCATTTAAGAGCAAGGACAATAGGGAATGCGGCGGGAAAAGGTTATAGTACGAAGCTTCTGGACTAAAACAAAGAGTACTACATATGAAGAAAACGGCATGGTTGAAGACATCAGAGGCAGTTTACGCAAGTAAACTAGTTATCAGCATCCAGAACTTTATGCTTTATCTGTGAGTTATGAGAAGTAATCAGTACTTTATTACTTGTTAGCATGTGCGTATTCCATATTAATACAGATTTCCTTTTTACAACCTGTATATGGACCAACTTGAATTGAGTAGAAGAATTAGGTAACAATTTATTTTAAGGTGTTGTAATAGAGAGTAATTACACAGTTAAGTACTTAGTAGTAGCTGTTGTACTCACATGAAATAAAATATACTTATAATGTAGAAAATAGGCAGCTACTGTTACACATGTGTTAAAGTCTTACACAGCTACTTGTACAATTACGTTATTTTAAGTAGCTTATGCCTGTATAATATTCTGTAATTTGAATGTAATTTTATAAAGTCAGCATAATCTTTTGCTTACATAGCTGTGTAACAGACTGTGACATATATTACTCTAAGTACTGTTTTATACCTTAATTCCTTGTCTGTTTGATTACGTCATTAAAAGAACCGTATGTAAGAAATTTATTGTAATAATAATAAAAAATGTCTCTGTTATGTTCAACAGGCATTAAGAAAACATGTTAATTTCAAGTACTCGTATCGCTGACAGTAGCCTGGATATTCTCATTTAAAAAGCGCATTTGCAGCCCTCGACTGATGTTTGTGTTGTCATGTTTTGTTTTGTTCTGAAGCGCCACCATCCATCTATCTACCATTCACGAAGTCAGTAGTTTTTCGGCACCCAGGCTGCCTGCTCTGCATAAACACAGCGCATTCCATCGTCATTGCGCTCGTTCTAGCTGCTGTCTTCAATTTGGCAACCTGTGTGAGGGTCAAGTCTAAGTAGGAGGGGCCGGGTGA
>JAUCMT010000160.1:816716-836864 GCA_032357475.1 Enteromius thamalakanensis | reverse complement strand
GGAAAACCCCCCAAAAGTGAGCTGTACTGAACCGTACCGTACCGTACTATGCAGTGGAAAAGCGCCATTACAAATGCAGGGAATCCATACACAATGATCAGCCATGAGACAGACAAAACACGGTACTTAAATACTAATACAGATAGGGTCAGTGGGAGGAGAAATAATATGCTATGGAAACATACAAGGGGGTGGAGACATAACGGGAGACACTTCAAAATATGAGTCCTGAACACAGAGCGGAAAAACAGATGAGTGAGAATGGCAACAAAAAACGCAGTCAGAGGTAACAGTTCATAATAAGAGTCCTGTGACAGAACAGAGACAGACAAGCAATGAAATAGATGGAAAGCTGAAGTGCCATTTTGAGAGTACAGCTGGCACTTCCAGCTAGATCGTTACAGATGTGTGTATGTGTGTGTTGGTATTTGTGGTTTAAGGGGACACAATGAAATGGGTATGACATTTAAGATATTAATATTAAAAGGTGGTTTATAATGACACTGCCAATGTAAGTGTAATTTAAAAGGCTTAAATAACGTACTAAATTGTGTGTGTGTGTGTGTGTGTGTGTGTTTTTAAATGGCTGTGGTTTCCTATAAGGGGTAGGGTTAGGTGTAGGGTTGGTATATAGCAATAGTACATACAGTTTGTACAGTATAAAAACCATTACGCCTATGGAGAGTCCCCATAAACCACAAATACCAACGTGTGTGTGTGTTAAGTTTTATCTTAATTTTTCTTTCTCAATTTTTTTAAAATGCCACCCTTAGGGAATGAGCCAAAACATGCTGTTTTTGCGTAAATCACTTTAAATGCAAATGAGCTGTTGCTCCCAGCCCCCTTTCAGAAAGGGGGAGGAGCTTCAAGAGCTCATGTTCCTGCATACAAATAAACATTCCACTATTAGTGCAAGCTTGTTATCTTTACAGAAAATGTACTCGGGTTAAAAGTTAGTCATCTGATTGTACTGTGCATAATAAATGCACGTTTATGAATTACACACACTTTACATTACTTTCATGTGCAATTTTGAGCTATTGAACCATATTCGTATTTGCATTCATTCTGGTACTACGTGAGGGCAGCACCAGTGGAAACAGGCATATCTTTAACAACATTATCCTTAAAGAGTGCCAAGAAAGGCAGATTGGAAAACAAAATATGATGTTCATTGGTGCATCCCAACACATTTCATGTCTTTTTGGCACTGACATTGTCCAGCAGCTACAACAGTAATGACTGCTGCTTCTCGGTCAGGCATGCGTTTATGTTAATAGGGCAGAGCGCGTCATAAACGGACAGGACTTTTTACCTTCAGTGACTTGTAAAGAAGAAGAATCTGAAAGCACTTGTTTGGAGAGACTGTTTATTAATTATTGGGATTATTAAAGAAATAGTGAGTGGTTTTTTACCTTTATAGGCTGGTTGTTTTCACACACTGCGGCCACACAACACCTTATAAAAGTGTTTTTTTGCATAATAGATCATCTTTAATTGATGAACTGGAGTTGTGTGCATGTGTTGAAAAAATAATATACAAACCCTTTTATTAGCTTTTATTTTCATCTCATCAGTGAAGATTTTAAGCGTATTTTTAAACAGTAATACTCATTTCTTTGTATGTCAAGCTGTTTTAATGAGAACAAATTTCTGAGTGCTTATAAGTGGTTGACTCAGCACAGTAATTATAATGAACTGAACATGACCTTATTAGTTAAGAGGCCACATTTACTAAATTTCATGGATGTGTCAACATTTTTTCTTTTTTTTTCATAATGAACGTTATATTATTTTATAATGTAGCAGTGAGCACCTTTTAGACACTGTAAAAACGCTGCTTACAGTTAGGCTTCAGATTTTCAAATGCAGGATTGCTGAGAAAATTGCTGTTAAACAGGCTGCTTTACAAAATTGTATTGTTTTTTTAATATGTGGAAGTGTTTAGAGCAGGTGCAAAGCAGAATCATATAAAAGCCTAAAGTAAATGTGGAGCAGGTAGTCTGAGCTGATTGGATTCAACGGAGGCGGAGACTAATTTGCATATTAATGAGCCTATGCATAATAAATGAGATAGGTTTGTTATATTGAATACATGAAAAACATGCATATCAAAGATGAGTTTTAAGAAATAAGCATAATAATTGAGTGATTTGGGGACAATTTAGAAACTGATTTGTTTTGTATGCATGTACAATATAAAGTGTGCATGCAGGTACTTCTGTCGTGGTTTACAGTCCACACGGTTTACTGCACAAATCCAATGCGTTCCGGTCTCAGATCCTGTGCGGCTTAGTGTGATGAAAGCTCATTGAAGAAGAAACTAATCTTTAGTAGATTTTCTGGGTTTTGTCGTCTGCAGAAAGAGCAGTGACCTGGTCTCTTCTCATCTCCGCTGGTCTTTCACCAGCTTTGCTCTCACTTCTGTGGCTTCTTTGTGGTTGTGCTCAGATGGTTCCAGTGCTGAAATCCAAATCAATGACTCTTTCTGTTTCTCTCTACAGACTCCATCTGTATACAGGGTTTTGACCCTAACCTTGGCATCATCACCCCAATCAACCCCATGATGGCTGGCATCAGTCTGGTCCCGCCCCCTCCTGTGGCAACAGAACTTCCTGTTATTAAGGAAATCATCCACTGCAAAAGCTGCACACTGTTCCCACAGAATCCCAGTAAGTTTTACAGCAACCTACCGCAGAACAACCATTAGAGCTTACGCACAAATGAACGTAGCCAGCCATTATTTACTTCTACTGATGTCATGGTAAATATATGAAGTACAGTCTGTGCCATTTTGAATGACCTGTAACTGTGTGGTAAAATGTTCCACTGAAAGACCTGTAACTTAATGCCAAATGTTTTACGGTTTCTGAAATCGAAACAACCACAGGACAGTGTTTATTAAATGCTCCAATGTGGAAAATCAGTGAAAGACGAATTATTAAATCTGTAGAGCTTTGTCCTGAATACTATAAAGCTAAATGAACCCTAAAATGGTTAATTCTACCCACATGGACTGCACTCTGCATAAGAATCGAATTACTCCAATTCATTTTCTTATTCTTGTTAATGGAAGTAAATGAATGATAATTCGACAATGTAATGTCAATATTAGGTTATATATTATATCTAAGATTTTCAGTCTGGCCTACTGCAACTTTTATTCCAAAGTGAAGATGCAGAGAAAGCAGATACTTTTAGATTAGCGCTGCATTACAGAGGTGCCTGAGTTTATGTGTTCCCACATGCCAGTATTTTAGTTTTGTTCAAGTAAATATGTTTATTTTTGGTTTTATAATAAATGACATTTACAGTGAATGTCACTATAGTTTATGATTGCTTAGGCATAGTTGTGAAGTAAGGGAAACTAAAATGCGACTTATCTGGGGATTTTTCAATAAATTTCAGTAATAAGATGCTAATTATTTTGCCGAACATTTCCAGTAATGTGTTTAGCAAAAGTTAATGTGGGGAAAAAAATAGTCCATTTGAATTATGCCATGTTTAGTGATGAGTGTGAGTGCAGTAAGGCATCTCTGTGGTTTCTGCAGATCTCCCTCCTCCCTCCACGAGAGAGAGACCTCCAGGTTGCAAAACAGTTTTTGTTGGTGGCCTTCCAGAGAACGCAACAGAAGAGATCATCAAAGAAGTGTTTGACCAGTGTGGAGAGATTATTGCCATCCGCAAGAGCAAGAAAAACTTCTGCCACATTCGTTATATTGAGGAGTTCATGGTGGACAAGGCCCTCTACCTCTCTGGTGTGTCTTTTTTGTTGTTTTGTTTCCTTTCAAGAGTTCCTCTCTTACTCTGAACCTTAATGGTTTGAACCCTAGCGGCGTTCAGCTCGATCCCCCCGGGGGACTTGAAGGAAAAAATGCGGAGAAGGGGTGGCAGAGGGATGTACAAAAACTTTTTTTTATATTGTGGATTTTTATAGCGAGGAGGAATGGATTAGATTGGGTGCGAATTAACGAGGGAATGATTAGATGATGAGCTGCCAGACGTGTATGATTAATTTGTTCAGCGATCCTCTCGAAATGATGTTATTTGCAAAACTTTCACTTCGTTTTGTTTTGTTAAGAAATTTATTTTGTTTCATTTCTCTACCTTTTGTGTCTCTTTGTATTCTGTTTTGTTTCATTCAGATGGTTTTGTTTCTCATTTATGATGTGTTTTTACTTTTACAAGTAATCATTTGTTTTTCTACCTAATGAGAACATGATTAAAAGACCTTTAAATAACCCAATGTGAGATCAGTAACAAATGATGTATTTTTCCTTTTGATATTGTGTTAACAGAGTTGACATTCTACAAAGTTAACTCTTGGTGTAAGAAGTTTTTAGATTAAAATATTTTCTCATAGAGAGGAGAGATACTTTCCAGCGCTTCAGATCACATCAGTGAGAAAAAGCAACATCATTTCCATCATTTCAATTTTATGGTGTGGTAACAAATTGACTCAAGATTGACACACAAAAAACACAAAAAAAGAACTTAAAGTAATTTAATGTTGTAGAATTAAAAAAAGTAATTAATCATGGCTCTTAGAAATAAAATGAATAAAATGTTGCCAAAAGAAAAGTACTATCAAATATTTTGATTGCACATTGATGCATGATGAAAAACAATACACTGACTAATTCAGATGAGAAGAAATCAGGATTTTCAGCTATTTTAGACTATTATATAATGATTAGTGATAACAATAAATGAATTAAAATAAAACAAAATTTAACTATTTGAGAAAAAGCTGAAAAAATTATTACTTCGGACACCAAATGCACCTACATTTTTAAAATCACCTATATATAGTGTATACGCAACATCACACATGCAACATATCATAGGCTGATGACTGGCTGCACTGCTCGGTTCAGCAGGCGCTTTAATTTATGTTGCAAAAAGGAACATCTCAGAATGAAGCAAATCCTATTTCGCATTCAGTATGTTTAGATATATATTAACTGATATATGTTGATATATGCAAGCCGTCTGCTGGAGAGCTCTGTTTGCTGAATAATGTTTGTTGTCCTAGGCTATCGGATGCGCATTGGCTCCAGCACTGATAAAAAGGATTCGGGCCGCATACATGTAGATTTTGCTCAGGCGAGAGATGACTTGTATGAGTGGGAGTGCAAACAAAGATTGCTGGCACGAGAGGAGCGGCACCGACGGAAAATCCAGGAGGAGCGGCTGAGACCTCCATCACCTCCTCCCATAATGCACTTCTCTGAGCACGAGGCAACTCTTTTGGCTGAGAAACTGAAAGGTAAGCTTTCCCACAGACTGCGGTGCCATGATCTCATCTAGCCTTTAAAGCACAGATTTGTCATCATTAATATAATGCCCAGAGAAACGTGGGTTCTTAGGGAAATCTTCAAGGCACAACTTTTATGCGTCTAATAAAGGCAGACTGTGGTAAGATGACCTACGCCGCCAGGTCTGCCTTCCTTCAGACGTTTTGCAGCTGTCCTCAGCTGGTCTCTGATGATGTGACGGACTTTAATGAAGGGGCTGCATGGGTTGGAGGCTCTTACGCCTCACTCCTCTTTCCCGTCTCTGCAGCTGCCAGCCGAACAGCCCCAGCTGTTGTTTATTCTGTGAGACTGGTGTGTTTATATGATCAGCTAGTTCCATTCATCAGCTGCAATGAGACCAATGATTGCCAATGAAGTGAACGCTGAGTACCAGGCTTCTGGAAAGCCAAAGGGTTTCCAAGGTTGACTAAATAGTTTTCATTTGCTTTTAGTGGGCTTAAAACAAGTTTTGATTGATTCTAGTCTAGAAGTCTGTTATTGCGCAAGTGTTTGCTTGGGTCTTATTTGAGTTTGTTTTGTTTTGTGTTATATTTATCTATGTATTTTATTCTGTTTTGTTGTGTTAAGGCACTGATTCTTTGGTCCTTTTTTTTTTTTTTTGGTTAGAGGACTATTTTTTTATCATTTATTAGGAATGACTTACAGCCAATGAGAGAGCAATTCTTTTTATTTTAAAGCCATGCGTTGTCACTTCCTGTTCAGATTTTTTAAAAATTAAAAATGATGCCGTGTAAACTCATTATTAGGGGACCGATTTATTTTTTTATTTATTAGTTTTGTTTTTTTAGGGTATTTATTTATTTTTTTAATGTATTTTTAGTAGTTAGTTTTTTATTTTTTGCCATTTTACTTTTTTTTTTTGCCTTATTTGTTTGTTTTTTATTCGTTTTGCTATTTCTTTTTTGCTTTTGTTTGTTAGGGGACTGTTTTTGTTTGGTTGTGTCTTATGTTTTTTTTTATTGTGTTTCTTTGTTTTGTTTTTTTAGAGGACTGATTGTCTGATTGTTTTATCTACCCTTCTACCTATCTGGAGTGTGTTTGTTTTTTATTTATGCATGCAAATGTTTGTTTTGTTTCTTTTTATTTAAAATATCATATTGTAACTTAAAAAGTGTACAAGCAGTACTCCAAGGTTAACTAAATTTTTTTATTTGCTTTTAGGGTGCTTAGCATCTGAATCTTTAAGTAATGTGTGATCGTTTTTTCTCTCTCTCTTCTATAGCTTGGACGTAAAGTGTTGCATGAGCAATATTGCTCAGGGGTTGGCTGCAAATATCTGTTTCTCCTATCGTCTAAAATAGTTAGTATGAGGTTTAAAATATTCCACAATGTTTATTTCTGAATCTAGAGAGGTTTGAACACTCATGCAAGATGTCAAATTTTCATTATACACAGGATCATTTTCAAGGCGCCACATGCTGTGTTTCCACCTTAAATTTACACCAATCCATCACACCCCTTTGACATTCACACAAATTTGTAACATCACCATTCATGTTTTAATTTCAGAGCCGGTTCCTGTCTGACAGCTGTTTTCCCATGCTGTGATTTGATTACAGCTAGCGTCTCTAGAAAGGTAGTGATGGTTGAGTTGTGCTGGCTGCGGTGGTTTCCATGCCTCTCTGAGCTCTTGTCTCTCTGGAGAGACTGCTTTCATTTCGATGATGGGGACTTGACTGCAGCCTCCACCTCATCAGCAATCACAGCACTTCCCATGTCAAGCACTTCCCATTCTCCCTGCGTGGCGCATCCCCAGCTCTGTCTGTATGTTCTTATGTTTATTGAGCCCAGGAGGCAACAGACAAAACATCTCAGACAGGGTTTCTATATTCCGGTGTCTGGCACAGTTCTGCTCATGCCTGAGATCCAGTTTCCTCTCCAGTGAAACCTTTGTTTAAATGCAAGCAGTTATGCTGCAAATATTTATTGATTACAGCTAGTGATATCTGTTTAAGTATCAACAGCATGCAAACGGACAGCGTTGCTTGTGTTGATGTTTTTTGGCATATTTCTACATTTATTTTGGTTTTTATTACAGATTTGTTTTATGTCTTAGCCCTATATTAGAGTTAAACTTCACTACTTCCATCATTTACTTTTGATGATGATGATTTGTATTTATATATACCTGATTTTATTCTGATTTTAGGTTTTACAAATATGAAAATGCATCACAAAACAGCAATTACATAAAGTTAATTATTTATTAAAACTATATAATTGTTTAATTAAATATCTATAAAAAAACACATATATAACATTTTATTGTGTGAAATTTATATCAAATGATCCTTATAGCATTCCACACCAAGTGACTATTCTACTGTACATTTACATTAATAAACATCAATTCATTAATAAAACATCAGAAAAGTCTTACCATAACATTTACATATCTACAACCCCATGATTATGTTCCTTACTGTCCAGAGAGTCGCGCTGAAACACAGGTTTAATACGTAACTGTGGCACATTAGTATTAGGTTGGTACAGGTACGTCTCAAATATCCAGTGAGTGTTGCTAAAGATTAATGCTCTGTCATGTTGTCCCTTACACCAAACCCAAACCTAAACCTACACGATGCAATGCAAAAGTAATCTAAAAACATATTCGCTGATACAGCCATGCTGTTTTTATTTCCTTACGCTGATTTGAGCTGTTTTGTCGAACGGTTTTACACAGGATTCACAGCAATTTCAACGGGGTATCATCTGAGCTAGCGAGTATCCCTTAACTAGAAACCTCATACATATGAAGCTGTATATGTGATAAAAAACCTATCCATTTTCCAGTCGTGCAGGATGTTAAAATTGTTTTAAAGTCGTGACATAACATTCTGCAACTAATTGTTTGAAAATTAGCCTTTATTAATCAAGAAGGTACCTGTAAATCATAATTTTGTTTGAAAAGCTATTAAAGTTGTGGGAGTTGCAGCGATTCGTATGTATAGGTACGTTTTTTCAGGCTTACATGTATGAAGAGGCACATATTTTCCAATGAGCCTATGTTGAGTATTTAAAGGAAAGGACAGGACAAGTGGCCAGTTATGGTTTCCCATACTAGGAATTTGTGCTCTGCATTGACCTGGGACTCAAACCCACGACCTTTGGGTTACAGGTCCGACTCTCTATCCATTAGGCCACGACTGCGCCTTAAAACAGAATTTATTGACTAGAAGATAAAAAAAGTCTGATAGTTAAAAAATACTTTAATGTAAGAGTCCAGATGCACATTAAAAGCCATTTTTAATATGAATACACCATTTTCCTCATCCTGAAATCTGGCAGTTCTTCAGCTCTTTTTGAAATTATTGACTCTTAATTCTATCCATTGCTGCTTTCTGTCTCTTGCATTTGGAAACACTTTAATGCTATTCATTCAAACAGCCCCTGGTTAATGCTTTCTGGCAAGTAAATGCTCATTGCCACATTATGCTTTCATGGAAAAATTAATATGAGCGATGTTTAAAACAAAGCTAATTTCCCGACCATAACTGACGCTGACTGAATTGGCAGAAGCGGGGCAGCTTACATAGTGTCTGAGCTACGGAGAGGTCGGATGACTGAATGGTGGGAATTTCGAGGGAGAGTGTGGAGATTTCACATTTGCATTGCTTGTGGAGCCTCTCATTAGACGTGAGATTGGCAGAGCAGGCTCATTTGACTGTGGAAATTATTTTTATTCTCGTCAGATGGCATTTCTGCCTGAGGGTCGGGTGAATTCAATTTCCTTTAATTAGCTGGGAAGTTTGAGTGCCACCTTAATAACATACCTGCTCTTGATCTCCAGCGCTCAGAGTCCCTTGGGTCCCTTACCAACCGCACACGGGAATAACATCTATTTAATTGAAAAAGGGCTAAAATAGATATCAAATCTAAAATTCTAATTAAATGAGTCGAGCACATCTTTTAAGGAGGTTCAGTATAATTGATACATCTCTCGTGATGTCATTCTCCCGCCTGGCTTGAAATCCGTTATAATGTGGTGAGGCGAAGCAGTGAGTCTGGTGAAAAGTGCACAGACGCAGGGAATGATGTTGTTTCCGTGCACAGGATCTCATTAAGGAAGGGATCGAATTTACTGCCAGCCCTACTGCACTGACTTTGTGGCAAAATTCAATTATTCTTCCAATTTCAGTAATGTATTTCACACGGGTCCACGGGGAGCAGATTACTGAAGCTTGGGAGAGGCCACACTCAATGCCTCATGTCTCAGCTACTCAGGCTGAAATTACACTTCATGTTTAGACAGGAAAAACGCAGGGTTAGTTACTGATTCACGAGCCGTGACTGAACACACTGATGAGATGATGTTCTTGTCCAATACAAAAAGACAATGCAAGGGAAAGGGTCTTAAAATTGGGCCCTAAATTTAGAGCCGTAGCTTAGCATTTAATGGACGTAAGGTCCAGTCCTGATCTCCTCAATAGAGGTGGTAAAACTAATCAAACTAAAAAGAACAGCTTGTCCAGGCAAGTCTGGTCTGAAAGTGTAGTAAAGTCTTGAATTGTGAAGGTTATAAGTCTTGTGTACTGAATGTTTGAGCAGGATGGGAAGAGATTTGAGTTTGAAGGTTCGGTTTTGTATAATGTGAAATCTTGGGAGGAGAGATTTTGAAGTGTGAAGGGGATGTAGGTCTTATGTAGTTTGAGGAGAGATTTGAATTTTAACTTTGTTGCTAGGGTGCTTTAGTGGTGCTATAGAAAGCTGCTGGTGTGGTTATACAGTATGAATTATGTATAAATGGCAGGTGTGTAGCTACTTAAATCAGGTCATTGAATTTAAGTGCATGGTCTTTCACAACTCTATCAATACATGACTTTTTTTAAAGAGTTAGTTCACCCCAAAATTTAAATTCTGTCATTAATGACTCACCCTCACGTCATTACAAACCCCTAAGACCTTTGTTCATCTTGAGAACACAAATTAAGATATTTCTGATGATAAGAGAGAGAGTCATCTTTCCCTTTAAAGACAGCAACTGAAATAATCCAGAAAGGTAGTAAAAACACTGGTAAAACAGTCCATGTGACATCAGTGAAGTTTTGTGAGTATTGTTTAAAGAATACTTTTTTTTTGCGCAAAAAAACCCACAAATAATTCAAATACTCAACCCTTTTTCTTCTATGACTTACGTCTTAGAGAATATTGCTGTGTAAGCTTACACTTTCTTCTCTGCGTAACAGCTGCAGATTACACACATGTCCCGGATGTAAACAAGGCTGATTACGACAGGATTATTCCTACCTGATCAATTCAATTGAATTTGTACGAATGACCCAAACATAACCCCGCCCCTAAACCTCCCCGTAACAGGGTTTTAGACAAATCGTACGAAATCGTACGAGTGAGGTCGTACACATTAGTTTGAATTGGCACAAATTTGGCACCTTGTACGAATGTGTACGAATTGCTTGTGAGACTGTGTTGGATATTCTCTATGACGAAACGACGGAAGACGTTAGTCACAGGAGAAGAGTAAATTATGTTGTTTTTGTTTTTATTTGCTTAAAAAAGTATTCTTCTAGCATCGCAAAAGTTAAGTTGATCCACTGATGTCATGAACCGTTTCTGAATCTGGATCATTTCAGTTGTACTGCTGTCTAATGAGTGACAGATGACTCTGATATTATCAAAAATATCTTAATTTGTGTTCTGAAGATGAACAAAGGTCTTATGGGTTTGGAACGACATGAGGTTGAGTAATTAATGAGTTTTAATTTTTGGGTGAACTAACCCTTTAACCGTTAAAACTGTAAGTATAAGAAAGGACAGTCTGAAATGTATATGAAATATATATTTTAGCAGCCTTATCTGAATTAGTTAGTTGCTTTTCCAGTCGTTTGTTGCCCCTGTTGCAACTTTTTTCAGACCTGTAGCAGGCATCAAATTTATAATGAGGTTATTTAGTGAATGCAACTGTTTAAACATTTGTTTTGTACTCTGTGTTCTATTTAGTATAAAATAATGACTTATGTGTTTCATTTGATGCAAATGTAAATAATGTCTCAACATTTCTGTAGTTCGGGTTGTGTGTAAAAGAAACTAAAAAAGGATAAATTTGCAAGCTAGCTTATATTTGATATGAGACTGAAGGTCTATAACAAATTTAATACACAACGGTTTCAAAAGAGGTTATTTGTAGTGATACAATAGAATTATTTTAGATTCCTCAACAACCTTTCTGTGAAAAGTTCATGAAATCTATTTTTCTATTGTCCTAGTGTGAAGAGCATTTTAATAATCTTCAGTAATAATATTACAAGAGTTCAGTTGAAAGGTTCCATGGATATTAAAGATTCTTAATGAAACCAGAGATCAAAGCTTTAGAAGGAAGTTAAATGTGTCTCATGTAAGGGAGTTTGAACTGTATGCTGGCTTTGTCGAGCCCGCAGACTCAGTGTTACAGCAGTCTCTGTCATAAGTAGAGGAAGTAAAAATAACAGTTTTCCTTATTCATTTCTCCAGATGATAACAAGTTCAGCGAGGCAACGGCAGTTCTTTTCACGTGGATCGACAGAGGCGAGGTGAACCGACGCTCTGCCAATCATTTCTACTCCATGATCCAGTCAGCGAACAGCCACGTGCGGCGCCTAATGAACGAGAAAGCTCAGCACGAGGAGGAGATGGAGCTGGCCAAAGAACACTTTAAGAATTCCCTGCTTGCCATTCTCACACAATGTAAGATACCTCCTGCCTTCACTGTTTGTATCCCAACTGGTTACTATGAGATTTTCATCTAGTGTTGCCATGACAACCGCTCGTCCTTTGTACAGAGCAAGATGATATAGCCGTCCTTAAGTGGGCTCAGTCTCTGATCTAATTGTTGGACTTTTTGCTCATCTTGATATGGCTGTACTGCCAGTAGGAGTGTATTTGTATGTCCAGAACCACCAAATGCATTACACTGCCCCTAATTGTAACAGATAAGCCATGGGCTCTGTTCCAAAGTCTAGAGAGCTGCCTACATAGGCAGCATAATAAGGCATTATAATGTAGGTGAGGTTATAAAAGCTAGGCATTATAAAAGCCAACACATATATCCTTCTCGAAGAAGATAATGCCATGATGGACAAAATCCATCTTCAGCTGCATTACATTTATCATTGCTCTATTCGAAATCCAGTCATTTTCATAGAAATGTAGCTACAGTTATTATGGTCTCTGATTGTATTCACAGAGACAAGAACTATATCATCATTTTTATGCTGTTTTGTTTTTAGAGGTATGCATAGGCCTTAAAACAACACTGAACCAGAACCATGCCTAAATGCTACCACTCAAGCCCAAAAACATTCACTCTGTGCGTATTTCATAACTTTATTATACAAAACACAGTAAGATTATCGGATATGAGATGGCATAAAAACATTGTGGGAGAATTTTTTTAAATGTTTCTAAAACAAATGTCTGCCAACTTTATGATGGCATATAATTCACTTGAACATTTGTTTTCTCAGAATGTTAAAATTGTCCAAAAGGACATTTTAAGAATATTGTCTCTCAACATTGAGAATGCTCTTCAAGTACTGTATGACATCCCTAAATATGATGTCCGAGAATGTTGTTCCAGGAATGCTTTCTTCCTACGTTTTGAAAAAGCATATCAAATATTAGTCTTAGCCTGAACGTATGATACATAGAGCACACAACAATTGAGGAGTTTCAAAGTTGCCATCTGATTGGTTGAGTTATACAGTATATCCGAGAGATGTGTGTTACTTTCTTTAACGTTCCAGTTGGAAACAAAGATGCCAAACCCCGTCATGAAAGAAAAAAGCTTGTGTTTACAACTGTGACAATTAGAGCTTTTTAGGATCACCTAAATGCTGGCTTTTCAAAAAATATGTAAAGTTTGTCCATGAGTTTTACACACCATTATTTGATTGATGACATTTCTACCCCTTAAACGAAAAGTGATTGGCTGCATTACCAGTCAGTCACATGGCCTCTTGAACATAAAAAGTGGCCAAGTTTCTCAGACTTTCTACCGCCAGTCTGAAAATCTGACTACACAAGACTAATCAAATATTAATAAAAATGCTCCATTATAATAGGTAATAATTGAGCACTTAAATGCTGCGAGTGACCAATCAGAATCACATTTTCTAGAACAGTGTAACAAAAACTCATTTTGTGTTTGTTTTTGCTTTTAGCTTGGCAAAATGCTAGCAGCAGACTCAGTTGTGTGTTGCACCACTAATAGTTATCTACGAGGTTCTGTTTCAGTTTGGATGCTGTTAGAAAGTAAGGCAGCTCACTAGTCGTGGAACAGAGCCACAGTGTCTCCTACACGGTTCACAAGACATCACTGCAGATAAACACTACACAAATGCACACTAGGAGATATGATTGCATTGAGACCTAGCTGCCTATGTCAGTGTGACTGTAGACATATCCCATAGAAGGGCCCTGGGTAAGTACAGTCTCAGTGGAAGCACTCTGTCCATAGAGCAGATGTGGAGATGTTCAACTTAACTTAAAGGTAGGCCAACACCAGATTCACTCATCCTTTTTTTTTTTTCGCAGCCGGACAGGTGAAAAGCCAATATCCCAGCTCAAACAAAGAAATGTAATTTGCTTGAATGAATATGTGTGATGGAGTTTTGTAATTGGCAGCTTGACAAAAACATTGTGAGACCATTTGTGCATAAAATACTAAGAGAAAATGTGTTTTAGATGTCGTAGGCTAAAGAAGTCAATGGCATAATTGTTTACTAAACTGTAGACTTGGTCAAATTAATAAATAGCAGGCAACAGTTTACAATTGGTTCAAATCTTAATCCTAGCGCAAATCCATCACCTAATGCCAAAATAAAAACTGCACACGTACCCATTCTGAGCTAAACCCTCAATCAATGTTTGACATCAAACACTCAGTACTTTATTAGTACCTCTCCAGCAAATCCATCATTGTAGACTGTTGCCTTCCTCAGTCCTAAGGAATTGAAACAGCAGCTAATGAGATGTAAGTACAACAGACACATTCAGGGGCCTCTCAGAGAAGTGTTGCGAGGGTCCTGATGCGTCTGACTGCTGGCCCAGATGCTGAGCTCTACATAAATGGCTTGTCTTGTCTGACTTCCTTACCCACCAAAGTTGAGCAGATTACGGCTGTGTTCACCGCTGCCACCAGGCAAAAGGCATGGGACCATTTCTCAAAAGCGCAGCGCAAGAACATAGACATTTGGCGAAAGCAGTGCGAGGTTGGTATTTCTTCTCCCCTTTTGACATGCTGACTCTACATCAGGGGTCTCAAACTATGGGCCAAGCTTTTTCATTACTGACCAATTTTCACTATACCCTGTTGAAGAGAAACAGCATATGCTGGTTAGGTATGTTTTGAAGAGTGATAGCTGGTTTAGGATGGGCCTTAGTTGGTCATGACCTGTTTAAGCAGTTCCTGAGATGGTTATAAGCTAGTTTTGAACTGGTTCTGATTATTTGCACACATGACCAGATGAAACCAGCTCAAAACCAGTTTATAACCACTACCTTAAACTAGCCGTTTTAAAATGTGTCTAACCAGCATTTACTGTTGTTTTTTTCCAACAGGGTAGTCTGGCCTTAATGTATTTAAAAGCCAAAGTATTGCAGCAATATTTACTTTATATAATATACATATTTCAAATTTGTGTTTGTAAAACTCTGGTTCTCTGAAGGAGAACACCGCCTGGCTAGTGGCCCCCAGGTAATGTAGTTTGAGACCCCTGCTCTACATGGTACACTGACACGGCAGCTCTTTATATGGCAGTGTATCTTGTGGCTTTTCATTGTACAGACTTGTGGGCCCTCACACAGCAAAAAAAACATCCCAGCTCTTTCGTGCAGCAGAGCTCTCTTTGAAATTGCCACCTAGAACCTCCATTGCTGCCATGGCAACAGATACTGGCAGGATTATAATGATGCTCATCAGTGATTAGCCTGAATTAATTGTTAATAACTCATTCAGTTTGAATTAGGTCTCTTTGAGGAAGGAAAAGCGAGGTGTGTGTTAACTCAAAATGTGGCTATGCGCAAAAAAAGCTGTGTGTAGAAATCCCTGAATTCTCTGGAATGCACATTATGGAATTTCCATATTCATAATATGGAACGTCACCGGTATGCAAAATTGATGTTAGCGCAAACAGAATACTCAATGAACCCCTCGCTGGTGATAGACTCCAGCTGCAGTCTTTCCTCCAGCCATCTGACTTTTTCCACGACTGTATATCATGAGCAGTGATGTGAGGCCCGAACCCTAGTCTTAGAAATACACTGACTGTATTGATTAATTGCTTTAAGTCAAGTCTATGAAAGGATTCCATTTCAGTTCACAGTCGCCAAGAGGTAAGGCATCAGCGTTGTGGCAGAGTCTCTGGTGCTGTGAGAAGTGAAAGACAGTTAAGATGCCACCCCTGTGAAAAGGCGTTGTTTTGTAGCACTGTTTGTGGACTTGTCAGATATATTAAAATAGTTATACTGAGCCATGTGCAGAGTTTCCAGGTTTTTATTGTACATAACTATCAGAGAGTTTAAAAAAACTTAGAAACGATCTCAGAAAATGCTTCTTCTTTTGCTCAGCTTTAAAATCGAGAGGCAGAGGCTAGTTGCACACTTTTGAACATTTCTTCCTTTCTTTTCTTTTCTTTTCTTTTCTTGAAGAGTTTTCTGCTGTCACAGAATTACCATTAAAAATAAATAAATAAGAGCCTATTTAAACAGAAAATGGTAAGCATTTAATGTTTTTTTCCCATGCAAAAATAAGAGTAGTACTTAAGTATAGGAACAAATTGTCAGTTGCTTATTAGTATGCTTATTATAAAAATACTGGCTGTTTATTAGTGTTTATAAAGCACATTTTCTTCATTACCATATTCTACATCCATAACCCAATACATACATTTAAAAACTATCTTACTCACTATTAACAAGCAGAAAAGTTTACTGAGACAAAAGTCATATATATATATATATATATACATTTTATGTACTAGTTTACTCAGTAGATGTAAACTTTTTTTTTCATTTTTTTTTCTATTTGATGTTTATTGCTTTGCTAAACTTGATCAAATCTTTAATGCTAACAGCGCTATATAAGTAAAAGTGATTGATTGATTGATTGATTGATTGATTAAATTATTGATTTATAAACTAAATAGATGTTCTATGTAATAGTTTTGTTGTTGTTGTTTTTGTCTTTACCCAAAAGTATGATTTTGGGATTTTGGTTTGGAAAACACATCTGTAAACTAATAGTTCACCCAAAAATCTAAATTGTCATAATTTATTCACCCTTGAGAAGTTCCAAACCTGTATGAATTTCTTTGATCTGCTGAACACAAAGGAAGATATTTTGAAAAAAGTTTGTAATAAGGATGTTTTGGGTCACCATTGAGTTCCAAAGTATTTTTCCTACCATGGAAGTCAATGGTGACCAAAAACAGCCTGGTTACACACTTTTTTCAAAATATCTTCCTTTGTCTGTTATCTTCCATCGTAAATTCATTGTCAGGAACTGCTCAAGGGTGAATTTTCATTTTTGGGTGAACAATACCTTTCAGTTTAATACCATTTTTAAATAAACATACACAACCACTGCTGGAAAATAAATAAAATGTGAACTTCTGACTAAGGCCCAATCCCAATTCTATTTTCTACCCCTCGCTCTTAAATATTTTCCCCTAAGAAATGGGACACCACTACTACACTGTTATACATCATCATCCACTGTCACTAGCTTCTAACGTTACGTCAGAGGACATGCGCCAATGTAAGCACCGTTCATTTACATGTACACAAATGGCCGTAAGCAAAACAAAACAATGTGTTACCACATGCAGTCACCGGGTATATGACATAAAAATATATTTTCCAATATTTAGCAATCGGTGCTATCCGCTAGCAAACTTTAGCAATTTTTTTTGCAAACGTTTCTTTACAGAACATCACGATAAACACAAACACAAGACTGATGGTAATATACATCTAATGAAAAATTGTCATAAAAATTACTTACATTTATGGGTCTACTGGCTCCAATGAGCAGCCATGTTGGAAATGTATCTTAGCCCTTCGTTTGAAGTGAGGTCCTGAAAAATCTTCGTTTGGAGGGCTATCTAGCCCTTCCCCTTCCCCCTTCCCCTTCATTTGGCACGTTCACGTGTAGGGGTAGGGTGTCTCAATTCTCTTTGTGTAGGGGTAAGGGGTAGAATTGGGATTGGGCCTTGTGACAGAGTGAAAGCTAGCCTCCTTCTCTCTAGTTTTTGCTGTAAGTGAAAGCAGTCTGTTATAAAAACCTTATTGGTTTTTCCGGAATGACTGGAAACATCACTGGAAAAGTAATGGATATTCTTTGGTCAAAAGGTGTGGGAACCCTGTAAAATGATATTGTGAGAAATCAAGAGAAATATGATATCAGAAACATCCCAGAGCTCGACCTGTATTCCTCTGATACTACAGCTTTCAAGAAACAGATGAAAGATCCGGCAACACAGTGCTAGAGTAAAATGTATTCAATCAAAGATAAAGCAAAGCTCAAATGCGCTCCCTTTATAGAGTCAGATCTGCAAGATTTCACAGTGGTGGCATTAAACGTCCTTTGTGCTGATCCCTATAATGGCTATCAGAGGATCAGTGGGCTTGGAAGTTTGTGTAATGTGATTTTTACGCTCCATTTTCAGACCTAGACAAATGAACTTTCACTACTGCACGGCACTGAGACGGCAGAGCCTCTGTTTTCCCTCTGGGTTGTATTCTTAACCTAAGAAATCAATCACCAGGGCCTGTGCTTGCCAAATCATTGCCTGTTTTTTCATCCTGTCAAAATTGTCCAGGTCAAATTAGATTATTATTAGAAAAAAAACAAAGAAGCATTTCATTTGTGTGTGTTATTGTCATATACTGTATGTTAGTGCCACATTTACACAGAATATGGACGTGTAAAAGTGTGTCCTTGTAGAATTACTCAGAGCAGAGGAAATATTAATGTGTGCAAAATGTAATCTTTAATCATTCAAGGTCTTGGACAGAAGCCAGTAATGGTATGTGTGTGTGTGTGTGTGTTTGTTTGATTTCTGTGTTGTGCTCCATTAGGAGCTGAGAAATGCTCACAGTGAAGAGATTATGGGAATACGAAGAGAAGAGGAAATGGAGATGTCAGATGAAGACTTGGAGGAGAACCCCTGCAAAAAGATGAGAATGGAAGACTCGGGTAGGCCTGTGATCAGCCACTGATTATCATAATTATGATAGGAGAGAGGGACTGGCTAAAAACATGACTAACATCTAGTTCATATACACTGGTTGGGACTGTGCAGTGCATTTAAAATGAACAATAAATCTTCTGTAAAGGTCACTGTTGATTGGTAAAGAAGAGGAATGCAGTGCCATAAAGACCTTTGTTTAATGCCTATAATTATGTTTAATTTAAGGTCTCAAAAATATTGTTTTGTTTGCTTCTAGGCCAATGTTTAGGATATTGTATTTAATTGGCCAACAAAAAAATTCTATAAATTAGCTGTCAAAAGATTAATCACATTATAATATATATATATGATGTATATATAAATAAACAAATATAAAAAAAAACATTCTTATACTTTAGATTCTTTTATGTATTATTAATATATTTAATAAATATTCTAAAATATATACATGTCTATGTTATGTGTATTTATATATACATATAATAAATTTAAATAAATAAATACATGTATACACTATTATTGAGAAGTGTGGATTAAGGATAAACGTATACATATATATGTATGTATTTTTTTATTCATGTGCTCATCAAAGCTGCGTTTTTCTTTGACGTAAAACCCAGAATTAAAAAATGCAGTAATGTTGTGAAATATTGCAATTTAAAATAGGAATTTCATTAGAATATCTTATAGACATAATTTATTCCTGTCAAGCAAAGCTGTTTATTTCAGTCTTGAGTAACTGTTTTCTACAAAAATAATTTTAATACACTGAAAAAGCATGTCTTACCATTATTAATCATTACCACTATATAAAAGTATGCACAGCCCTGCTGGGACGTACAGGGATGCATTTTATACAGTATTCATCATAAACACGGTAAATAATCATTCATCATCTAATAATACCGAATATATTAACTTATGAATATGGACAACTAATGAAGTCCATCTCTAGATAGTGACTGTTAATTATCCGGTTAATAATAATTCCTTGATTTCGTGAAAAAAATAAACGTATAAATATAAACACAATCGCCCTGTTAGTCTCTGATCGAATCAGCTCCTCCTTGACCGCAATTTTTTATTTTAGCTTTATTCAAACAGAGCGATCACATCCTTCAGATAACCTTGAGTACAACAGCATTTGTGCTGAGATATCAACATGAGTGATTACACTCTCCCTTCTGCATGTATCCCACAGCAAATCTGATTATGAATGATATTGCTTCAGCAGAGAACGGCGGCAGGAAGTGTCAGGAGATTCTGAGCTCAGCGATATTTCATGACCTGTCACAGCACACAAACTCTGGCTCAATAAAAGTAGTATTGTCAGTGGCAGGACGGAATATCTTATGGTTGAGATTCTCTGTTGACACAGCAGAGACTCAGCACAGTGACCAAGTTGTTATGCAAACTTCACCGTCGATTTCGGATCTGAATCGTAACGCTTGCTCTAAAGCCTGCCCCGTATTCACTGATTCAAGCAGACGGATTGATGGTACAGCTTGTCTTATATGATGCATTTTAGATTAAAGTGCCCCTATTATGCCGTTTTAAAGGTGGCTGATATTGTTTTATGAGTGTCTTAAAACAGGTTTACATGTATGCAAGGTCAAAAAACACTTTAGTTTTCTCTAAAAATA
>JAUCMT010000160.1:800106-816616 GCA_032357475.1 Enteromius thamalakanensis | reverse complement strand
TCGTCTTCTACAAACAAGTACACAGCCACATTATCTAAGTAACTCCATAAACAACACATATTTTGTTAATATTCTGTACATTCAGGGGTGCAATAAGTATCATAGATATTAATTTAATTAGCTTACTTTAGTGTTTTTTTGCTTGTCCTTATGGATCATTGATTTTTGGGACTTAAATTTGACTATATAATCACTTATGGATATGGATAGCCCACCCCAATCAATGAGAGAGAGACCCCCAGAAACCTTGAGGGGAATATCTCCCTCCGTTCCTGACCATCAATGATTTTAAATTAGTTCCTACTCTCTTTATGGACGAGCATAATTAAGTCTCCCCCACCCCCAAATCCTTGTGATGTCACTCATCCTCCCATCTGCCCTCTTTCTCTTGCAGGGCAACACCGGAGGTCATGTCAGTCCCTGTAATGGAACCCCCAAAATGGGCGAAACCCTCAACGCCTGTACAGAGAGGTACGAGCCAATCATAAACTGAATAGGCCAGGTTAAATAAGGATTAAAATTAGGCTTTTAAAATGTTTCTTTTAAACCAAAATGCTCATGTGCAAATAAAACTTTATATAGAATATGTGAG
Source organism: Enteromius thamalakanensis (assembly GCA_032357475.1). Taxonomy (NCBI): domain Eukaryota; kingdom Metazoa; phylum Chordata; class Actinopteri; order Cypriniformes; family Cyprinidae; genus Enteromius; species Enteromius thamalakanensis. The sequence goes on along the minus strand of JAUCMT010000160.1, from coordinate 816,024 downwards.
AAATGATGTGTGCAATTTTTCCAAATATTAAAGTGTAAATTCTTAGTGTTCATACACATTTTAGCCACATTATTTTTCCGCGATATGCATATATATATAAAATGCTGAGGGTATGAAAAATGTCATTGCCAATTGTCATTGTTCGCATCTCAATTTTACATATAAAAAATGTTTTTAAATGTTGATGTGTAAATATTAAATGTAAATTTTAAATATTTAAAACGTATTTTTAAATTATTGTATTGTAAATTATTAATATTTTCAGAATATTACTGTGTAAATTATGTGATTTTAACATTAATATGTACTCAATGCATTTCCAAGAATTTATCGATTGCATTTAAATGCATACTTAAACATCTTCAAATGAATTTGTTTTGTTTTCTCAACCTTAAGTATGGAAAACTTAATATGAATGCATATATACTGAAATATGTGCTAAATATTAAATATTTACATGTAAAATATTTTTATTATTTATTAATTGTTCATATACATATCACTTCAATATCTGCACATTAATAAAAAAAAATCATATCAGTTCATGCATATAAATTGTAAGTTTAGATGACTTGAAAAACTTCTGCCTTTTCTTATTGTTCCTCAATCTCAAGCATGATAAATATCTTTTTAATAAGAATCTATAAATTTGTGTAAATATTCACTTGGAAATTACTGTAACCTTTCATATCCATTGTATTTATATACACAATATTAATCACATTTTTGTTATCATGTTAAATATGTCGTTAGCTATCTATTTGAGTTTTAAATAGTTCCATTTGCATTTTAAATTATCTTCAAATTTAATCAGCTCCCTCAGAATCTGAATCCGATGCAAGTTACCACTCTCCTCCGAGAACACAGTCTCCAGTCAGTAAAAACTCCAGAAGCAGAGCAGGGTAAGACAGCTCTTTTACTTATTTTATACTATCATTTTGCATATAAAGGTGAGAAATATAGTTTTGCATCATTATTTTGTCTCAGAGCTGAAATGCAAGCTCCGGTCATTAACAGCAGACAGGATTCTTCTCTCAGAGCCGCTCCTGCCAGACCACCACCTGAAGGTCTGAATTGTTGCCTTGGTGTTCCTAAAATTTTCTTCATCCTTGCCTCTTTGTAATATATTGTGGTTTTGGTTGGTCCACCAGACTCCTCTGAATCAGAAAGAGCCCCGTCACCCGTCAGGAGATTTGAGAGTCCCAGCCACAACAGCGATCTCAGGTCAGAAACACCTCCGGTGACTTATATTTATATAATCCACACTTATAATAGTTAATTACGTCACATTGAAAAGGTATGAATCAGTTTCCATTAGGGTTGAGAACAGCAGGTGACAATATAAACCCCTTTGTTTCCTGCTAAACCATTCATTAAGATATTATACATGATAATAGTGACTCACTGTGAGAATATCCACTCTTTCTTTCAGCTTTCCGCGTGCTAATGGCACTCTCCGCTCTAACGTGTCTGTTCCCGACCACACCACGTTGAGTTGTGAGTATCACAACTTGTCATAATGCATTGCAAATGATGGAGTGGCTATTGGGGACTAAATTGTAACTGTTTTATCTCAGCCAAAACTGTCGAGGAGCCACTTTATTTACTTCCTCCAGACGCAGTGCCAACACCAAACCCGGGGTGAGAAATTAATGTTTATCTGTGTGCAGATTAAAGACAAGACATAAGAAGGTCATATTTCAGCACGAAATTAAAAGGAAATATGAAGAAAAAGCTTGTTTTGTATTTTTATTATGACAACACAAAATAAGTGTAAATTAAAAGCACCACAATTATGTATAAATACATTATTTATACTTAATTTATTATATTTACTAAATCTGCTAACTGTTTTGTATATGTAATATTTTTATATTTATAATTAATTTAAATAAGCTTGAAAGAATTTATTGGGGAATACATGGTTTTGTTATATTTAATTTAATATTTATTTTACTTTTTATATATACTATTTATATAAGCATACATTAAAACAGCCTATATTAGCACAAATAGACAAATATTATTATTATTATTGTTATTATTATTATATATTATATATATATACATACTGTATTTATTGTTTTTTTTATGTATAATTAAGGTCAAGAACAATACAACAAATACTGTGATGTAAATATATTTTTAGTTAACTTATAATATTATTAATAATTAATGCTGTCACAATTAATCACATTCAAACTATTCAAGTTATTGTTCACATAATATACCTGTATATATATATATATATATTTATTTATGCATGATTATATATTTGTTAAATATATTTCTAAATAATATAAATTATATAACATACATATATGCTTGTAAATACATGTAAAATTTGTAAAATATTTGTTGTTATATATACATAATAAATATGCAAAGTACACACATAATATGTAAACAAAAACCTTTAGTTTGAATGCTAATAATGGCAATTAATCATTTGACAGCACTAATAATTATTAATAATATTCTAAATTAACTATAAATATGTTTCCATTATAGTATTAAACTATTAATAAACAAATTAAAAATGATAAACTTTTTTTTTTTTTAATAAATGATGTACTTTCCTCTATATAAGGTACAGCTCCGATCAGAACCACGTCAGCTTTGTGAAGGAGGGCAGTGTTGGGTTGAGGCTGGTGGGAGGAAATGATGTCGGCATCTTTGTTGGTGGTGTCCAGCCCAACAGTCCAGCTCAGAAACAAGGCATGCAAGAGGGTGATCAGATACTGGAGGTACGACCAAAGAATCACGTACATGTCCTACATGATCAAACCTTTCAGCGGTGCCTTTGTTCAAGACTGTTATTTTGGTAGGTGAATGGTGTGGACTTCAGTCACTTCACCAGAGAGGAAGCAGCTATGTATCTCATGAACATCCGCGCTGGCGACTATATCGATATCCGGACTCAGAACAAAATGGACAGTGAGTGCCTTTGTGTCTTCTCCTTATTAGGATTAAAGCTCTACTCCATCCTGAAATAAAAATGTTGTCCTTTATCACTTACCCCCATGTCATTTAAACCAGTAAAAGCTTGGTTTAAGGTATCAACATTAAATAAAAATTTAGCTTTTATAACAATGGGAACATTGGGAAAGGAAAAAAATGGGTTAAGAATAACATATCCGAATTAATCTTTACATCTTAGTCTACAGGAAGATTTTGAATTCCAGCCTTGGTGACTCTTTCTACATCCGCACGCACTTTGACCACATGGCTGAGACCAGCACTGGCTTGGGCTTCACCAGAGGCGAGGTGTTCAGGGTGGTGGACACTATGCACCGCGGGAAGCTGGGAACCTGGCTAGCTGTGCGCATGGGCAATGACCTGCACGAGCTGGACAAAGGCACCATTCCTAACCAGACCAGGTACGTTAGTAATAGTCTTCAGTCTTCCTTCCAAAGCTGTGGTTAGTTTGTATGCTTGTTAGGTATGTTCCATTAAAGTTCCTGTTTGTACTCCAGGTGTCTGATTCTCTTTCTCTTTCTCAGGGCTGAAACTTTGGCGAATTTAGAGCAGGCACAAAGAATTAGTGCGGCTGAACGCCAGGCCTCCGGCCCCAGAGCTGAATTCTGGAAGCTACGGGGTCTCAGAGGGGCCAAAAAGAACGTCAGAAGAACCCGCGATGACCTGCTACAGTTAACGATTCAAGGCAAATTCCCAGCATATGAGAAAGTCGTTCTGAGAGAGGGTTAGTGAGTTTTAGTTTTTTTAAAAACACCATTATTTCTGGGTCTTTGGTTGTAACATATGTATGCTTGTTCATTTGCAGCCAATTTCAAACGGCCTATCGTCATTTTGGGTCCTCTGAATGACATTGCAAATGAGAAGCTGGCCCGAGAGTTGCCAGATGAATTTGAAGTTGCAGGTATGAAAAATTGGGTGTTAATTCACCCAAAAATTAACATTGTGTCATTAATTACTCACCCTCATGTCTTTCCCAACCGTAAGACCTTTGTTCATCTTCAGAACACAAATTAAGACATTTTTTAATAAATCCGAGAGCTTTCTGACCCTGCTTGTCCAACTCAACTGTGTGTCCATGAGGCATTAGTGGTTCAACCTCAGTTTTATGAAGCTCTGAGAATACTTTTTGTGCACAAAGAAAACAAAAATAATGGTACTGTACATCCCCTAAAGCACCACAACGCATGTTTTCTTTGTGCACAAAATTATTCTCGTAGCTTTAGAAAATTACAGTTGAACCAGTGATGTTACAAGGACTATTTTAATTATGTTCTTACTACATTTCTGGGCTTTGAATGTATCCATTGCATTGCTGTATATGCATATTTTCATTTGTGTTTGGTCTTTGGGGATTTGGAGCGACACAAAGATGAGTAATGAATGACAGAGTTGTATTTTTTGGGCGAACTATCCCTTTAATATTCCTATTTTATTGGATATAGAAATGGTAGCCAGAAGTGGAGGTGACAGTTCGTCCAGTGTCATCAAACTGGACACAGTGAGGCTAATAGCAGAGCAGGTAAACTTTTTATTATCATATAGAGTAATGCTGGCAAACTAAACCAACATTACCTAAATCAAACATGTGTAACTTGCAGGAAAAGCATCCCTTGCTGGACATTACACCCACAGCAGTAGAAAGATTGAATTATATCCAGTACCATCCCATGGTGCTCTTCTTGGATCCTCATAATCGAAAAGACGTGAAGTCAATGAGGCAAAAATACATGCCAGGCTCCAACAAGAGCTCTCGTCGTCTATTTGCTCAGGCCTTAAAGCTGAGAAAACACTACAGCCATCTATTTTCCGGTACACCTTTGAAGCCTGTCTTGAATTACCTGATTGAATCTTATTTGAAGATACCTTCAGAACGTTTTTAATGTGCTGTTTTTTGGCTTTTGGTTTCCTTCACAGCACGTATTGATCTTCAGCCCAATACAAATATGTGGTATGATGTTTTGAAAGACAGGATTCGGCAGCAGCAATCTAAACCGGTCTGGGTTTCTGAAGTTGCGGTAAGAACTCTAGAGAGAATTATGATACTAATTGGTGCACTTACATCATGTAGAATTAACGTAACATTCAACTTTATAAACTTTATTTGTCTTTGTTGAACTCAAAACACTTTATGAAAGCTCCAACTTAATCATTTCGGCACAGCCAACAACTCTAAACAAAATCGAAGGTCTCTTGGTTAGGATAATTCCAACAAGATGTGAAAAATTGGTTTAAATCCTGCATTTTATACTAGAGTAGGTTAACAAGTACTTGGTGTATTTGCAGTTGGAGGGAGGTGGCGATGAAGACCTTGACGCATTCAACCGTGAAAATAGCTCTGACTACCTTAGTGGTGCCAGCGACTATGAGGACACTGACGGTGAGGCCATTACGGATGGTGAAGCTTACACAGACAACGAGGACCTAGAAGAGCCCTCTTTAGGTATCGCCAGAAACCGTGGCACTGCACTGGCCCGCTCCTCGGAGCCCACAACTGGGCAGAATCATAGTCCTGAACCTTCCTATGACCCAGAGCCATACCTGGAGGAAGAGCCTGTGTACACCCTACCTCCTGGGGAAATACCTCCCATCCTCCATGTCCCAGAGCCCCGATCTCCACGCCTTGCCCCTAGCAGTCCCCAACAAGAAGACGATGTCCCCTCGCAGCGGAGTTTCTCTGATTCAGACTTTAGCGCTGGTGACCTGGCTGCACCATCAGCACCTTCCGATGTTCCGCCCAACTTCAGGGCACCAAATCCCAAAGAAGTCCATTCAGAGACCCCTCCACTCTCGGCCATAGAGGAGAAACTACAACAGGTACCATATATACCCATTACCTATGCTACTGTCCTACCGAGCAATCAGACACAACATGATTTAGTCAATTAGGACATGTTTGTGGATCTACTTTAGGGATAGGCAACTTTGGTCCTGGAGTTTAGGTCCAACCCTAATGAAACTGTAATTTTTTTTGTAGCGATCTTGAAGACATTGATTAGCTTGTTCAGGTTTGTTTGAGAAGCTGGCCATCTCTGATCCTTAGTGGGACGAAACTTAGCATAACCAACATTTAAAAATGGAGGGAAAATCTGATTGATTGGTAGATCCACACGGTTTGACAACAGGACATGTTGGATCTTTATCCCTAGTAGAATCAACAAGTTAATCATTTTCTTCAACCCACTAATTGCAAGGTAACCCTAACCATGACCCTAAAATCTGATTAGTTTGTAGATGAATCTACCTTAATTCGAGTTTCAGTAGCACAGCTTTATTAAGTAGAGCATACTCCTAGATCAACATCCCTAGTAGGACCAACCTTACCTTGATTTTAACCTCAATAATGTTCTTCATCCAGTGATCCCAGAGTTTAACATAATCATGAGCCTAAAATCTGACTGGTTGATAGATACACCAAATTACAGACTAAATAGCACAGCATTATTGATTCAAGTATAGGCCATGCTTATTGATCAACACCCTTGGCCAACAAAGACTTGCCCTAACCATAACCTACCTTTAACAGCAGAGGGAAATAAGCTTGTTCTCCGTGCCTCTAATCCCAAGGAAACCCTAACCTTGGTCCTAAAATCTGATAATTTGATGATTCAACATTAATTTACATCACATCATTAAGTCAAGTAGGACCGGTTCCTGGATCTAAATCCAACAAAGGACCTTTTCTAATACCCACTTTTGCATTCCTGCGGTCAACATCGTGTTGCAATTGCAATCTTACAACATAATGTAGTAAGTGTGTCCCATCAAGTAATCAAAATTTATGTGGCTTTCAGAGCTATTTAAATGGTTGGGGCAAATACACTAAATAAATCATGCATGTGTGGGTATTGGGACAGGTCCAAAAGCTAAACCCATAACCTACCTAAAATAACCTAAAATTATGGTCGGCAATGTTCTTCATGCCCCTAATCCCAGGGGTAATCCTAACCCAGACCCTAAAATATGATTCATTGGCAGACACATTGATTTACACTGAGTTGTGGCATGATTCAGTCAAGTAGGGCTTGTTCCTGGATTGAAATAACCCCTTTCCCTTACCATAATCATAACCTGCCCCTGATTAACTTGACCCTAAAATTTGACTGGTTGATAGGGATGTTCTAAACCCAAAAATGATGGTGATCCAGAAGCATGCTCTACTTGACCAAGTCATGCTGGATGCATTCAATATGAAACAGATTTTAAATAATTGGTGTAGCAATTGATCTTCCCGTGTTTTATTGTTTCAGGCCCGGATGGCAGAACCAGAAAGGAAACCCTCCCCTTCGTATATAGTGTAAGTCTCTATGCATGGTCTGTCAAGTTTAGCTCTGATGAATAAAGTACTGAAGGAATTTGCTCTTCATTTTAAATGTATTTATAAATCTTTTCTTTTAGACTGGCACATCACGAAGCAATGCAAATGCGGAGAACACAGATCAGAGGAAGCGATAGTGACACCGATGAAGACGACAAAGAGGATGGTTTCAGCGTAGAAGATGATGAAACTGATGACATTGAATGGGGACCTGCAACAGAGCTGTAATACACATGGAAATATTTTTTTTATGCAGTGTCCTTATGGACTTGTGATGGATGACTGTAATCTTGGATCGATTTTGAAGATTTGTGACCAGAATTGCTTCCTTTTGTGGGTTTATTTGTTTTAATTGATGTGCTGTTGATGTTTCTTCCTCAGGACTATATGGAAAATAAATATCGCCATGTGTAATAAAGACAATTTGGGTATGCTTTACCCTCTTCAGTAACTTGATATATATTTTAATTATTATTGTTTTTGTATTTTGAAATAAATGGAACAAACCATTTAAGCTTGCAGTATTATTTATAGTTAAAGAGCTAAAATTGTTCTCACTATAAAGTCTTCTCAAGATTAAAAAACACTTTAATTTTCTTATAATATCTATTAATTTTTACCCCATTTTTTTTCAACGACTCCCAAACTATTTGCTCAACAATTTATTATTCTAAACCCCTCTTTCACGCAACGCTAATTTGCAGCGATTGGTCAAATTACATTTTGAAACTGTTTGTGATTGTGAGCTCAGTGTTGTTTGGTGTATAGCCATTATTTTCAGTGCTTAAGCTATTTTTAAAGTCTGCATGAACCGGAAGTTTGCGACCCGTTTTTAATTCTGTATTGTGACATACTACCGAGAGCAAGAATAATGAATGAGGAAAATGGAGAGTGTGGCCTGTTTTCCCTACTTTGAATTGATTGTATGTACAGTAGTTAAGTGTTTCATTCAGAAATGAACACTGACAGTTGGGAGGGGCATGGTTAATGATGTCATGCTCAAGCATCATTTCAGGGAGGAGCATTTTCAGATGTGGATTAAATGTTACGAAGGACAATTTTGTGTATTGGCTTGCACAAATAAATTGATCAGCACAAAAATAGCAATGTGAGCTATTAAAATAAATATATTCGATTTTGATTTCACACAGACTTTTACGCTCCAAAATGGCACCTAGTGGCAACGAGTTGACAGCTTAAAGGGTTAGTTTACCAAAAATGTTTTATTTGTTTTAAAATATTTTGTCATTAATTACTCGAAATCATGTCGTTTCAAAAGCATAAGACCTTTGTTAATCTTCAGAAACACAAATTGAAGTATTTTTGATGACATCAGAGAGCCATCCCCCCCTCCATAGACAACAACACAACTGAAATGATCCCAGGGGCCTGTTTCATAAAACAAGTTCACCAAATAAGCCAGGTTTATTTCAGTTAGCCTGACTTATTGTCAGTTGATTTGGTCCAAAATAAGTCAGAATAACTCAAATAAGCCTGGCTTACATGCTTCATGAAACAGGCCCATGGTCCAGAAATCAGTGGATCAGCTTACATGTTTACATCCAGGCATGAACGTAATCTGCAGGTTGTTTATGTCTAGTGGAAGGCATACACTTATGTTGTCATTCACGGGAAAAGAATGGTAGAGTTATACATTTTTTTATTGTGCAAAAAGAGTACTCTCTTAGCGTCGCAAAACTTCCACTGATGTCACAAGGACCATTTTACCATTTTACCACAACCAATTCTAAAGATTTCATTGGTCTGGAATTTTGTTCTCTGGCTAAATGCTTTCTAGCCTCTGGAAACTAATAAAAGGAAAGTGTGGTTACTAGGGTCCTTGCTAGGGTATCCAGGGTGGTTGCTAAGGTGTTGCTTCAGGTTTCTAGGGTTCTCTGGATGGTTTTTAGGGCAGTTACTTTGGTACCCTGGATAGTTGCAAGGGCTGTTGATAGGCAGTTGCTAGTTGTCATAGATCACTACTATGGCGTTTTATAAAGTTCTTAGCATGTTCTTAGCCAGAATTAGCACTTAGCTAATCGCTATTTACATGTAGCTATTCACCGCTTGCATGACAAACAAGTTTGAAGTCTGGCTTGCTAGCATGAGCCAGAAGAAGCAACTACTATAATATTCCAATGCAAAGATATAGGTCTTGCTAAAAGGTTGCTAGGGTACAGCTTGGCAGTTGACATTGACGACACTCAAATGACTGCTTCTTAGTATAAATGATATTAACAAACCCACATGTATCTATGACATTCTGATTTAAAAATATATGTGATTACCCTAGCAATCACATAGCAACACCCTAGCAACAACCCTAAATCCATTCTGGTTACCCTAGCAACCACCTAGACACACCCTAGCAACTGAGGGACAGGTTTCGACACGCCAAGCACCACTCACATTTTCTTCAGAAAAAGCACATATCTGCATGCAAATTTATGAATTGCATTAAGGCTGATGAATGTTTGCCCTCGTGTATGTAAACAGTATTTCAGTGGTGCATGTGAATGAATTTCAGTTAGGGTTGATCAATGTTTTCATTTCACTAGTGTACACAAGAGGTTTTTCAATAATTACAGCCTATACGGCCCCTCATACTTGAACATTCACCTTTCTCCCAGAGCATTGATCAGGAAGTCAGTCATTTTAAGTGCTGTGTCAAACAAAAGTCCATTTTTAGAGAACTGGAATGTTCTTTCCCACCCCAAAAAAATCCCCAAATCCAGGGAGAATCTAAGCTCGCTATGTTTTCTTACTGGTAATTGTCACATTTTCTGAAATGCGAAGCATAAATCACACAAGCCAACTAGTGAGTACATGTTTTTAGTGAGTCAAATTTGAGTACATGATCTGAGTCACTGCCTAGAGAGAAGACTGAGACACAGCTCTAGGGAATTTCCTAAATATCAAGTTAAAAATTGTAAAATTTGATATTTTTGGAATTGTCGCCCTTCCAAATCGTACAAATGTTGATTGTGCCATAGCATTTTTGCCATTGGTCTGTTTTATTGCATTTATTTGCATACTGAATTATTCTATTCCTGAATTTGTGTACATTATATACTGACTTACCACTCAAGGGAGCAGATTAAGACACACACACACACACACACATAAACATATATATATATATATATACACGTTTTTCTAGTTAATTTCTTTTCCCAAATCAAACCAATCCTGAAGATGTCATTGCATTTTGCGTTTAGTTTTCTTGTATTAATTTGCATAAGCCTGCTATGCTTAGATTTTTCAAGACAGATACAGTACTGCTTTAGCACAGATAAGCCTATTTCATTCTGGTGGGGGGAAAGGTGTAGTTAAAATGATACTAAAAGATTTTAAGACATATTTGGTCTCCGAAGTGGGCGGTGTTTTCATATTTAATTAAACAGCAGGTGACAGACATTAACAACACCGTGTGGGGCAGTCGGCCAAAGCTTACTTTTGTCGTAAAATGATGTAACCCGTTGCATAAATGTCGTTTTCAAAGTCTCAGCGAACATGCATGATGTTATCAAAGCCCTCGTGTTTCTACATGGCATCGCAGTTTCACTTGTCACAGAGAAAAAAAGCGGATGCGCCTCAGTCTGTTCTGATGAGTGTCAGTAGATTCAGTCAATGTGCGATCATAATGGAGGTGTGAGACACAAGCTCGAGCTCGGAGTGTGTAAACCTCGCATCAGCGCTTTGAAATGGGGAGCCGGGGGGTGGGCAGGGGGGTTATATCGTAAATTTAAAGAAATACGCGTCGGATCGAAACACCTAAAGCTTAAAATGTTCTCTAAAAGGACGAGGGAACTGATAAAGACGCACTCGATGTCAAAGAAGAGCCGAACAGGAAACAGCCCATCGCCTCTCAACTCTCCATCAGTAAGTCGCACAGCATCTCTCGACTTTTCCTCCTGCCAATCAACTTGACTGACATTTTACTCTCGCGCTCATGTTTTCGCCTGCTTTTCGACGTTGCTGAAAATAATGAACGACTGTTATCAGTGTTCTTAAACACGAATGTATCATTCAAGCTGATTATTTAGAACGTTATGTTGTCTAATAGCAATAAGAAAAGGACGGATTAACTTCCTCAGTGCGGTATGGCGCAGCAAGGGGCAAGAAGTTCAGGTTTTACCTTCCTTTAAATATTTTTCTCCTGGTTTCAGGACTTTTTTTTTTTTTTAAGGTTCAGTGGCATGTGTTAAATTCAAAGGGTGAGCTATGATAGCTAACAGTGTCGAAACATTACCTTTTTAACGCTCAGTAGCTGGAAATGTTAAAGCGTGGTGGATCAAGTAGCAAAAGCTACAGTCCTTACGCGACTAGTCAGAGAGTGAAAAAATCAAACAGCAAAAATAAATTGGACATCTTACCAAACAGACCCAACGTCTGGCTCAAACAGGTGGGTTGTGTTTAAGAAGATTTTTTTTTGTCAATATTTTAAGCAGTGAATATGGTTTAAAATATGCTTTGTCTATAATATGTATACATATATGCATTTACAGTTTTTGTCAAGCGGTGTAACCAGTTGTAAAACTATTATGTGTTATCTAAGGAAAGTCATATGTGTGTGTGTGTGTGTGTATACATATAAATATATATTTAAGTGTAATAAGTATAATTAAAAGTTTTCAATTAAATTATTTATAAAATATATGTATAAAAACCCTTTTAATCTACAGGGAAAATGTAGTCATTTTTTTTATTTATATATTTTCTTTTCTTTTTAAATCAATCATCTTTAAAAGTGAACTGGATTTTAGGATATCACCCTGTTAACACTTACTGATCTTAATGCATCGTATTTCACAGTTCGTTCATCTGTTGATTACAATAAGGCAGAAATTACTCAGAATTAATGGGATTTTCGCTAACTTGGCGTCATGTTCATGTTTAGTCAAGTGTTTTTAGGCCTCGGCGAGGCCAGTTAGTGTGGCATCAGCTCTCCGGGTGTGACAGGAAGTAGGCCTTGGTTGCACAATTGATCTTGTGAAAGAAGTTCTGTTTACTAACAGCCGTCTATTGTAGTCGGGCACGTCTTGTGCTCTATCCACACAACTTTCTACCTTAAAACTTGTCATGTTTATCAGTTGGCCCATACTATATCCTCTTCTTTAGCTTTCAGCTCTTCAAGAACAGCCTCGGAAAGATGCAGTCGATGGAGTCCCCTCCTCGTCCCATACGTCCTCCAATCTGTCTCCCCCTGTCCTAGAAGTCCCGTCTTCCTGTCCAGGTACCCCTTTGGCCCAGCACACTAAGCTGGTTGGCAGCCCGTCACCGATGGGCACCTTAAAGCGGCCGACTTCCCTGAGTCGTAATCCGAGCGCCGCAGGCTTCCCGATCCAGTCGTGGGTCTTCAGTAAGGGTGTGGGAAAATCGGTCATATCCCAGAGTCCCTCACCAGAGACGCCCGAATCTACTGTGGCTATCGAGGTGGAAGATATCCCGTCGTTATTGCGCATGGTGGAGCGCTTTGCCAAAGCTGTGGAGAAACTGAAAGATGTTGTTCTTGAAGGTAAGATAATGGTTTTCTTGGCGAAGAACTGATTGGTTGCCAGAAAACATTTTAGGTTTCTTTCCTATCAAAATGGTTGCTAGGAATGCGAAAATGCAGAAAATCAAGTTAATCCCAAACATGGTTATAATAGTACACAAAAATTTAAAATTAAAACCAGAGGGAAAAATATAGTAACTAATTACATAAATTCTAAAACCCTGTTCAAACTTTATTTAACATTTATTAATTATCATATAAATTTTATATTAAAATCAAGGAGAACATTCGAAAATAATTAAGAAACATTACTACAATTTGAAAAAATTAATTAAATGGGAGAAGGGGAATACAAAAACTTTGTAGTAAATGACTCTTAAAATAATGGTGTTAACAAAACATTTGAAAGAATTTTGTGAATGTCTGTATTTTACTGTAAAATTACATGAAGTGCCGTTAGATGTATTAGTTTTTCATAGAAACATAGACAGTTAACCAGTTAACAGATGTTTAACATGCCATTTTTACCGTTTTTACTTGGCATGTTTTACCGTTATGATTACAGTAACTTTTTGTCCAGTGTAGTTGAGATGGATGAAACGTTTTTTTAAAAGATTTCCTGGTACTTATTTTCGAGTAACACATGCAAAACGGTGCTCAATACTTGTCTGCCACATGACCATTTGCACGTCCTGACGCAAACGTCACCTTCCGCTGGGGATCATGTGATCGCGGCACAGAAAAGGGGGCGGTGCTAAGTTGCTCAAGAGGCCCTGATCTTCCTGTATCTGCAGTCAGGCTGAGTTCCTGTGGTGCACCACACCGGCACAGGAAACGGTTCTCTCAGAAAACACCCCCTTCCGCTCTCAGGACTAGAGCAACGTCATTCAGCATCAAGCCTGTAGTCCTACCCATAAATAACAAAATCAGTTATCATATGTGAGATTTCTGATCTCACTTTAGACAAAACTACTTGCTACACAAGAGGATCCTTATAAAAAGTGCTGTGATGATATAGTGATAAAACCATGATGTAGGTGTTTGGAAAATACTTAGTGTACATTAAGTCTCCGTTAGATCAGTTAAATCTGAAGATAAATCTGAATTCTATATTAATGCGAAATGTATTTGTATGTTTTCTCAATTTATCCAAACCAAAAAATACCCTAAAAGCCACTATTCTTAAAAGTTGTTGAATGAAAGGAGTTTTATAGTTTCATATTTTAAAGAAATTATTTATATTAGGTCTGTCAGAGAGTCAATTTAAAATGTATTTAATACATAATGTTAATTATTTAATATGTTTAGGCTACAGCGGCCTAATGTAAATAAAATATAAAAGATGATCTTTTCAGAGACATTTCATTTGTTTGTTTTTTTCCATTTATGCAATGAAAGTTACTGGCAACCAAAATAGCTTCAACAACCTTTTTTACCTTTATATGTATGTTCCACAAAAGAAAGTAATTCAGGTTTAAGTAAATCACTACTACAATTTTTTTTTCCCTAGTTTCTATTCATTTAGTCATTTAATTATTTGTGCATTTAATTATTTAATTTCTTCGTGTATTAAATTAAGAAATACAATAAGAATGACACTAAACTAAAACTAGCAGCAGGTGGCGATGAGTGTCTTTGAGTCATTCATTCATTTGATTTGTTCAAACGGCTGATTTATTTAGGAATCGAGTAAACGGCTCACTCCATGACTTTGATTTAAATCATTGACTCACCCAATTTATTCAAAACACAGATTTAATCAGAAGCTAAACACCTCTGTGGTGCTTTGTAGACACACAACACTTCTGCTGTGGGTTTAGATAATATTGTTGGCAAAACTGAACAAAAACAAACAATATTGTTTAAAATATATCACAACATTAATATCTTATTTACTAAACTGTTGTGTGAAATCACATCTGCGCTCATTATAATCGGGTTATAAATATGAGACACACAGGAAAATTTTTGCCTCCGTATCTTATATTTTAGGCCATTGCTGCATTTATGGAGTTGTTGCCCTGCGTCATATTTGTCAAAATTAATCCGTAAGTTGACGTACAGGTCTGGGGCAGTTTAACTGCATTAAAACATTTAAAATGAGATCATTTTTTTCTTAACTAATTAACACAAAAAAGTTACAGCCCTAATTTATATATGTATTTCTATATTTCACACATATGTCCTTTTTATTTATTTAACCTTTGTTTAATCAGATAAAATCAGTTGAGAACAAGTTCTCATTTACAACTGCGACCTGGCCAAGACAAAGCAAACAGTGCAACACAAAACACAACATAGAGTTACACACAAAAATAAATAAACATACAATCAATAAACCAATCCACATTCTTATTCAGCTAAAAACGCACTCGTTGAGTGCGCCCGTAACTGGTTTTGTGAAGGTAGCGGTAAGATCTTAGTTACCTGTGAAGGGAATCTCAATGATTATCGGAAATGACTTGGCAGGTGGAAAGGTCCATCTCCTTCCTGAAGTTGTGGATAATCCACTTGATGACCTTTCGGTTTTTAATAAAGATCCTGTGGCAGTGTTGAATGTATTCAGTGCCTGCGCTATTACTCGAGCTCAGTCACAAAAATTTCGTAATGTTGTTGATCTTTCTGACAGTTTTCTGATGGATGGAGACGCACCTGATAAAGTTTCTCTGCAGCCTGAAGTGTCTGATTCGAAGTCGGTCTCCCCTTGCACTTGTGCTGAAAGTAATCCGTTGTTTTCCGTTGTCCGTCGATCGTAAGTCCTTTATTTTTGAACAAGCACGAGATCCGTCACTCGCTCATTGTAAGGACGTTGCTGTCACGAGAGAGGTAATTGAAACCAAATCAATTGGTTTTTTTTTTTTTAAAGCTTGAATTTTGATGTGTAAATGGACGCCAACTCTGGCCAATGAGTCAGGGTTTGACACGATTTTTCAGATTGTAGTTCCTGAATGTTTTTGAAAACAAGTATTATCCGTGGCCCATGATAAGGTCGCTGGTCATCTAGTGGTGTTTTTTCACTACACAGTACCAGCTCGACTCGGCTCTGTTTGGTTCCCTTTCGACATTACACTCGTACTGCGTCTGATAAGACGCTATGGGAAAACTCCTCTTTTTCCCCTAAACTGAA
>JAUCMT010000160.1:775006-790221 GCA_032357475.1 Enteromius thamalakanensis | reverse complement strand
CCCTGGAAAAATTTTAACTAAAAGTTAATGCTCTATCATGTTGGAAATATGTCCTACACCAAATCCAACCCTAAACCTACCTGATAGTGTTAACAAATGCAAAACTAATATAAAAACACATTTGTTGATGCAACAGTGTCATTTCAACTTCCTTTTACTCAAACTTGAACTGTTTTGTCAAACTGTAGTAACACAGGATTCAAACCGAAGCTCCTCACCTCTCAAGAACGTCTCCGTATGTTCAAAAACATGTTTTCAAATATATCATCATATTAATCAGAAAGTCATAACATAATAACTGTGCAAAACTTATGATTTATTAATCGAAACTCGTAAATTTGTGAGAAAGGGAAAAAAAGGTGTCAGAGTTTTACTGCCTCTAGTGTTCATTTCTTTTGGAAACATTTTTGCATTTTCGTTGTATTTCGTGTCTCGCTAAAACATGCACAAAGGTACGCGTATGCCATGAGACCAGGCAGGTAAATGTATGTATTTGATCAGCAATCCTAGGATTCAGACATGCCTTGTCTTCAGACCGCCTTACACTGCCTGCAGAAACAACATTTTTCCATTTACAAATGGAGCCAAGGTCTCATTTTTGATTGATCCAAAGATTGATCTTTGATTGATCCAAAGCATGCATACTAAGCAAGAGTATCAGGGTATATCGTCCTCCCTCATCTCAATCTCACTGCGGGTAATGTGTCCTTAGTGTGAAGCCAATGTAGCATCACAAACACGGCTCAATATAGTATCATCTCCTCCCTCATGAAGACAGCGCGGAGTAAAGCATGGCCAGCTGAAACACATTTGAACTCATAAACACATCTTCCCATCTATCCTTCTATCAGTGTGTGCTTCTCTTACACCGGTCATTACCAACTCACTTCACAAACCCATCAGACTCACTTTCACACACCATCAAATATTTACACCACAACCCATGTTGTTTTAATTATTCATGGACTCACTTGACATTTCTGAATCATTTAGGTGGCTTCCAAACAAGTAGTCCGTTTTAAATTTGTCCGTTATTATCGAAATGTGAAGAAAAAACAGAAAGGAGAGGGACCTTAATTGTGTTATGCATGTGCAAGAGCCTTGATAGTTTCCAAATGTTCCTCAGGAAGTAAAATTGATAAATCAATTTGATGTGAATTGATTTTTATCACTTTTAACTTTCAGTTCCAGAAGATTCCAGTTCAAGGTCCAAATAGTTGTTGTTTTTCTCGCAGCAGTAGGTTACAATTAATCTGATTAGCTGGATCTGGTTTTGTGATGTGTTCTTTGGTCAATGAAAAGGAAAATTCTTGATCTAAGGGCCAAATTATGGATGGGGCCAGTGGCCAGGGCCTCTATAGGGGCCTTGACACAGGAAGACTTCTAAAACCCAGAATGTGTGTTGACTCAGTAGGTTTGTTTATTCTTGTAATTGCAACTTTATCTTTTCGTGTTATTATTACTTCAGACAGCTGTGTGCTGAGGTTAACTTTACTGTAATACAAAGGTTGGCACACTATGACTGCAAATAAATATTTATTAAGACATTCAATTATTTATCAAGACAATTGTAATGTTTCAAAGCCACCTAGCTCCTCGTTAGACCAATTACAAGTGAATAAAAAGCAGTCTGGCTCAAAACATTACTACTGGAGAATTCTAATAAATCAAGGCAAATATTGTTCGCAGTCATAGGGGGTTCACCATTCCTTTTTGGTTTTTTTTGGAGAAGTATCTAAAAAGAAGCAGGGTTTGTTTGTGCTTTTATGTTCATAATCGATCAATCAGTTTAATTGTTAGTTCATTAATCAGTTCATTTTTTGATAACACTTTATTTTAAGGGTCCCTTTTGAACAATCTGTTGACAATAAGTAGCTTTGCACCTACATGTCAACTAACGCTCATTAAATTATTAGTACACTCTCTAATTCATATCTGTTAACTCTTTATTGTGATGGTCTCCCAAAAGACGCTCTACTGACTATAAGTAACTTTGCAAGAACATATCAACTTATTCTAACCCTACCAGTCTACTAATACTCTGCTAGCACTCTATTGAGAGCTTATAAAGTGGGCAGCTTCTGTTACACTCTATAAAAGTATTGCTCCATTGTTCTTCTATCTACATCCATCTGATGGATCCAAAATGCTCAACATTCCATCTCTGAGAACATCATGAGTATGTGCTTCCAGACATCCAGCATAAGGGTGATCTATTTATTCGCTTAAGGCCATGGAACAGATGATACACGTCCCACATGCTTCTCATCGAAAGACCAAATGAATTCTATGCACATACCAGTTTAAAAAGCTCAGCACAGCATGCTGTACGTCAGCAAACAGTCTCACCTACGCAGAACTTGCGAAAGGCTGTAACTATATCAATGCTCCATCATAACCCACCCATGGTGTATCTAATGTTTTGGTGCAAACACATCATATGCTCAAGCTGCAGCCTGCACACAACATCAGATTTATAGCAGAATCTAATGTGCATGCTAAATGACACTTGCACACTTTCCAGGCACAAATCCCATTGAAAGATCTCACTAAGTACACTAGCATTAAATGGAGGCTTGATTACAACATGAACAATGGTGATAATTACCACTTTAACTGATGTAGTTTACGTACATCAGTTCTGACTTTCTAAATTTATACAGTTCTTCTTTTTATACACACAATTCTGTATTCATATATTATAATGCAAAATAATGCTGGTCACCCATTATTAAGTATGTACAGTGTTGTACTTTTCTCATTTGTTGTTAATTAATTACACACAGTTCTGTCTTTACAGCTCAAACTGCAACATTGTTTCTCGCAATGCAAATTAAATCCCACAATACCACTTTAAAACAGTGAGGATTGAAGTCTAAACTGTAATGTAAACGTAATTCTGAAAAAAAATAAAAATAAATCAGAGTTGAATGAATTTTTTTTTTTGAATTTTTTTTTTTTTTATTCCCTGGCAAAAACAGAAATTTCTTTTAGACATATAAAATGAATGTCAGTTTATACATGGATGTGCTAATTTACATTCTACATTACTGTAATCTACATTAATTCTCTTTAAAACCAATATATGATTTAAATAGAGTTTAAAAATAATGAGCTGCTGATGTGTTTGACAAACAGAGCAATGCTTTGATAGCAGAACACATCCACAATGTTTATGCTTTTTGGGTGAATCAACCTACAAAAACAACTTTTTTACAGTTGTCACTGCATGTTAAGCCTGGATAGGAGAGAAAAATTAACATTAAAAAAATTACACACATCATCTGTAAGCTAAACCTCTGCTTGTCTTCTCATGACTTCTCACAGTGTTCTGGTTTTCAGCTTTGTTTTGCTACTGCACACTGACTGAGATTAGCTGCATATATCAAAGCAGTCTGTGACTGGCACGCCAACACCAGCACTCTCCTTTAATGGAAAAGAGGACACAATATCATTCATACTTAGTGCAAATTGTTCCTAATAATACCATTAGCAAGGCACCATTAAACCAAGGTCCGTTCATGGAGAAAAAAAGAATTCCTTTAACCACGTGCCTCTAAAACTCCAATCCAGATGCAGTTAGTCAAATAACACGCAAAAAAGGTTGTATTTAAAAACCAAGGCAACTGTGCACAAGCTTTTCCAATAATACCCTACCACGAATTAATATCCATAACACAATAGAATTTGGCCTCGGGCCAAGCACAAGTAGCTCAGAATCAGCGCTCTTGGGTGAATATGGCTACTTAGCTTGAATGAAATGGCAAACACTACACTGCATCCGAACAAAAGGAGGCAGTCCTCCATCTGCTCATCCCGAAAAGAGTCGAGAAGTGCAAATGGCTGTATGGGAGAGGAGCTCTTAAGATCACTCGCTGTATGTCTAGACCTCCGCCAGCTGACTGTGAAGAATGCAAAGAGCTCGGGCTGGAGCAAAGACACTGACACCACATCCAAGAAAGAAGCAAGTGTACTAAGACTAAGCAACGTCAGTGGCGTTTGACTGAAGAGACAGATGTTTACGCTGGAGAGTGTTTCTTTTGATTGTGGTTTCTAAAGCCTGTCTCTCCCTCCCACACTGTTCCTCAGAAGCATGCACACCTTTGCATTATCCTAATCCCATTAGTGAGATGAAAAAGCTGGAGAATCCCTCAGTATGTATTACAGAAATGTAATTCCGGCTGGAGCATTGGTTAAGATCCGGTGAAGCGCAGCTCTGATGGCTCTCTGTAATCTTTTTAGTGCTGTGGGGATGAGTGGTCATTGAGATGGGAATGAAGGCTGGTGGGAAACCAGTCCATCTTACATTTATAGGATATATGAGATCGCTAATGGTACTGGTCAGTAAATTCTTTCCTGAAGCATGCAATTACTAAATGTTGGAGCTACGATTTTGGCTTTGAGTATCAATTACTGATGACACAAGTGCATTACCTCACTCGGCTTACTGTAAGTGATGCTGCTATTAATACATTTATAATCAATAGTAATAAATGAAGTGTTGCATGCTCTTGTTTGCAAATTGACATATATTAATTATCTTTTGCACAGTTTCAGCAAGGAAAACAAAAAACAGAGAAGCATCATTCTTTGTGTCAGTGGTCCTGGACTGTATTCTGACACCTACTGGCCTGGATGAATTAACTTTACAATTGAGCTATTTGCCATTGTCTCTTACACCTTAAAAAATTTTTTTTTAATGTTACATTAAACTGTTAGTTATTAACATATATGATGGTTTAACTGCACACTCTATATATTTTTACAGTAAAATACTGTAAAATGTATGGGTTTTGCTACCAGAAGTCTTTGTTTGATAAATCATATTTGATTATATTTGATTGAAATTGAATTTATTCTGTGTTTCTCAATATACATTAGGGTGCTTTGTTGAATAATTTAATTATTGACAAGTACATTTTATCTTACATGAATATGGAGACAAAACAAGAGCAAATTAATAATAATGTAGAAACCAAAGTCAAAATATACATGTAATTCCACAGTAAAACTAAAGCTCAGACGCATAAAAAACAATTGTCTTGCGAGATGTTTCTCTCACTTTGTTCAGCACATTTGTAACTAAACAGGCAAGAAAAATGAGCAGTTGTCTCCAGTGAGGACAAATGGGGTTGTGCTGCAATTCGCTTCTGAGATATCTTTGCTTTTATTTTTCGGTGTGTAAAAATGAAAAAGCCTACAGTGACTGGCAGTTGATGCCAGAACAGAATCCAAGAGACATGTCTGATCCTCCCTGACTGGCCATTTCATCTCCCTGCCCTACAACTTCCACCTAATTGGCATTCACTATGAAGCATATCCATGTCTTTCAGCTGCCCTCTATCCACTCTGTCGCACCAAGGTATCTGTAGCTGTGTGTCAAAGCAGAACAGACATTCATCTGTGGATTATTTCTCTTTGTTCTCTCTCCGGGCAGCGTCGGGCATGTCACTGACGGCTCTGAGTTCAGTGTTATATGACAAACAGGAAACCAGGCCTGTGCATTTCTGTCATAAGACTTCTATACGAGGACAAAATCATTAGTCGGCCATTATTCTGCAAAGCTAATTAGTGTGTCTGTAGGGCTTGTGAAAGCATCCGGGAGGATTCAGAGAGGCTGTGGATAGTCATCCTGCCACTGTCAGACCAGAGTGCTTCTCAACTGTTAATGAAGACAAATGTGAGCGATTGTGTTTGCAGACACCCAACACAAAGGAGCATGCAACAGAAGTCAACTTCTCACATTTGCTCCTCCAGCCTTTCAGCCACGATCCCTAACTTCCTGAAACCATTCTGTCTTTCATACAATATTTTTTTTCTCTGACCACTCACTCTTTGTCTTTTGGAGGCTCCTGCCTCCACTCAATCTTCCCAGCTCGGACTACCTACAGTACTACTTTCATTCGGTTAACTGAAGTAGTAAACGCTACCCAATAGCAATTGGAAATATTGGATTAATTCAGTCATTCACGTTTGAACCAGATTCCGAAGAAGAGAAAGAATACGTTTTTTAGGGTTGTTTACACAATTAGAATAGTTATGCAATTTATGGAAGGCTCTCTAGAACATTAGTCACATAACAGGAATTGATATCATTCGCCTTTGGCTTGACAAAAGTTGCTTAAATTACGCAAATTACGTTCTGGTTTGCCAATTCAGACACCTACCTTCTAAAAATTAAATAAAGTAGAAATGCTCATCTAATTATATGGAAAGCCCCACCCCGCAGGGTGATGGGATTGTGGATTGTGGAGAACATTTGGCAGAATTACCCACTTTCTGGTATTTGTAATGCAGTAACTGGGAATGATTTTACTGTAGTCATAGGGCGCCTTTTGGGGGATGCCAATGAAACTGAGAGAGAGGCTGCAAGAGGACAGAAAGGCAGTGGGAAGTAGGCATAAAAAACATTACACTGCTGCCCACATCTCTCCAACTCTATGAACTATATTTTTCTCTCCTTTTCACATCCTGTGCAAAAACGAGCACAAGCCCTGTTGACATTGTGTCAAGAATGAACTTGACACAATGAGTTTGTGTGAGAACGATTGGGACCAACTTTGCAATGTGTGATAGGGAGTTGTATAGAAATGTCACAGGCAGTCGACAGGAGCAGGGTCGCCAATCACTCTCACTTGAATCGAGGAGGTGTTTTAAATTCCAGTGCAGCTCTTGAATTTGAATCGAGGCAGCAAACAGATTGCAGAAATGTAATTTAAATGCAGAATTCATGAAAATATTATTTCAATATGTATTATTCATTCATATTTATTTTCCATAGAATTGTCTAATATAACCCAGATTTTAATGTCTGTGTTGTTGTCCGAAATAAAATGCTCTTTTGATTGCATTAATAAATGTTTTGAGAGAATTAGTCAGAATTTTTGTAAATATGTATTTCAATATTGAAAAATTATATGTGTTTTATTAAAATATACATAGGCATTAGTGATCAAAACGTATGACATAAACTTTAATGTTCTGTAGTGTGATTGTATTTTTTTTAATTCACTAAATTCCTCATCCTGTCATTCAAATTACATTTTTAATTGCATAACCAATGAGAGAAAAGTGCAGAAGGAAAATATATTCTGTAGCTACGTTGTACGCATTTATTTCCACAATTTAAGCATTTTTGGCCAAGTTATATTTATTCCTTCATTCGTTTAAGTTCAATTGTGGTCACACTGCACTAATTCCTTCCTTTATTTTAATTAAGTTAAATCACGGCCATGATTTAACTAAAATAAGGGGACAAAGTAATAAATTGTAGGAATAGCTTTGACATTCCAAGTCTCCAAAATCCATTTTTGGAGACCAACACTGGAATGTTTCCTCGTTTTTTCATCTGTATGCAGCCGTCTAATGTGACCCTAAAGTAAAGAGTGCTGCAGGTCACCCACACTACAGCTCCTCAAAATGATGACATGTCTTTTACTTTCCCCCTCCCCCTCTCCTAGCTCTGCTCTCATGTGTCCATTCGCTCCATCTGTTGCCTCTGTCCGTTGACACCGACTGCAGAGGGTCAGCTCTTGGCTGAAGGTACAGTAGACTATCACATGTCAGATCTTTGCAGGCCCAGCACCTGTGCACTCATGCACTCATGACAAGAGCAAATCCTTGGGATTTTGCCTTGCATAGACCAGCTTTAATACTCTGACAGCCTTAGAGCATGTTAATCTAGGTGCACATGAATATAATGTGTCATAAATCCATATTTATGGGTCAACAGACTTAGCATGCATTAACATACTGCGGATTACATGGTTTCTATTTTGAGCGATATTTTCAAAGATTATTCCACCCTTTTTGCCCTGACATTGTAATGTTATTTTCATTTTCCTTTAAGAGATGCCACAATGCAATATGTTGTTTTGGTTGTACCATCTGCCAAGAGAATAAATATGCATTTGTTACGCATATTGTCGACCTTTTCACCCCTTTTATTTATGGAGGTAGTATACAAAAACGAGATTTTTGCATTTTCTAAAGAAAACGATGCTTGCAGTATTGAGTGGATATGTGGTTGCTGCTCAATAGTATTCTGGCCCCTTATATAATAGCTTTTATTGACGGTAGGTTTGTTCAGTAGTTCACAGACTACATAGATTTACTTGAGAGGACAGGAAATTCTGTGTAACTATGGTTGTACAAAACAGTTAAATTTGTATTAAAAGGAAGTTTAAATAACACGCTTGCATCAACAAATGCATTTTTAAATGAGTTTTACATCCGGTAGGTTTAGGGTTGGATTTGGTGAAAGGCATATTTCCAACAAAACTTTTAGCCACAGTCTATGGATATTTCAAATCTGAAACTCCGCAATACATAGCTATATCAATGTAATAATGTGCCAGGGCTCACATATTGAACCTGTGTTTAAGTACCACTCATTGGACATTTCTCTTTGAAACTGCATCAAATTACTGTCTATTGTAATTTTAAAATATTAACATTTGCAACTGCATTTCGTCTGTAAAAATCAGCAAACTGTTACACTAAACACTTTTCCACCCATACATATGTTAAGGGAAGATTTACCCTACAAACATACAAACATACCCTACACAAGGGTATGTGTACTCAAAAACATGCTTCCTCTTCCCTCTCTGTTTCTTATTTGAGTTCCTCTCTTTATTTATATTTTGGATGAAGCCAGATGGATGAAGACTCACATCTCCATCTAACTAATCTCCAAACAAACTAATCACCTCCTCTCCCACTCTTCCTCCCTCAAGGCAGTCTGAGCGCCAGTCACCAATTTTATCCACCACTGGCCACACAAGCCATTTGTGGTGTTGTAATCACATCTCAGTGACTAGAAGCGTGAGTGAGTGTATTATATAAAGCGTGAAGAGGAAATTGAAGTTGGTATATGGTTGAAACAGTGCCTGCCAGGGCCTGTATAGAGGGAATTAAGACACTTCTTAGACACTTTCTTTTCATCATTGCATATATGTACTAAAATCCTAATTGAGTAAAAAAGCACTCCTAAAGTTAACAAATTGCATGTAACACGATAAAGTATCATATATTTTGATTGCAATATCTGAAAACATCACAGTCAGGTAAGTATATTCCCTTAAAGTATATTATCTCTGTAATAAGTCTTCTTTTTTAAAGTACGCTTAAGTGTATGTCTTTATCACAAGGGCATGTGTGTGTGTCATGTGGCGGCTAGCAGCGTGTGTTGGGGTGATGCTTCTAAGTCACAGTGAAAGTGACCAGATGGCGAAAGCGAACTGAAGCATTCCTCTAGCCGCGACTGCTCTGCATTTTAAACAGGCTGCCTCACCATGATTTCACATCACACACACACACACACACACGCACACGCACGCAGGCAGAGCCAATTAGCATCGTGCTGCATTTCACACATTGCCTGTAAACCTGAGCCATGAATATTTAGAGACAGTGGTCCACAGAGACAGGGTGAAATAGCAAAGGATGTTATTACTGCCTGAAAAGAGCCGCCATGGCCATTGTGCTCATCTAACCACCTGCAAAGCACAAGAGTATGTGCTCAGGACTAAAGTGTTGCTAAAGGTAAAAGGGTTTCTTTTTTATGTTTAAATGCACTCTACCAGACTTTAATGTGCAGAGTCAACTACTGTATAATTAGGTAGACTGATTGCCCTGAAAACACTGTGTTCTATCATCACACTACAGACCAGCTAAACAGTAACTAATGGTGTCAGCTTGTTTCCCTGACCAATGGAGGAAGACCTGTTTAGGAGAACTGTCTGAGACAGTCCACTTGCCCAAATATGCCTGCTTTCTTACTATATATAATATGTAATACACTGGGGGCAGTCGTGGACTAATGGTTAAAATTGGACTTGTAACCTGAAGGTTGTGGGTTTAAGTATCAGGTTTGAGAGGGGTGTAGGTGGGGGGAGTCTCTTCCACCCTCAATAATGAGACCCTTGAGCAAGGCACCAAACCCCCAACTGCTCTCCAGGCTTCACAGCAATATGGCTGATTAAAAAAAAAAATGCAACTGCAAATTCAAATGTAATGAAATGGGTTTGTGTGGCTGCCAAAAAGTGGATGATTAAATATTTATGTGAAAAATATATTATTATAATAATAATAATCAGCAATATATAATAATGAAAACATTTTAGATAAAGATTGTAGGGCAGCAAAATTGTGTATTTTTTTGGTTAAATCTTTTAATAAAATAATAAATAATACAGTAATATTAATAATCATAAAATGTGTGGTGAAATAATATTATTATTATTATTATTATTATACAAAAAAAGGGAATAATAGTAACATATAAATAATAAGCCCCTAAATAAAAACAGGAATCCCCTAAACAAAGCTTCTCTTTTGTTGACAAGCCGGCTTTAAAGTTCTTCTCATTACAAGTTCAGAAGACGGCTGTCTCATATTGTGTTTCCAAACACATGTTATAAGAGACCCAAACTCAGAGCAGATGCAAAGATGAGTTCATGTGGAGCAGCCCTCACTGTGAACTGAACTACTCTGAGATGCTGAAAATACCAGTATAAATGAACACAGTGCCACACTTTTATAAAAAAAATTAAAATAAAATAACAAAGCATGTGTTTATTCAATTAAATTGCAGCCCTTTGTGATCTCGAAGTCACTAAGTCATATTGCGAGTTTGTTGTGATTTCATTTAATCGTGCAGTCTATTCTGACAGCATGCAAATTCAGAAGAAGAAATTACGCACTTCACTTTTAGGGATCAGTTGCCTATGATACATCAAGTAAACTGTTATAGCTTCCTGTGCTCTGTGTTATTACAGATAAAATGTCATCAATGGTCCGAACCATGATAAAAAATCCCAAAATTGCAATCTAATCCCATAATATACACAAGGGAGGCCAAAGACTCGCAAATGATCTGGGTATAATCCCCATAAAGAGGAGCACTGAAAACTTGGAAGCATATCCTACTTAAGTAGAATCTTCCCCAGACCTGCTAATGAATCTCACAGCTGTGCTGACTTAACACTCACACCGACCAACGTGATGATATAGTGCGTCTCTCCGCACCACACAGTTAGAGAATATATGCACACGTCAGATGCAACACAAACCCCACTCTGGCCTACATCAACACTGCCCAATCCCTGACAGACGCTGTTTGTTAAAAAGAGCCCAACCCAATTCCCGCAGGCATCGGGTACTGCAGTGGCCCCACTGTCCCAGGCACAGATGCTCCTCAGTGGGACATTCCTACAGGCCAGACAAATAGTACACAAACACAGATGCAAATTCTTTGCCAACATATTGCATATTTGCGGTCCTGTTGTAGGTACATATGATAAATATGTGTTACATATGGTACAAATCATCTTTCTAAAAAAATCTTTTTATTCTTTACAAGAAGCACAATTAGTTTTAAATACAGTTTTTTCTTCAAGAACTATTTTATTAGTTCTTAATTGTATTAATCCTTCTGAAACTTAAGCTTAGAAATTAAACTTAACCATATGTACTTTTGAAATATTTTAACACTGCAACTTGCCACACCAGTGTCAAAAAGTCAAGGGTAATTTATTATTATTACTTTTATTTTGCTTTATTGGCTTTTTGCAAATTACCAGTCTAAATAAGTATAAAAAACCATTATTAAATTACTGTAAGTATATGTTTTAAAAGTGCTCTGAACAAAAAAAATCAAATGGCAGATTAGCATGAAAAATAACTCCAAGGTTCCTCACACTATACTGGATTTCAAAAACAGACCCATCAAAAGTCAAAGACAAAGAACCAGCTTTCAAAATTTGATGACAGAAACCAATTAGAATAAAGTTGATTTTACCACTTTTTAGACACAGGACTCATCCATGTTTTTATCTCAGCAATACAATCAGAAACAAAAGCAGAGTCAGGGCTCTCACCAGGTTTTGAATGTATATAAATATGCATATCATCAGCATTCAAATGATAACAGAGGCTAATCGATCTTAAGAGATGGCTAAGTGAAAGTTTTATATTAAAAAATAAAGGGCCCAAGACTGAGCCCTGAGGAACACCAAGCTACAGTAATCTCAGACATATGACGTCCCACGGAAATGAACTGGGAATGGTAGGTGAGATTAAAACCACTTTAAAACTATTCCTGACACATCAAACACTCTTTCAAGATGTGTGAGTAATGATCAATTATGATCAACAGTATTAAAAGTGCACAACAAAAATCAAACAACGTTACATTTTCAATAAACTATTGAAGAACGATGCTTTTCTATATAGAGTTATTTAACTGCTTAAAATCCTTTTCATGAATGAAAAGTCAACAGACATGTTTGACAATATTTTGAGAATGACCTGTATGCGAGTTCATGCATTAGTGCGGCATTAACAAAGTACCTCGGTACTCAAGAGGGCTATAGAGTTACCTTTGAAGGTCTGAGCCATTGAAATGGATGTGTTATTATTCCGGCATCTATCTATAAACATGTTTATGCAATCCACCTTGTTCATCTCCGTCATTGGCTTCCATACTTGCATAGAGTTTCCGGTCTAAGATTGCTCTTCATGTGCCAGGCTTCTCCATCCACACCCATCTCGTCTAAATACACTCAGCCATCAGGCTTTATTACAGGCCATTATGTTAGGATGTGAGGAAGGCCAAGGCTGAGTGAAATTGATTCCTGCTCCTGTCAGTCAGTCAGTCCACCCCTAAACGTTATAAATGGGCGATGGAGGTTCACTTTTAATAAGACAGTGGAACAGAACGAGAACAAGCTTTTATCTCACTCTCAAGTTCAAGACCTTGAACAGAAACCCCTCTGTATCGGTGGAATGATGCTGAATCCTTGACCTTGGATCCATATGGCTGTTTACTATTGATGGAGTGTGAAGCTCTCAACCCTAAAGGAGCGCTGCTGTTCCTGGAACAGGGCCAATGGCCATACACCCTGCAGAAAGGCACCGCCGAAGCTCAACGAAACTCAGGGAGGGGGAGGAATCCAATAAGAGGCGGTGAGAAACACTGTCTGCTCCAAAAGTAAACATCTCCAAATAAATTGTCTCTGTAATGAACATACTATTGCATTCATGGTACGTGACAAACCTGCCCGAGACTCCTCTCTACCATTTGCAAATAGCAGTTCACTGCAGGTCTTAGCCCTGTGATGGAAAATCTACATGCCAAGTGTCAACAGAAGCAGTGAAATATTACTGACGCATTTGTTGCTGTACATCAAGGCCTCTGCAAGGACATTATACCCAACACCATGAGAGAGATAAATTAGCTGACAAACATCCAGGAGAAATCATGGCTGCCACCACAGAGGACAACACTGCAGGGCTGCATGTTATTAGATAAAACTGACATTGCATTGCAATTTTGTTTTTCTGTGATATATACTATGACATGAAAAAATGCATTGAGTTTTACCAGGGGGACTTTTATAGTTATATTTGGAAAGAACTAGGATGTATGGGGTCATTTTTTGTGGCTTTGTGTTGAGGAGTGCATCTGCATAGAAACTAAAAATATAAAAAAAACTAAAAAAGATGTAAAATTACTTAGCACTTAATAATTTGAAGTTTATTCTTTACTAGAACCAACTAAAATGTCTTTCAGTAACCAAAAAGTTTGTAGAAATCTATTTCCACTTGAACTTACTGTATTTATTTGACCATCAGTTTTGATGATTAGTAATTTTTTTGGAGTGCATATGCATAGAAAATACTTTTTTAAAAAGTAAAAATAAAATACTTTTTTACTCTGAAGAGTGTTTTTGAATTTGATCCATCCTTTTAGGGCTGAATGGTTTACAAAAACCTGAAAAATCAGTTTCATTCACCCTGAAGTAATTTTTTAAACATCTATTTCCGCTGGGGTTTTCACAGGTCATATATTTAGATTATTATTAAAATTAAATATGACTATAAAATCTGAATCTATAAGGATGTGAAAAGCAGAAACACTTTACTGAAAGCTGTGCACATGTAAATGAACACAGTGCTGTGCTTCACTATGAAACCAGTTGCAGATCAATTTATTCAGTTGGATCATATTACGTTCACATTCAAAATATTACATATCCCCTAAACACCATAACAGGATTCACAATGCTTCTAATAAGGAAAAAAATGTATCTGTGAGCTAAAGGTTTTTCCAAACAGGAAGTCAACCTGTTCACATTCGTGTCTGGTTGTCACAGGCCTGCATATCTGCACTAAACAGCATGATTGACGGAGTCACTCAGCTATAGCAACACCGTATGTTCCCTTCTCTTCCAATTAATTTCAGACTTAAGCATTAATTGGTGAGCCTCAGAGGTGTGCACACTAGAGTAAACAACACATGTTTACCATCAAATCTATAAATAATATCCTGATACGGGCCCACCCTTGGCTAATGGCAGGCGAGCTGAACTCCAAGGCGGACCTGATTTAGAAGCAGACGGTACCCTGTGCGATCCAGGCGTGTCTCGCTGCTGTCTGCTGGGTTTCAGTTTCACTGGGTTGATGAGAGACCCAGATGTTTTGGCTCTTACTTCAGGGCATCCCGGGCTGAGCTGCCTGCAGGTCTAGTTTCCTCAACAAGTCAGAAGAGTGAAAGCAGCAAATTAAACACAGGCTGTCCATTATTATTCCCAATGAAACTTAAGAGCTCTTGGCATACGGTGTGAGCAAAGCAACTTAACATTTTCCACAGTCTGGTAACCACAAAGCAGCATCGCTATTAGAAAATGGTCACGACCGATTCTTTATCTTTCTGTCAAGACGCCACTTAACCTCAAAGACTTGAACCTCATAGAAACTACCAATTACTACCTAATACGAATTCTGTGTTTTCAATTCAAGTAGTTGACAATACGTACCAAGATCTAGTTCAGTTCATGATCAAAGCACATCATTCTCATTTCTAAATTCATTCTTTCTATTGTTCAGTAAACCACAATAAAGCTAGATATCTACATGTTCAACGATTTTGCCTGATTTTCATGTTTTAACCATAGACTGTAAAAAAAAAATGGACGTAGTGTCCGTGACGTCACTCGTAGGTTACTGAAGAGCGTTTTTGAAGCCTAAAGTGGGCGGAGCCGACCGCCGCCATCTTGGCAACGCGTCACCGTACGTTACTACCGGATGATCCAAAATGGGCTATGAGGCGGGACTTAGGCGGCAACGTGACGGCTAACAGACAGCAGATAGAGACATCAACCTGTCACTTAAGTGGCCACGCCCTTAATTATGCAGAATTTTAAGGCTTA
>JAUCMT010000160.1:724019-774906 GCA_032357475.1 Enteromius thamalakanensis | reverse complement strand
ACTCCCTTTTGGAGCCAGCCCCCAGCGGCTAGTCGATGAATTGCAGTTTTAATCACTTCCGTGTTGGTTTCACTAGAGGGAGCGGGAGGTTATCCCTTGGTTTTAACATG
This sequence comes from Enteromius thamalakanensis, assembly GCA_032357475.1. Taxonomy (NCBI): domain Eukaryota; kingdom Metazoa; phylum Chordata; class Actinopteri; order Cypriniformes; family Cyprinidae; genus Enteromius; species Enteromius thamalakanensis. The sequence continues at coordinate 774,796 of JAUCMT010000160.1, read as the reverse complement.
AAATCCAAAAACTGTTCAAATGTGCAATCTCAGTAAAAAAAAACTACAATTTAATTTCACTGTTGCATTTTTATATATTTTTTAAATGTTTTACAGTATTCTTGTCATGAAATGTGGATTTTACTGGCATCAGCCTATTTAAACATATTCGAAATGTAGACTATATACTTTTTTATGTGTCTGTCACACTTAGATTACATAATGTACAGTAAGTAGGAGGCAGAGTTTAATATAAAATGTCTTTGAATTTGGAGAGTGTAAAAAAAGAGAAAAATAGATCTAATTATATTCTATATTAGACATGCCCTCAAGTATTGTCAATTTAATATTCACCACAAAATACTATCAAGTCTACTATCTTGTAAGAGAGATGATAGATTCATATTGAAGGAGCTATACAGCTCTCTCTCGCTCAGATGATTTGAACTGAAAGCCTTCAGTGACTAAGGTTCATGTACGCTTCTGCATCTAATGAATACTATCAAATAAATCAACTCGCAGTCAAATTGTGTCTCCGTCTAGCTGAGAGGCAGGACTCCTTTTCATAAAAGCCGAGCGCATTCAATAAACTGACATATTATGAGGCAATTCACAAAGTTCCTATGAATAAATGCTTGATAGACCATCAAGAAAACATACTTCTCAACAGCTGAAATACAGCAGCACTTATCTTCCTTTAGAGAGATTCACAATGTGCAGACTTTAATAGAAGTGCTGTTGCATGCAGACTATGCATAGAATCAGGAGAAAAAAAAAAACATCTGATATGCGGCCAATTAAAAATAGAGAAAACCAGCAAAGGCGAGAAAAGAGTTTTTTTAACACCTCAGAGATTCAGACGCTTTAGTCGCAGTCTTTTTCACCCCAGCGTTGAAAACGCAGATGCATGCTAGATCCTAACAGTTCAGGTGGTATACAGCTTTTCTTGGTTAAGAATTCACTTGACATTATTCGTCAGTAATCCTCCATAAAAACTTGAACAATATGTTCAGTTACGTAAGTGGTAATTGCTTCAGATTTCACAACACAATCAGTTACACCCTACAAGGCTTTTATTTTCTTCTCTGTTTACCTTCTTTTGACCATGCAAACCCCTCTGAGACATGTTGCCGGGATGAACCGTATAAGCAAACTATCAACAAAAACAAGCAAATTTTAGCACGAGACGATAAATGCGTCAATTTGCTATTGTGCTGTCTCGCATGGAGTGCACTGGATCCTTCGGGCTGTTAACAAACAGGATCAAAAATAGCAACATAAGCTCTGAGCCTTAGATATTTTAGCCCATAATGTGATTTTTGAGCCTTGAGTTATGCTCTGCGGCTGCAGCTGTGAAGATAACAACATGCAATTGAAATTCTCAAATTTCTGAATTTTTAATATGGAAATCTTTGACTCTTTTCAGGCTGTAAAGACGGCTGATGAGAGACAAAGGGAGAAAAATAATAAAAGGAACAAATGCATAGCTGAAGGGTACAGAATAATGTGCTGAATTTTAAAAAGCCTGTTTTCAGAGAAGGAAAATATGACTTAAACGTAGGTGGCGGCCCGGCACATTTAACACAGTGAAAGAAGAAACACTTCAATATGACATGCCCTTCTCTTCTTTGCTGCTGTTAGGAGGTATTAGCGTTGCCCTGGCCACAAGATCTGACAGCGGTTCAAAATGTATGGAGCAAAAATTGAGCTTCAAAATGCTTCCTGCTCAAATCTCATTCGATTAAGTATGTAATACCACCAGCAGGAGGTCACGGGCAAGCTTTGAGCATCTCCATAATCCACCTGCGCTAAACAACCAGTGATGTACATAGTGCTGTTTTTCTCTGAGCTTGTCTTGTGCTTCAGAGGTCAGACTACCTCTGGTTTCCCATCAAACCCTCAAAAAATCTGTGCTCATGAGATTATCCTGCCCTGAACTGAATCTCTTTTCCAACTGACCTTTCTGACATGGTCTTTTTAATGTGTGGGAGAATAAATGTTTAACTCATTACTTTTTCAACCGACATTGTTCCTTCTGAACTTACATTTTTCAAAATAAAATGAAGTTGTGGTATTATAATAAGAAAAACATTTAACTATGGAATATCGTGATGTTTTTATCAGCTGTTTGGTCTCTTAACTTGATTACACTCTCAGAAATAAAGGTATCAAAGCTGTCACAGGGGTGGTACCTTTTCAAAAGGTACATGTTTTTACCAAAAGTTTCAAATTTGGTACCTTAAAGTTACATATTAGTACTTAAAATGTACATATTTGATCCTAATAGATACAAAAGTGTACTTTTAAAAAAGGTACCGCCCCAGTGACAGCTTTTGTAGCTTTATTTCTGAGAGTGCATTCACTGTAGAGGATCCATTGGTAATCAAGTAATGCAATGCTAAATTAAACCAAACCTGTTCCTCGTGAAGAAAAAAACTCATTGGGATGACAACACATGGCGAGCGCGGTAAATCATTTCCGCGAGAGGAAAACAAATGTACAGAAACGGGGCCCGCGAGCTCATTTCAAACCCTCGCGCGAGCTTGATATGTCATCCGCACGCAGTCACTCTGGCGCTCGATCCTCTATCACCTGCTCGCGTGAACACTGTTATTTTTGTCAGTCGTGGGGTGGGACTTGCTGTTTGAGTTACAACTAAACCACATTAGACATCGTACGATGCCAAATTGGTCGATATTGCTCAACCCTAGTACCTACTTCTTGCTTTAATTCCCAGGACTCTTTTGCCTTAGAGTCCAGAACAACTAACCATAACTTCAGGAGGACCCCCGACTACACATACAGTCAGAATTTGCAAGATATAATCTTACATTTTTTATTTAGAAAAGATGCCAATTTGCAGTTGTGAGAAAAAAAAAAGTCTGGAAATATGCAATTGTCATAAAGAAATATGAGGTTAAAATCACAATTAACTGTTTTATTATTGAATCCCCAAAAAAAAAAATAGAATTGTCAGTATACTTTAGATTAATTGGGGTAACGATGGTTTTGGGCTGTAATTTGGGGGCTCGTCCGGGATTAAGGAACTTGAACATGCATCTCAAGGTTATTTTGTTGCATGTGGTGATGTAGCAAGCAATTTTTGTTCGGCAAATGACTGGAAAGCCAAACCAGAATATTTCAGCCGCAACATTATATCACATTATCATGAAGCATTTGAGTACGTTATGGTCAATTGCGAAGGTCCATTAACTCATACCATGTCTGGTAACCAGTAAAATAAAATAAAAATGTTATTTGCGATTTTTTTATTAACTATTTCTTGCACAGAACTGTGAGAAAAAAAAAGAAAAATATACTTTTTTTTTTCAAAAACCATTTCATGATTGCAAATACAACATTTCTAAGAATTTGACTTATGTTATAAACACATTGTTAAAATAATTTTATACAGGGCTGTTGCTGTAATTCCTGGAACAAAAACCACAGAGGCCCTCGGTGTCCTCTTTTGACTTTGGTCCAGGACAAGCAACCATCACTTCATGAGGACCCTGACTGCACATATAAACAGCATTTTGTTCTTGTGCATAATTTTGGTTTTGGATAGCAAAAAATAATAGATGATGCTTTCAACAAAGGAACAACTGTATTGAACATACTATATCTGGGACAAAAAGTATATTAGTCAGTGGCCTGGGTGTACAGTCCGTGTTTTTTTTCCATGAAACAAAGCCAAACCAGAATGATCTATAGATCCACATCAGCAGAAGGTCATGTGAGGCCCCAAAGGAGCCTTTATGTTGCACGTTTCCCATTAGTTCTTTATCATTTGTCACATATGTTTTTTTTCCATCAAGTAAGAAAGAATAAGAGTGAAGAGGATGCTGTTATTTTGTCTATTGAAGGGATTTATATTGTTTTTTCTCATAAAGAAGGGAGGGAAACTGCAGGCTGCACTCCAGTGGAGTCTGTCATCATCATATATGTGACAATGTTCGTGAGATGGATGTTGTGTCATTTGAGCACAGAGAGTTTTAATTAAACGTGAAAGATGATTCATTGCCCCCACAAATCTTGTCTTGTAGCTGAAGTTCAGCTCAGGCGTGCGCCTCGATTTGAGGGAAAAACAAATTTGAGGTGAAGTGTGTAATTTTTGTGACTCCAAACACAGTTGCAATACAGTTGCCGAACAACGGCAATGGGAAAATTGATTTGGTGCAGAAATTACTCACTTGACTATTAAAGAATGACAGTGCAGATCACATGATGCTATATATGCAATAGATTTCATGTACAATCTTAGTGGTCTTAGTGTCATGGGTAATTAATTGTCAACATCACCGAAAAGGCAGAGAGACTTTGATATTGAACGCTCTCACAGTCTGATGACATCATGCGGGCCTCTAGAGTTTAGATGTACATCAGTTTTGCTGATGTCAGGGATTTGACACACTGAAGGCTCATATGCGAAACTAATCAGAATTTGACTTGTAAGCAACCTCTGACTTCACCCATTATTCAGCTCATAGTTCATTTATTTTGACAGAAGAAAAATGTGGGCCTGTCTGCACTGATATTGAAATCAGACTGTGCATAATATAGCAGAAATTGTGAAGTAAACATATGTTTTATCATAAACATCTATCATTTTTGCTCATCTTGTTGATTAAATGGCTTATGACTAAGAGCTGTTTTATTTTGTTGATGTCAAATGAAAAATATGAAACCCCCCATATGTAATGTAATGATTGTAATCTATTTTAATATATATTCATATGTAATTTATTAGTGATCAAAGTTGAACTTTCAGCATCATTGCTCTAGTCTCCAGTGTCACATTTTGCTGCTCAAGAAACATTTTTTTTGCATTATGTATTGAATAATTTAAATATTTTTAGTATTCTCAAAAACATACTAATTCAGTATACTCAGTTATTCAGAAAAGGAACCATTTACACTTTATTCATATCATATTCCTTTGGACTAAAAATCGTGACTATGACCTAATAAAAATGTAAAAGACCAAAATTATATATGACTAAAAAAATAATAAAACTGAACATTTGATGGAAACAAGCACTTATCCAAGACAAGGGGGAACCAGAGGTAACATTTTAATAATGCTCCACTGAAAGCTCATATAAATCACCTAATAATATTGGTGTCCCTCAATGTCTATGGTGATTATGGCCCTGGATGAAAGAGAAAAAGCAGAAAATGTCTCGATTCTAGTCCACATGCATATTCTAAAGACATCAGTTAACATAACCATAGGGTAAACAGCTTAAAATGAGCACCTTTTAAATGAAGACAGGAGTGTCATATTTTCCCTCGACTCAAAGTTGACTGAAGGGAGTTAAGTTGAGAAAATACTGGCAGCTGTCAGCTGGACTAGATGTGAGATCATCATACACTCCAGTTCAACACAGAAAAACCTAAATAGTTCCCTGAGGGATGAGAGTTTGACATCCTCCAGGACTCATCAAGAATGAACTCCGGAAATTACATCCACTTACTGAAATAAATGATTAGGATAGGAGTATCCAGACGTACTGAACTCAAATAACACGCTGGCTCCGTGGAACAGGGAAAGCTCATTTTTCAATGTTAAAATACTTTCCTTGCTTAATGCAACAACCATAAGTATAGAAGCTTGCTTCTGCAATGGGTAAAAACAATGGCGATAAGATAATTGCACTTTTTAATCTCACTAATTAGATGTTTTTGTTTCAATTGTGTTTATATTTTACAATTCAGACTATTTTATTTACAAAGGGATTTTCTGAGAATGACATTTTGTGAAATGTAAACTCTGAATTCTGAGAAAAAGGCAGAATTTGCAATTATGCCATGGTATTTACAGTACAAAATGTAATTATGACTTTTTATATGTGTTTTTAATATGATATATGATATTATATTTGTATATATTTATACGTCTTAAGTAGCACAGGTGTATTTGTAACAATAGCCAAGAATAAACAGGGAAAATTATAGATTTTTCTTTTTATCGTAAAAAGTATTAGAATATTAAGTAAAGATCATGTTCCATGAAGGTATTTTGTACATTTCCTACCATAAATATGTAAAAAAAAATGTATTGCATATGAAATCTCAGTCAAATATCATTCTAACAAACCTTGCATCAATGGAAAGCATTTCAAAATTTTTATTGCAATTCAGATTTTTTTTTTTTAAATGTCAAAATTGCCAGAGAAGTCAAATATAAATATATAAGTCACATATAAATATAAAAATTCTGACTTTTACTTCACCTTTTTGACTTTTTATATCCTGAAAATCTCAGTTCATAGCCCACAATTCCAAAAATGTCAAATTAAACCTTCCATACATGCGTGAGCTATTCGGTCGGTAGGTAACATTCCCCAGATGGCACAAATTTAGACTGGACTATCTCTTCCGACAGGAGAAAGCAATTTAAAACAGTCTCTTTTTTTCCTTTTGATGATGCAAGCTCAGAAATCACAAGCTGCTGCTTTAAGAAAGATAAAAAGTTTCTGGTGACTGTCTCGGGAGAGAATGCAACTTCTTGAGTTCATGTGACAAACTGCAATCCACAACAAAAGCCCTCTCTTTGTGTCACACATTTACACAAACACAGCAAGACAGGGAACAGAGCGTGCATCCAAACATCCTATCTCACTTACACAGACACACAGAACAGCCCTGGGCTTTGTCTTGTTATGTGAAATCCTCTCAAAACATCTCTCACTTTTTTCTCTCTCCTACTTTCGTATCCTGGGTTGGATGTGGTCAATGTTGTGTAAGGTTTTTCAGAGCTTTATAGCACTTTAAGGTCCCGTCGGGACAGTTGAATCATGGAAATCGTATTCATGCCCAAGTCTTTATGCCAGCTGAATGAGATGCAGCATCCTGGCAAAGATGTATGAGCCTGTCTCATCAGATCCTCAGCAGCCCCTGCGAGATACGATCCAAACGCTGCACACCTTGACAACAGCAGCCCTTCGCTCGGGCACAAAGTCTCTTTAACTCTGTGTTCGCAGTCCTTCCTCATTGTCTGCCACCGCGTGCTTTCCCTGGTTTGGGTTTTTCTACTTTTGGTGTCCCTATCTCTGGCTCTGCTCCTATATATCAACAAGATGAAGTGGCCTTATAGTGACCATCTCAGCCTTTAATAGCCTCCGTAAATCACCACAGGTTTAGCGCAGCACAATAGCAGCAGTGACCCATTCATCACCTCCAAAATACAAGAGTCCTCTGACATATCAAGATGTTAATTCCTACACAATTACTACACCATGTTAATTAAAAGTGTATTTTTCCTTACTGAAACTGAACATACAGCCTTAACTTAAAAAAAATCATTATTTATAGTTGCATCTTTTGCAACATTTTCTTTTTAGAGTTTAAGACAAGATTTGCATGATTTAAATATCAAAAGAGACACAATTTTCAAATTGACTTAGAAGTTAGTTTCATTATTTAACCATAGAAACATTAAAATAATCTTTCAATAAAAAAGCTTAAATAAAACAAAATAAAATCTAAATATTATAGATTATAATAAATTATATATAATGTGTGTGTATATATATATATATATATTAGTATTGTATTAAAATGGCAAAAAATAATTAAATGGCTAATTATTTTTTTAAAATATTAATAAATAATATATAATATATAATATATATATAGTATCTAAATAATTGTAAATAACACTAATTTTGACAAATGCAGTTAAAAATACTAATTGGGGGAAAATAAGATTATTTATTACCCTCTCAGCACGCCAAAAAATCCAAACTTAATAGGAAAATCACACTGTAACAGATTTGCAGGCAAAATGTGGAACACGGCTACTAAATTACTTCAATAAAATCATTTGTCTATGATTAATTTAACATCAGCAGATAACAAAACAAAATTAACATAACAAAATTGTGAATGATCTTAAACTGTTGAATATCTTTCGGGAAGGTTTAGACCACAGTTTGCTGATGTGTCAAGCTAATAATTTAATGCTATTAAACCGCAAAGTCTATTCTGTTGGTAAGAAACTGCATGCTTGTGTGTTTTCCCTACAGGAATGTATTTAAGTGAGTGGAGGGGGTGAAAATGCGGAGTGAAGTGACAATCAGCTAATCCAGCGCTAATCCACTTTTATTGCTTCTCCTCTCCGCTGGCCATCGGAGACTGAGAGTGTCACACACCTGATGCTCTCTCTCTCATAAGTGCTTCATCAATATCTCAGTGATCAGCTGCCTCATATAGACTTTCATATCAGCCTCAGACAGCACACTGCTAAATGCATATCGCAAATGAAACCTCTAGCTACAAGCATAGTTTCTTAGGACATGTGGACTTAGATTATGTCCCCAGTAAGCAAGCTAATGTCGGTTTTATGTCCTTCCTTACATTCAAAAACAATCAGCATCATTCTGAACCCTAGAGTATGACTTTAAAAGCAAACTCATGATGAATCATACATTAAAGGAAGCAAAATGACAAATGAACAGTGAACTGAATGAACTGAATGTATGTGGTGTCCCGTCTGGTCGCAGTGGAGGAAATCAAGAACTGCAAACAGAGCAAAAAACAGATAAAACACAGCAGAACCTGGACATACAGGATTAAAGTCAATCCCAAAGCAATTTCAACCACAGGTCAGCATAACAAATGCTCAGGAAAGTTGACTTAAACATGTTAAATAGATTTTAAAGCATTCAACCACAATATGTGAAAAAACTCAACTGAGTATGCGTGCTGTGTTAGTTGCGTACAAGCAGAATCAAACAGCATGCAAATACCAAACTGTTCTCTTTCTCATCTTCTTGCGCTTGAATGAACAAATGCACCTCGCCATTTTAAATATGAAAGCAAAAAGCAGCACGATAAAGTTAGCTCTGCATTAGCACATGCAAAGAGAAATTGAGTTTTGCCTCTTCTTGCTCTTTAACCAACAAATACAAAAAACTGTAGCTTATTTAATGTTACTGAATTTGAGTTTATCATGATAGGAATTTAAGTAAGCTGCAGAAAACAAAAAAAAAACATTTACACTGCTCTCCAAAAGTTTGGAAACCTGTTATGGCGCTTTTCCACTGCGTGGTACGACTCGGCTCGTAACGGCTCGGCACGGCTCTGTTCGGCTCGGTTTGCGCTTCCACTGCAGTTTAGTACCGCTTTAGAGTGGGCGGGATTATTCATGTGTCGTTATAGTTGTGCTGCCTTTACTGCCGTGACATCCTCGTAAACGTGCCACAAACAAACACACAAAAATCTGTGCCAAATCTGTTCCAATTCGTGCTAATTCGTACGACCTCACTCGATTTCGTACGATTTCTCTAAAATTTGTCTAAAACCATGTGATGAGTAGGTTTAGGGGCCGGGTTATGTTTAGGTAATTCGTATAAATTCATACGAATTGGCATCTCGTAAAACACGTACGATTTCGAATAAATCGTATGAATTCGTACGAGTGAGGTCGTACACATTAGCGACCTCGTAAAATATGTACGAATTGCCATGAGATCAGGTTGGAACCATACCGTACCGTACTATGCAGTGGAAAAGCGCCATTAGACCGCAGCAAACCATGCTGACCAAAAATCAAAAGTATTTTAGGAAGGAGGATTTGAAAATATAAATAATAAACATTATATTCAGGAAAAACGGTGGACTATATAAAATACAGGAGGGAACATGAAGTTAACTCAAGCCATGCTGATGAGAATACGGGAAAAGCTTTCAAATAGAAGTGATCAATATTTCTCCAGCTGCCTTGAGTAATATTGATCTCTGTGAAGGAAGAGATCCTGCCGCTCGGCAAGCCGTGGTGCTGGAGAGACAGGTGGCTGTAGTTTGTCTGGCCTGTGTTCCCATAGATGTGGGCTGCTATCTGGGTCAACTGTAAGCAGTGCACACCCATCCTGACAAACACCAGGCCTGCAAAAGCCACAGAAGTTTTTGGGTGCAGTCAAGCAATCTATCATAGCAGGGTGGGATCCAGACATCGGTGCATGACATCAGATTTACATCAGAACCTCTATGGAAATGAGAGAGACCTGTACACACTTAAACAATGTGTCAAGCCTTCATAAAGTGATTGAGTTTTGAATTACATGACAATGCAACAATAAATATGACTTATTGTAATAACATTCATAACATAACATTTATTTTTACGGCTGTTAATTATTAACAGATTTAAATTGATTTGACTGTATTGTAATTTGGTGTATATTTCTAAAGACTACATTATAAGCAGAGTGTGTTCTGTTTTAAGACAGTAAATTAGGAGGGGACATCCTTTGTCTGCTCTTTTACTGGCATACCAAATGAAACACAGCCCAAATTAGAGGCTTACAGTATACCAACAATAAAAATATGAAATTAGAAGTTTAGAATTAGAAATATATGTTTGCGACCTCTGGCTGAAGGGAAAAAGTCTTCTATTTAGTTACTTTTCTGACTGATTTGTTCTTGTGGTATGGGATATGAAAGGGTTTTTTATGGCGTCTTTATACTGAAGATGTATTGTAATCAGGGTCTGGAGATCAGATCTGTAGTTCATGTCCCTTATGTAAAAATAATGTCAACAATTTGACATCAAGTTATGATTACTTCATTCTTATTCCAGCCAGAATATTCTGGAAAGGAGGAACACTTCAGCTTTAGACATTCAACATTTCTTACACTGAATTTGTATTTAATGGCATTGACTGAACTAAACAGTGCTTTTTTGACCTATACTTAAGTAGCTGATAATTACATATTTATGTAAATATGTGATTTCATAATTGCTTTAAAAGATGGTTTAAGTGGCTCAAAAAAGGCTTTGAAATATGGATAATGTGTACCAAATGTCTGTTCTGTAATTGAATATACTTGTAATTACACATTTGTAACAATTTACTGTAGTTACAATTTAGTATAAATTTCAAACATATTAACATTTAAATGTATCAAATACCACATTACAGGATGTTCAGGTATTTTGGATGTACTTTAATGTGTTAGCTAACATGTATTATTAATAGTGTATTGGCAAAAGATGAAAACAGTCTGTTAAGTAAATGTGAAGTAAAACAACAGTATTATGAAGTGCACTTTTACTCTCTTTAATACACTTTTAGTTTATATTATATTATTTGAAATTTGTTGTGCACATTCAGTACAATTAAACATGTTCACTTAAAAGTAGCATTTGCTTTAGTACAGTACTGTTTTCTTATAAATGTTAAAATTAAATTATAGTAAAGTACTTGACAATCTGAGCACAGCTTTTAACATTGGCAGATTAAGTTTAGTTGATGCAAGCCAAATTCGCTCCACCTGTTTCCAGCTCCCCTGCAAAGGAGTGGAAAGTAGCACGTCTTGGCTGAGTTTAAATTGCAGCATAGGGAAGAATGAATGTGATGAGTGGCAAAATGCAGGACAGACGAGTTCTGCATGTCATGGAAAGAAAATCAGAAAATACTGCTGTTAAAGCAGAAACAAGTGCCAAAAACGCACATATGGTAGAGCGGTCGTGGTCAGATAACCCACGGCTAGATGAGCGAAAACTGCGTAGCGTGGCTGTACATATGGTGGAGAGCAGTGGGTGCTCTCTGACTCTGAAGGGAACAGCTCATTAGCCAGAGGACTTTTTGGGTGAGAGGTACATTCTTTAGTCGTGACTGCATGGAAATTCATAAACACAAATGAACGAGAGTAAAAAGCATGGAAATAAACAATTCTAAATAGCAAAAAGAATTCGCTCAAATTATATTTTATGCACAAACCCAATAATATTAGTGAGGCTTATGATTAAAATGAGGAAAAGTGTTTTACATAATAATGCGTTTAAAGAGATAGTTTCGATTTACGGAAATCTTAATTATGAGTCACTGAAATGCTTTTCGCAGTGTGATGATGAATGATCTGGACATTTTCAGTCCAGACAAGATGATTCAGAGTTCAGTATGTGAAGTGAATAGACTTGTGAAATAGCAGAAGAGCCTTGTGATGGCAGGCTCAGGGCAGAGGAAGCGTTCACAGATAAACAGCCGTCAGCCTGAGGTGCTGTGTCCTCCATTCATCATGATGTCCATGAACAGAGACACCTCCTCTAATGAGCACCTCTTGTGGCAGGGCTGACTTCCTCTCGCAGGCTGCTGGATGGAGTGTATCTAAGAGATGTGATGTAGGGATGAAGCTTTTGTCAAGATCAATCACCTTCAGCTAACAGAAACCTATGCTTCACTACCTTTATTCTGCTTAACGCTGTTTTTCAGCAAGGCTGTATCAGGGCTACTGATCTTTCCCCAGACGCACAGATCAGTCACCCAGGTGAGGTGCATATGTTCAAATATTTGTCTTTTACTAGTTTAAAAAGCATAAATTACTGTATGAACTTTGTAGGTTGATTTATGTTTGGCGTTATCAAAACAGTGGGCTAACTGCTTCCCAAAAAGCATTGTTAGGCAACTACTGTATGTTCAGAGGATCTGTCATTACAAAAAATGAGTTTAACAATTCTATGCTTCCTAAAAGCATAGGTCAAATGAAAATTCACAAACAGCTTTGGAAACTTGTGTCACTGAGGCTTAACCTGTGGTTAGAAAAATAGTTTTTTCTAGCATGACATAGACTACAATAGATGATGCTCTACTAGATGAGCATGTTATACAATTTTAACCCAGGTTTATTCTCTACTTTTGCACAAATTTGTGCAAAAATGCAAAAATGCAGGTCCAGTAAAACACCAACTTGAAACATTTACAAAAGATATTATTACAAGAGGAAATAAATGATAATGTGATATCACACTTCTGTAATTGTGCATGGTTAACAAACTAATAATTTAATAATACACAATCACATAAAGCGCTTCATTACTGACTTTTCTAATGTAGTAATCATGCTTGGTAGCTCACCTTGTAGAGCCAAGAGAAAAATGGATAGTTGCTTCAGGAAATGCACTTTATCCCTCGTTTGCTTTTGTTAACATTATTGGTTAGGTGTGTGGTTTACTTCAGGTGGAATGTTCTATTTCCATACTTAATTAGCATTCATCTTTGAGTGCCAACCAAATTTAAAAATCTGGAAATTTATGTTAATATTCTAAATAAATCTGAATGTGCCACATTTCACTCTTAAGGTGTCTTGAAAAGTGCAAAGTGAGTGCCATTTCTGAAGAGCATGCATGTGCAAACGTGCCCTGAGAAAACCTGTGATCGAATCAAACATCTGAAATTAAAGCAACAATATAGAACAAAAATAATAATTACGTTTTCAGAAGCGATGAAATAATTTGACATTCACTGTATGGGAAACACAACCTGGGGCCTGTTCCATAAAACAAGTTTACCAAATAAGCTAGGCTTATGGCAGATAGTCTGACTTATTTTAATACAAATTAACTGGCAATCAGTCAGACTAACTGAAATAAGCCTGGCTTATACTCTAACCTTGGTTTATGGAACAGGCCCCTGGTCTGACAACAGCCACACCGGCTCAACCAATAACGTGAGTTTTGGGCGGGACTATTTGTTTGTTTGACCAATGGCGGATAAGAGGAGAGTTTGGGGAAACAGACATTATCTTTACAATTAACATACAAATTATATACTAACTAACAGAACTTATTTGACCTTGAGCATATTGTGAGGATGTAGACTATTTACACTGCCAGTTATTAAAATCAGTCAGAATAACTTCACCTACATGGCTAATGCTTCTTTCTAATACTCGCATTAGCTGTATTGAAAGCCTTTGTGTTGCTTTACCCACAAAACATGTTTTACAAACACTGAAAATAGCATTAGCCTGATCCGATTTAAAGAAGAAAAAAAAGCCAGATGGGTATGTTTTCATTCCAAGGCACAAAGCAAAATGTTGGCTTGAAAATTTGGTATATCTCCACAGATATCGGCCAAATGAAAGGAACATCTGCCAATTGCAGATGACATATTTAGCACAGAAATTGGCTGCTTCCAATTCATAGCTAATAAATCTGTCTACCCCACTATCTAGTTAACAAATGTGCAGCTAAGCCAGGACACACAGCATATACATTTTCTGATTATGTTTACGAACATGTCGTCCTGTAATCACTTCATCTCACGCAACCATACTTAGATTGTTAAGCTGTGCGAGTGACCTCAGAGTGAATGCAACCCAGATTCAAAGAGTTTCAGTGGTTCTTGATCAATATACCGAAGTCGTGGTCTGATCGATGAAGGGTAACTCGAAACCCTCTCTCACTTGTCACAGTATGTTTTGAGTAAATGGCCGACACCTTCACCCGTCCTTACTTGAGTGAGGTCAGAGATCTGGAAGCCTGCTAAGTACAGCATTTGTTCCAGAGGTGTATAAACATCCAAAAGTAAGATAAGCACAGAGACATTTATTGCATTATCCAGGTTTTCAATGCAACATTAACTTCAAAACAAAAACAGATGGAGTGGTTTTGTGCGCTTGTCAAAGTCCACGCACTTTGCAAAGAGAGAATACAAATTATGCATTCTTTACTGTAAACATCAAATAGGTTTGAATGCACAAGCCTATTATATATGTCTCCAATCCAGGAAATCTGCAGCCTAATTTCTTTCCCAGACTCTGGAGGTGCTATTGATTTTTGTATCTCCAGAGTCCTAAACCTAGTATAAGTAGAGCAGAATACATCAAAGCACATTTACATCTCACAAAGACAGCCTTGAAGATGCGCTTGGTTGCTTCTTTGTTACCTCCTTATGCCTAGAAGTTTCTTTTTGAAGCACCACACTCATTCGCGCCTCACAGATGGACCTTATTGCAGATTTCCGAAATGTCTCCGATTTGCGTTCTCAGCGTATTTATATATCAGAACACGATATTTAAAAATTAAAAAATTTAAAAAATATTAACCAGGAGGTCAATCCAGCCTGCTTTTCTAAGCAAAAATCCAGTTTTCATCTTTTAAGGTCCTTTTGTTTAACCCATTCTACTAATGTGAAATCAAATGCGTCCATTTAGAGTGATTTCGTGACTAATTGCCATATCGTTATTTAGAATAACTCTTCAAATTGGTATTAATAAACCTAATTTTTATGATAGATGAGATACAAACAGCATGGCTGTATTGAACAAAGACAACCCCCTCATCACCATCCCGGGCACGCAGAAGCATTATGGAGGTGGACGTCCCGTGAGAATACAACAAGACGCCATCCAATAAAGAGGATTATAGATTCTAGCCTGTGCACCCAAGTGTTTCCAATGAAATAACCACGTCCTGCAAAAGTCATTAAAATTTAAACCATCCTTTCTTAGGTATATCGCCACACAGCATATATTACCAGCCAAATGAGTGGAAAACAATCTCTACCTTGACGTTGTGCATTAGGCTCACACTGAAGGGAAAAGTGCCTTACGCCGAGGGTTGTGTGTGCGGGTCAGTAGCATTTGAGTGTGAATGTGTGTTTGAAGTGCAGAGAAAGAGAGAGAGAGGGATTTCTGGGTACACATTGCTGGGTACACATTTCAAATTGTGACTTTAAGCTGCCGTGAGAGGGAGTGGGATAATGTTACGCATATTTTTGTAGGCTCTATTTTTGGCTGATATTCAATGGTTGATAAAACTTTCATGGGGAAATACTATTGGCCGATGAGAGAAAATGTTTATCTAAGCACTATGGGTCTTTATATTGTGTGATGCCAATCGTGCCTCACGCCAATAAATGGAGAACTGCTGTTATTTGCATGGAAGCTATTTTATTTACTATTTCTTTGGAAATGACAGCAGTTGGGAATCAAGCACTACACTGCAAAATCTTTGTTTGTTTTTTTTGCTTCAACTTAATGAATGAAGCAAAGATTACTGTAGTACTTTACAATAAAATTACATTTGTCAAACAAATTTCAAGTATATATATATATATATATATATATATATATATATAATGTAAACAAACATTTTTATTCTGCATGTGATTAATTGTGATTAATCGCTTGACAGCACTATTTATTTTATTTCATTTTTTAAATAGAGGTTCATTTAAATTGTAATAATATTTCACAATATTACTATTTTCACTATTTTTAGTGTTTTTATTTCTAATTAAATTAAAAAAAAAAATACAACCTTGGAGATGATAATAGACTAACATTTTAAAGACCTCAAACCTAAACAGGTCACAGTGTTTGTCAGCTTTTCATAAAGCTATACTTATAAACAAAAACAATGAGCCTGTCCTCCAACAAAAAACGACTCTATAGGTCATTTGAGCAAGAACCTTATTACAACCAATATTTACGTTTTAAAGGTAAGCGCCCTCTAGCAGACATAAAAATAATGACGCATTGCGCCTGTTATCGTGAAATGACGTATAACGGTGATTACCAATCAAAATATTTTAATGTAGTGTGTATAGTTCCTACACCGATCTCACAGTGATTAAAACATATTTTACTAGGTTTAATTTGTACGAATGACCACACCAACCCACCCCTAGTGCAAATCATGATTTATAGGGTTTTACGACCACATGCGTTCCCTGGGTTTGAACCCATGATCACATGATCACGTCTCGTCGTACAACACAGCTCTCTACAAACTGAGATACACCAACCCTGAGTCACATGGCTGATAAAATAGTACAAAACAATAGTACGCAAATGTTCTGTTGCCGATAGGGGCACTTTTAATATACGCTCTGATGGGTCATATTTGTTCAAATGTCCTATACGGGTGGATTAGTTGGAGGACAATATTATTTTTTGGCAACATTACGTCTTTGTGAGACTGTCTGACCAATTAATTTTTTTAAATATCTTACAAGAGCAATTAATTTACAAAACAAAGCCCAGTGGTCGCTCTCTGTGTTTGTTGTTGTGTGCAGCCAGTAGGGACACTGCTATAGAAAGATGTGTTGCCTGTTTATTGTGTCTATTATTATTTCAGTGCGCCCATTCTTTCTCCCTCATCACATTCAATTCAGGCACAAGCTCACAATGGGCTGACACAGTTTCTTTTGCTGTGGTGCTGTAGCTTCGCTAAAAACACTCTCAGAGAAATGTACTCGCAGAAACGAATGAAGATGTTGGAGAAGTGCTAATGAAACCAAACGTCACAGAAATCATTTGCTTCCAGTGTGTCTTTTATCCCAATCTGAGGGCATTTGAATAAATCCTAGATATATTTCCCATCTGGATGATCATAAAAGCGAGTGGAGTTTTCATTCTGCGTGACGCTTGATGCTTCAGGAGTGAAATTACAAAGCCAGTGAGGTCTGAACTTCAAGTTCACCCTCTGAACGCCTGAGATCTTCATTGCATTGGGAAAAAACGCACACACTCTGTAGTCCTCAGGTGCTGCTGCTCTTTCATGCTTGAGGGAAAACTGAGCGAGTGTGCCCGCATTAATAGTTTGAGGTAGATTGGACAGCGCGGGGGGTTTGCTCATGCTTCATTTATGAAGCTCCGACATGTTTTTCCCTGTCTGTGTACCTACCTGTGACCTTGTCATCAAAAATAAGAAATGTACTGTAAATAAAATGAATAAATAAATAAGGACTGACCAGTCGGACCAATTAAGATTCACGCCTTCCAAGGAAGGCTTGTGCTTGTTGCTTAGCAACCTGTTAAATTCCCAGTTGAGAAGATGTCAGATCCGTGGCAGGTACATGTGTACATCAGCATTTATGTGCTGATCTCTTCCTTTCATTGATGCTCTCCTCGCACTGATCTGACAAAATCAAAGACTGTTTAATTCCCCCATCATTAAAGTACAACACTCACCACTAATTAATCCACAGAAGCGTGAGGTGACGGTAAAGGCCATGTGAATTGGTATTCTCAATCCATTTTACTGCAGTAATGTGACATTTTCATGTGAAATTGGAGTTAACTGGGTGGTGGAAAGTCCATTACAATCCAGAACTAAGCAAGACCATATGTGTGTCCTGAATGACATATTATACACTATTCACTGTGCACTACTGTATTATTTGTTTAATAAGCATTGTGGTGTAAGGAAAGACAAGAAAGCATTTAAAGTGTCTGACTATCACTGATTATACTATGAATTGGGAAGTACCTAATGACTTCATTTATATATCCCACAGCTTAAGTGAGGTAAAAGTAACTACATTTTGATTTCATATTACGATGACAAACATTTTTCTTTTTCTGTGAAATAATGTGCAGCGGTGAATCATCCGCAATATGACCTGTAAAAAAGCTTTAGGAAAGAAAAAAAGGTCTGTTTAATTCCAGATGACTCTTAAATGTTGTTATTTGTCTTAACAATAAGAACTGATTCATCAGGATGTCTTTACTTAAAGAAACTTCCACATCTCACAGAGCTTACTTTTACAACTAGCCTCACAGACATAATTATTTTTGTGGCTTACTAATGATTTCTGACTCAAACTATTGTCAGAAAGAAAATAAGTTAATAAAAGTAATTAAAAGGCTCTATGATTGTGCATTGTATATATTGCTGTATATGTTATAAGGTTAATTTTAAGGTTTAAACGTGTGTATTAAAATAATATTTTATTCTATATTTTTGAATTGCATAAAAAAAATCTAAATAAAAAATAATCAGATGAGATTAAGAACTTTTATTTTATATTTAATTCACTTGTATATTTAATTAAATAGAATTTATTATTATTAGTAGTAGTAGTATTAATGTTCTATACATTAATAATGGTACTAGATAGAGACAGAGAGATGTAGGGTTATTCATGAATTTACACCAAACTTAATTGAAACTTTTTGAAATCAATAATTTTAAATATATTTGGTGTAATTTCAACAAAATAATTAAAGATATTTTTTGTTGGTCAAATTTACATTTACACGATTTTACATTTACCATATTACATGCATTTCTTTTATTCAAATAACTCTTTTTTTTACTAAACTTTTATTTCATGCTTTATCACTTAAATTATTTTGAAGTACATTACAAATATTTACAGTAAAACACACACACACAGACATACTGTATATATTTATATTAGTGCAGTCAAACGATTAATCATGATAAACCTCATGCAAAATAAAACATTTTGTTTGCATAAAATATGTGAGTGTTCTGTGTACATTTATTATGTGTATATAAAATGTAAGGAAATTCAAAAATTTGGGGGATTATTTACTAAAATGGCATATTGCATTTATAGTAAAAAATCACACACACACACATAAATATATACATATACAGTAGTCAGCATTTGAAGTGGATCGAAAAAAATTCATTAAAGTTATTCTACAACAAGAAAACATTGTTTTTAGTTTTTAGGACAACTTTGATGAAAAGTTTTGATCCAATTCAAATGTCGACTACTGTGTATATATATATAGTTTATTTATTTTTATCTACATCAAATATTTGAAATAATTATCCTGCATAAAAATAACTTGGCAGCGACCACAAAAAGGCACACTTGGCATGAAGGACCTGTCATCAGGGGTGAGGGTAAGGTTAACTGAAGTGGTGCAGTGTTACAAATGTCAAGTGTAAAGCTTTGTTCCTAATGCACAATTCAACGTGTGTGCCAACCTCCCATGCCAATCTGAAGAGCTGAGCAATCGTCAGATAGAAACTCCAGAGCTTCAATCTAGATGACTCACTTTGTTCTCTCTTTTAGGTATTGGTCAGGCACTTTCGGGTTAGATCTATCCAAGAAAGCAATCTAGGTAAGAGAAATGGAACAGAGATGAGAATTCGGCTCTGAGGTATACCCCGCTCCAACACTATCAGTGCTGACGTTGTTTCATTAGAGAGCTCAATGCAAAAGGCTGTCTGTGTTTACCGAGGCTATAGCCAGAGACTCTCCTCTGATCAGTAAGCACTTCAGCTGGAAGAGAAAGCACACAGTCTTTCTGCTTACTGGCCATTAATGTCTAGAGAAATCCCATCATCCAGCTTGGAGCTTAGAGATGTGGAGCTGTTGGCTATTCACAGACCTGTCTTCATCATCTCCCATCACCTGCAGCAGAGCCGAAGATGAGGCGGAGGAGATAGGAAGTTAAATTTGGGATATTTTAGATGGAAGAGCACTAAATTCTAGTTATTTGGCTGAGATACGACATAACCAGCTGACTCAGTGTTAGAGCACTGACTCAGCATCATAATTGTTATTATAATAAAGCTTTAATTAAGCATGTGCATGTACATAATAAATGTTAAGCTTGGTAAAAATAATAATAATATTTTTTTTTATCTCTTGTGCACTCAAAGGCTGCATTTATTTGACTAAAATACAGTAAAAACAGTAATATGATCAAATATTATTACAATAAGTAGTTTCTATTTTAATAGATTTCAAAATCTAATTTGTTTGTGTGATGGGAAAGCTGAAATGTCAACATCATTGCAGTCTTCAGTGTAACTACAGAGGAGTCACTTATGGGACCAGTTAACTATTTGCTTATTAGCATGCCTATTATTAACATATTAGCTGCTTGTTAGTACTTATAAAGCACATATTGTGTACAACCATATTCTACATCCCTAGTCATAAACTTAACAACTAATAACTATTAATAAGCAGCAAATTAGGATTTGAAGTTGTTGATTTGTTTAACCTGATCTAACCTGGCCATATAAAAATATGTACCTCTGTGCACTTTTTGTGCATCTTTTTTACATACCTTACTGCATTTTTCACCGCAGTTTCATAGAAAAATGGAGAGATGTCCACAGAGTGGACTTTAAAATAAACTGTGATCATTAGCAATGTTAAAAACAGGTGTGCTGCTTAATATTTTTGTAGAATAAAAATCCATGCTGAATTAATTTCTCTTAAAAAATCTTACTGACCCAAATTTTCAACTATTAGGGCATGCATATGTTACGGGCCAATAGTGTGTACGTGTCAGTGGTCCAGCTCTTCTTATATCTCCATTGTCTCCCCTCCCCCGCCTTTCCAAGCCTTTGTCCTTGAACAGGACAGAGACAGAGGAGATGAAAGCCATCTCTGAAAGGATGTTCCGTGTCTTAGGATACCAGTGCAATCATGCAGCATCTGTCCATTGATTCGTTGAATCCAAATCATTTCAGGAAGCGAGAGATTTCTAGCCATCATTCGCACAACCTTTTACTGTTAAGTCTGTTCAAATCTAGCTTTCTAAAGATAAATAAAAAAAAAGCCAACCTTCTTTTACAGTTCGACCGAAAAACAAAAAACAAAACAAAAAAAAAACCATTAAAATAGTCTGGAGAGCAGTCTATGTAGATTCAAAGAAACATTTGGCTTTGGACAGAATGAGTCCAGGTGTGTTGGACTGAAACACTGTTTGTGACACCATCTAACATTTGAACACAGTTGGGAGTATCCTAATCACACCAAACGGTATTGGCAGAGAAAGCACATGAAATTCATTTTGCTTAATTTTTTCATTATTTTTGCCATCATCGCAAATATATGTGAGGCTATATCAACCATGCCCTGTGCACTTAGTATAAACTGACTTTTTCCATTTGTTGTATCTTCCAGATCAGCTCAAATCAGATTATTTGAGTTGTGCTGCAAGCTCTAAAACCTGGAGTAAAACCAAGACCTAATGTAAAACAAGGCAATAGCACAATCTGATACTCTACGCCTGAAGAGATACTATCTTATTCAATCTATGCACGGCCAGTGATGCAGTGCTGGGTCAGGACAGTGGCTGCCACAATGAGGAGGCCTTCCTATTGAAATGAAGCTGGAAAAAAATAAAATAAAATAAACACACATAACAAACAAAATACCAGTCCATTATTCATAATAATGCTTTCTACATTAAAAAGTCCATACTTTTTTCATCATACTGAGCTGTTTTAGACTGTGTTTCAAATAGTGCTTGGTCTGTGCATATTCAGATGATTTTTCACCGGAGAAAGCAATGTTTTAGGGATAGAGGACCCATATTTTAGCTGGAAGCAAGGTTTTGAACTTAAAAATGTCTTAATGGTGGATTTATTTCATACAAACATGCTGCATTTCTCTTCACAAGATGTCAATTGATGGACTGGAAACGTGGATTACTGGTGGATTATTGTGATGTTTTATCAGCCGTTTAGACCAAATATTAAGAAGAACAATATATCTAGATTTATATATATCTTCTATGGCCTGAAGGTGAGTAAACATTCAGCAAATTCATTCGGTAACACTTCAGAATAGGGGGTCAGAATAATGCATTAATTAAGCATTAATTAATGTTTAATTTGTTCACAATTAAGCATTAGTTGAGCAAAACACACTACTAATTAATGATTAAAATGTTAAGTTAATTCAACTAATATCAACTAATCAACTAGCTCAACTAAGTTCAACTAATGCTTAATTGTGAACAAATTAACCATTAATTAATGCTTAATTAATGCATTATTCTGACCCCCTATTCTAAACTGTTAACATTCATTCAAATCAAACTAAGCTAATCCATATATTATATAGAGTAACCATATGCTTCTAAACTAAAAGACAATAAATAAATATAATTCAGAAGTGCAAGCTCCCAGTCTAACTTCAAAGCGTCCACATAATGTTATTGAGTTCACAAAACAGGGAAGTCTGAGCAAAAATACAGTAAATGTGCAGCATGCTAAAAAATAAACCTGATTTTTACAGTGATAATAATAATGTCAAAAAAGTCTAAAGAATCATTTTCTCAGCAGTGTAGAAGCAGACCCATACTGAGAGTGTTTTTCCCTTTCACAGCCCTCTTGCAGCAAAGCATGCAGAATGGAAGGATTGAATAACCAAATGAGAGAGACACACACAGCAAAGACCATTAACTCCCATTCCTGAAGGCTTCTGCATCACTGGCTGCTGCACTATTTGCAGGCGGAGGTTTGTGTGTGCGAACAATAATCTGTCTCTGGCCACAGGCTGGTAATGGGGAGACAGACGGTCCGTTCCTTTTCCATAGCAGCCCTGTCAGTTAGAGACCAAGTAAATGCACCTTTACAGGCAAAGTAACATAGCTGAAGTCACGCAGCACTCTGCACTAAAAAAAAAAAATCCAGTGCAGATGCCAAAAATCTTGACTTTTTAACTGACATGAAAACCCAAGAGAGATGAGGAAAGAATCGTCCACTTTAACAGCCAGACCCTGCCGTTCAGCAATCAACGAGAATGAAATAACACAGTAAAAACCACCCATGGACAATTAACTTTAGCACTTAAAATGTGTAATTACAACAAAAGCTAGCTGAATAGAAGGCAAATACAGTCATTCACAGTTAATTATTGTAAACAGCTCTCTTTAAAAAGAAAAACATTTCCCTTTTGCTGCTCGTTGGACTTTAATTACTATCGTTGTCTATATACCTCGGTGCTTTAATGGATTTAATACAGAATCCAAACTTTACAAGATGCCGAACAATCATTACATTGTTTTATTGTGCAGAAATAAACAAAAACGTCTTTAAAAACTTCTAATGGTTTCACAATCCTTAGTCAATAATTGACTGCACATAATTGCAATAAGTTCAAAATTTCATTTTTAATTCAATGTGTTACTTGCTGTTTCTTTGTAATTAATTGTGAAATTTACAAGCAAAATCTGAGTGGAAATTGTTTCTGAACCAAACTGTGCCTCTAACCAGCAACACAACAGATCTACCAGTCTGACTCTCACTGAAGGGTCTCCTTGTGTCCTGTATAACCCAGCAATGTTTATTCAGAGATCTGAGAGGCAGCAAATTGCATTTCCTGCTCGCTTTATTCCATGGATCTCTATATAAATTAAATTATAACTTGATTTATTGCCAAGCCTTACTTCGGGGCTCACTGCCCCCTCCAAAGGATAACGCCGCTTATTGTGGCAGAAAAGCCGTCCCAGAAAAACATACTAACATCAAAGGAGACTTTCACAGCTGCTGCTTTGAGATGCAGTGAGATACAGTGGCCTCAGCAGGCAAGTGTGACCAAAATCATTCGGATTCGGCACATTGGGCCAATTAGAGTCTCGTCAACAGCGGTCATGATCATGTGTTGAAGTACAGGGGGTCTAGATTAGATAATTCTAATAACGGCTAGTATTGCTAAACTGAGGAGACAGCTGGTACGGGGGCCAGCCGAGGAAAAGCGTGCCTTGCAGAATAGCATCAACATCTCAGTGTCCTAAATCTGTAAGGGAAAGTGTGGCAAAAAATATGAGAAGAGGAAAGATTTAGCATTTAGTCTTTAAACACACAATTAAAGGAATAGTTTGCCCAGAAATACTCCCCCTTAGGCCATTCAAAATATATATAGTTGGAGAATGTAGATGTATTGAGAAATTTAGCATTGCATCACTTGCTCACGAACGGATCCTCTGCAGTGAATGGGTGCCGTGAGAATGAGAGTCAAAACAGCTGATAAAAATATCACAATAATCCAAAAAAGATTGTAAGAAACTTAAATTTCTATATTCAAACTATTATTTCCAGCTGAAATATAAGTCCTCCATCCATATCCAGTTTTAAATAAATATGTTCCTGGATTTTTATAAGAGTGGAAAACAATTCACTTTTCACTGGAAGAAGTAGCATCATTATGGAGTACGGAGACTTTTATTGTCTAAATTATTTAAATTAATACACCTTAGTTGTGAATATGTTTATTACAAACATGCATCTTTTTTGCTTCACAGGATATTAATTGATGAATACGAATGGTGTGGATTTTTTGTGGATGAATGTGTGATTTTTTTAGCATTGCATTTGCATTTACTGCAGAGGATTACTTTGTTGAGCAAGTGATGCAATGCTAAATTTCTTTGAATCTGTTCTGCATCTGCTCATCTACATCTTGCATTGCCTGAGGTAGAGTAAAATGTCAGCAAATGTTCATTTTAGTGTGAACTATTGCTTTAAAGCAATTGTGTTTCTGCATCCAGAGTGTCTTTGTATGAACCTATTAAGAATATAACAGCACAGACACCTGGTGACTGCAGTTTTCCACAGCTGATCTTTACAATTAATGTTTTATTTGGAAGTTCACGTCGCGCTGCAAGAAACAGTTAATGAGAAAACCGCCTGTAGAAAAGAATTTGACTTAATTGGATACTCTTTTGACTGATTTGAATGGTTTTTTTGGAGAAATACTGGCCAGCAGGCCTTTTACTCACACAGATGATTCAAAGATTTCAAAAACAGACTTTGTGGAAAGTATCAGACCGAGCTAAAATGCCAATCCAGTTACTGAGGATAATTTAATTTGAGAGGGAAGACATCGTTATGGCGTTCTTTTGTAGTATGACTGCATTTGTAAACAATATGAGCGCGTGAGGGAATGTTTCCAGGACTCTCTTAAGCTTTGTAATAGCTTTCAAATCTTAACTCTAGTACTGGCATGATGCTATTAAAACATCACAATGTGATGCACTGTTTCATTTTCATGAAGTCGATACAGATGGGAATGCTTATTTCTAATTACAATGAACGAAGTGCAGAGCAACATGTGCAAGCTTTTTTAAATAACAAAAAAAATGAACGTCACATATATTTAAGCTTTCTCTCTTTACGGCACCTTTTATAGTAAAGCAGCAGCAATAACAATGCTGTGACTCTCATCAGAGGTTTTCTTTAAACAGCCTGCATCTTTTTTACACTACACTTGCTGCATCTCCATCTCTCTAGAGATCCATCTGCGATGTATTTTTTCAGTCATTTTTTGTTTTGTTTGCAACAATCTGCATGTTTATGCTTCTATAATTATATTTAAAACTATATATAAATATATAAACAACTGTGCAGTTTTTTTCATGCATTGCAATTATTTTAAAATTACTGGTTGAATTTATGAACGTAGGCAGGTATTAATTAACGCTGTTGAAGTGCATTGTGTTTCGCATAGTTGCATATCTCTTTTTGTTTTTATCTTGATGTGTTATTGTTTTTATTTATTTATTGGTGTTTTGTTATTATTATAATAATATTGTTTTAGGTTGAAAACGAATGTTTTTGAAATAACAGAATAAATGTGATAACATAATCAAAAACATGACTTTTAATTTTTATTTTTAATTATGTTTTTGCAAAGAAACTCTAAAAGCAACAATTTTGTTTTTTATTTTATGCACTTATAAACAAACAAATATTGCAGTCTCCACATTATATTCACAGAACCAGAGAGGGTTCAGAGAGACATCTCTACTGCCGTTTGCACCACTATATTATTTATGTATTATAATAAATAGCAACCCAAACATTCAAAATGTCTTTTGTCTTCACATTAGGTCATTCTTTCAGTGTAGATTTGGTTATTTTGCAGTGATTATACTTGGCCATCCATTAAGAACTCATTTGCTATCCTTTCAGTAATCTCTCACCTACAATGGAAAATAATGCATCAAATGCACACCGAGTTCAGTGCCCCATAGCAATGACAGCCTGTGAAGATTTATAGAGCACTTTCTGTCACTGTAACTAAAAGGTCAACAGAAATGTGCAGGTTTTACAATGGACTTTAGTTTTTAGTATAATTGGAATTAACTCAGACTATTTCTGATTCTCCATTTCAGTAAAACACTGGCTCAATGTGATCCATTACATTCTGTAGTACTAGACCTGCAATGATTGTTCATAGGATTCAGTTGCATTTAAAGCAGCGTAGTTTTATTATATCAGAATTAGAATCAGAATTAGCTTTGTTCGCCAAGAGTGTGCAAACACAAAAGGAATTCATTGTGTTTTTTAGGAGCTTTTACTATGAACAACAGTTTGTAATTATTGACTGTAATTGTTTGTATTCAGAGTAACTGCATGTTTTGATATTGCCTATGATATTGCTTTTACACAACATTTAAATAAGCAAGTAATTAAGATTGAGTAATTACAGTTTTGACGGGAACTGACTAGCTCATTTGCTTCAATGTCAACAAAAATTGTTCCCAAAGAAGCCAACCTATCAAACCAAGTGTGAAGCCAAGCAAAGCTGGATCAACATATGTGAGTGGAACAGGCGACAGTTACCCTTCCCACCTGAAAGCATCCATAGGCTACTACATAAATAAATGACACAAGCTTCCATTCACGAGATAGAAAGACAAAACAGTTCAGAAATCAAAGTGATCGAAATAGAAATCTGTGCGCTGATGAAATTTAAATATGATCAGATGCAAATCTCACATGCATGTAGTTTGAACTGAAATGTGTTGGTGGTAGTTGTGTGTACACAAACAACCTAGAAATCCCCCGTTTTTTTAATCTCTGATTAGATCAGATTCTTGGCTGTGTGATGTCACACAAAAAAGCCCCTCCCACAATTGTTGACTCAGACTCAACCACCAGAGCAGATGAATGTTTCCATAGCGATTGCCGTGTTTGGTTGTTGGATGCAATAATAAACGTAGCGGTCGTCATTTACTCCAGAGGGGCTGAAGATGAAGTGGATTAAATTTGTTTTTGAAGGGAATGCAATTAACTACCTTAATGCGTCCATGCGAATCATTCATGATCCACACTTAGTTTAATTACAAGCTTTTTTATGAATCTTTGCAAATCGCCTTTTCTAATAATGTGATACATAGCAAGTTTCACAATGAATGTGGCTAAAGTTTAAGGTCTGTAAGGTCAGCAGAGCTCATTAAAAATCATTTAAAGAGACGTGTAACGAACAGACCTGCTTTTAGCAGAGTTTTTAACAGGTTTGTTGATGCATCATTGTGACTTTCTCATCACCACCTGCGTTTGGTGCTTATTTCAAAGCTACAAAATAGATTTCACCACTTTAATAAGTTGGTATATTAACATTATATCAGTTAGTGTGGTTTATTATTAGAAATTACAGTATTTAACTGAAAATTTTACATAAACCGTAAAACAAAAAAAATTGTTACCGTATTTTTCAGGGTTTTATTCTGGCAACCACAGCTGCCGTTTTTTTACCGTAAATTTTACTTTTTTTTTTTTTTTTACCGTGAACCATTGATAAATTCTAACCAAAGTATGTTAAAGACTTTTTATTAAGACTCTAAAGAATCATATCAACTTGTAATAAACAGGCATCTGATGATCCCTTTAAAAAAGAGGCTTTATGTAAAGTGTTTCACACATACACGTCATATTACCCTGCTTTTCGGTGTAAAAATGTACCTAAATGGGGTCAAGCAATTACTCAAGGCAAATCTGGTACGCAGTAAGTATCCTATAATGTTTTTATCCTATAAAAAACAGTAGCCACGCAAAAGTTTTGTTTGTATAAGTGCCACCGCAAACATAGCCTATACCTATGAAGAAAAAAATACCTTTCGTATAAAGTGTATAAAACATGCGGCTCTATAAACGGAGCGGATGAGAGTAACTTGGGTTCCTCGGAACTCTCTCCATGGTGCTGAAGCGGTTGCCCAGGTGACACGATATCAAGGGCATCGGCGTTTCTACAGAGGAGCTGAAGCATCTGACGCTCACGAAACCCCAGTGATTCATGAAAACAAACTACTCGACACTCAACTTCTCAAAGCACTCTTTAACCAACGTGTGTTGTCTGCAGTCTGTTTCCAAACACCGTAAAGCCGAAAAAACTCATTGTTTGTGAGCGTCTGTCGCTTTTATCCTGTTATGTCGTGAAGTCGGTGTCGCTTTCTTTCCAGTGAACTGTGCATCCAAAACAAAACGTTTGCGCGTTTAACTTTCAAAACTGATATAACCTAACAGCCTTTAACAAGCATTCTCTCAACAAGTATTCCAACAAGTATAATACGAATTCCGTCTCATGAGAAACCACGAAATTCAAGAAGAAAAAGAAAAAAACAGGATGTAAATAAATTGTAAATAGACCGCTCTTAAATGTAGTTGATGCATCGATAGGGGGAAACATTGTGATGGAGCTCAGCTCGGTCTGATGAAATGAGAAGAATGGGAACCAGCAGACGCTATCAGGACCGGGTCGCGCACAGAGAGAAATACAGCAACGCTAAGGAATGAAGGAGGACTCTTACCTCTCTGAAACAAGCTTCAGTGCGATTCTGTGTAATAATCCCGCGAAATAAACGTGAACCAAGCTGTTTGGCGAAACGCTGCCCGTCGTCGCTCTTCAGTGCTGCTGCATCTGACGGCGCAGCTGCTGCTTCCACGCGCTGAGAGACTGAGCGCGCGACACGGATCAGCGTGCACGAGTCCACAGCGAGCTGCCTCCAGTGAGAGACCGTACAGCTCATGTGCAAAAACGATGAATGTTTGTTTATCTAAAAACTAACTAATAATCTTAGGTCACGAGTCAGCTGTCTGCTGTGAAGTGCAGTATGTAAACACAATATTTACTGCCTCACTACTGAAATTATTAACACAACAATAAACCTCATCACAATATGCTATGTGTTTAGTAGTTTGGTGCGTGATGCAAAACATACAACATTTAATATAAATAACTATTTTGCTATTCCTATAATATATTTAGTGCTGTGGATTGTATTAAGCCTATATTATTTATTTAATAACAAAGACTTGAACCTTTAATAGGTGGATCTTGCGTGCTGTTGATGTTATATAGTATATATTTAATTTATATATATAGGCTATTATTTGTATTATTAGTAGTCGAAATAATTGGTTGTGTTTATTTTGCATTATTCGTAAATACAATTCACAAAGCTAAACTGCATATGTTTCAGATCAGAATCAGAGCACCATTGCTGATGACGGTAAAGGCAAAATAATCTGGTAATTGTACTCCCTCTGTTGGCCGCTGGACACACGTCGGTTTTTGCTTCTGTTAGTCTATTAAATAATCAACTCGTCACTATGACACGTCATGCAATTACGAGGAAGTAATTTCTTAAAGAAGTTTCTTGACTGACTGGTGTTTAAATCAGAATAATAAAAGGTAACGATCATATAAATTGTCATTGCTAACTTCTTAACCTCTATAGAGAATACAACAGAAAACACTTGTGGTGGTCTTTAAGTTATTTATATATATATATATACCACATATTAGTTATGGGGTATAAGTCCTGCCCCACTTAACATGTTACAGTAAAAAAGTGGGACATTAAAAACAACAGTTTGCATTGATAATAATAATCATTCATATTTTGAACAATATCAAACAAAAGTCATAAGACATTTCTTATAAAAGCCTGCTGTAGATAAAGGTCAGACATGAGGTTACATACTGTATGTTAATCTAACGTTAATAAAATAATGCAAATATTATATTATTTATAGTGGAAATCTGCTAAGTAATGGAAAATCAGACTTGGAAAATGTGAAATTGTCTAGTATTAGTTATTTTACCTGAATAAAGGGGTGGGGGTGATGATACTTTACTTTGAAGGACAGAATTCACAAAACATATTCAGTGGTAAGTAGTGTTTTATTCAGTAACTACTGCTAAAACAAGCATTTGTGTTCATGTAATAACCGCCATTGTTCTGCATAAATGACAATCTATTGAAACGGTGAAATGATTTTGGGAAATATGCTCTATAGTCATTTCCCTTTTTCCTGGAATCAGTAGAGCACATTATCATGAAATAACTGCAATAAAATAAAACGTATAAATGAAAAGTATTTTATTTTTTAACCTACAAGTCATGTGAGCGTAAACATGTGCTATTTATTTAATAACTTGCTACCTTCAAATCTCAACTAAATAGATCAGGTAGAAGAAATAACAGTTTGGGAATCCATGCATTACGTGTAAATAAGAAATTATGTGAATTTGTGCATTTTAATGTGACTGAAAGCCTTTCAAAGACATAGTAATGCATGGTTAAATTAAAATGAACACATTCATCAGAAGCTGAATCAGTGCTGTAATGCCAAGAAAACACTTCTCAAAGTTGAAATTAAATCCTGTGGTGTCCCTCCGTTTCTTTGTAACCTGACAATTGACTGTTTTTTGTGTGAATGTCCACAAAGCTGGATAATAATTTATTTATATTATGTATTTACTATTATATAATCACTAAAAAAGTAACTAGCCTGATTACAGTATTTTAAAGCGTAATTTATCCGAATTACAAACTGCCTACTCTAAGTAATCCAGATTATTACCCAGCATGAAATCTTAAAGCATAGCAAAAATAGCCCTCATGACAACAAAGCAAAGTTCACAGACAGTACCAGTCCAGTCTCAGAACAGGAGCCTTCTATGGGGAAGTTTATTAAGTCTGAAACATGTCTGACGCTGTAGCAACACGCTGGAAATTCTGTCAGAGCAATTTCACATGCACCTGAAAGTACAAGAGTAGCTCGTTGACTGAGGAGTTTCCACTGAGGGCGGCGCTGCGCTCTTTTCAGGAAGTGCTGGGACAGAGGAAATTTTGTTGTTTTGGCGTTAAATGAAAAAAGTTCCTCGTTTGTGACATTCATTACCAGGTGCGGTATGTTTGCACGTCCACGTAACCTCTGTCCCATCGAGACAAACGCGTCTGCGCGTGCTGATCCGCTAACAATCAGAGATGGCTGCAGTGTCTCTCGTGGACCTCACACACTCTCAACGCGACGCTTGCGTGAAAAAGCGCATCAGCAAGTTCTGTGCATTGACCGGGAATGGCTTACAAGAGCTGATCTTCTTCGTAGCGGATCCGGAGAGCTCCTTGGGGACGGACAGATTTCCTAGAAGCTCTATTCAGGAGATGTTTATCGGGTTCAGCAATTCCCCACAGGTCCTGCGCGAGAGCTCGCTTTCAGCCGCGTTATACTCATTCAAACTGGCGATAGACAAAGAGGACATTAGTAACGTGAAGATCGTGACTTCGAGCCGCGGGAAGGGATTGTTCCAGGTCTACCAGGAGCTCCTTTTCACCTCAGCGTATGATTTTGAGTACAGTATCATGTTTGACAATCTGTCCTGTGAGTGCTGTCTCCCGGGTCGGTGCGCAGACAGCGGCGCGCAGGCAGCTGACGCTAAACGTGAGCTCAGCACGTTTCTACAGCACCTACCAGCGCTCAAAGGAGACATTACAATTCTCAGATCTTCTTTAATTTCAGGTTAGCTATGCACGCTTTCACGATCACACAGGCCCAAGTAGATTTGACTTTTATGCTTGTCGTTTTTATTGAACTAGATATACAGGAATCTTTCATCTGAGTGCTGGCATCATTTTATTTGTGATAATAGCCTAAACAGACATATTATAAAATGAAAGCTGGCAAATAATAATAATATTAAGGATAATAATTATTTTTATTGAACATTTTACTTAAGATTTAGAAAAAGTGACAATATGGGACATTTTGAGAATATGGTGTTTCACACATTCGTTTTAATCACACACACACACACACACGCGTTTTTAAAATATGCAGTAACTTCTGATATGTGTGTGTGTGCGTGTGTGTGTGTAATGATTAGTCGTGCAAACACACAAAATAATATCAGTAGACTGTAGCAATATAATTAGTGCTGTCAAATGATTAATCGCATCCAAAATAAAAGTTTTTTTTTTACATAATACATGCATAGAGTAAACATTTTGAAAATATGTACATCTGTATACATTTATTTATTCATATTCTTATATTTCACGTTATATGTAAATATATTTAATATATAGGCATAACATATTTTAAAAATATATATATATAAATGCATGTGTGTGTATTTAAATATACATAATATACTGTATATGCAGAGTACACAACAGGTTTTTTAGCAAGGTTTTGATCTTTTAAATCATTTAGATGCCTTAGGAATTCAAGTAAAAGACTTTGATCCAGCTTTAAAGGGTTAATGGATCATTTGGAACAGATAAAGGAAAATACAGCCAGTGATTATGTACTGTAGCATAGATGGGAACTCCATCATTTCTGCTTAAAAGCAGCTCAGGAGGCACCTGGTGTAGGCAGTGTGAATGTCTAGAGCTGGAATCTAGACACAAGTACAAAAGAGCTCTTAAAAATGTAATTTTATCATTTGAACGCCTTCTGATCAGTCAGTCTATGTCTCTATTTCTTTCTCATTCAAAGACTGCTTCAGTCATGGCTTCTCCACACGTAACGGGGGTATATCCTACATCAGCACTTTGAGCTCACTCAACCTCTTCTGTAACCCGCGGCGTAAAGACTCCAGAACCGTGGTGGCAGAGAACCTCCGGCGGCTCGGCCTGCAGGCTGGATTTCACCCTCAACACTTCAACCTCATAAAGGTACTTTATCACTGAGAAAACATGAGGAAGTTGATCTTTATGCAAGCAGCATATCCTAACTCTACACATTTTTAAAACTGCCTCACTGACAGATTTAATCATTTTAACATTAAGATTAACATTATACTACATAGCATTAACTTTAACATTCAACATTTCCTACATGCTTTTTTTTTTACAAAGATATGAACTTAAGAAACTTGAAATGCTCATGCATACATGATTAAAATTAGGTTAGTGCACAAATATACATATGTGCATATTAATTAATTTTAATTTAAATATTATTATTAACCCTGTAAAGACTGACAGATTGAAATAATAGTAAGAAAATCTATTTGTCTTTTAAATAAAACAGTTTATTAAATATAAAATAGAGTTTTGGTAATACTTCATTATATCTGCACACTAGTTAATGATTAATAAACTATTAATATACATTAATAAATCATATCATTTAGATTCATCGTCTAAATAAATGCTTTAAATTTTTACACACTATTAAAATTATTTAAAAACTTTATAAAGCATGAATTGACTATTTGCTAATGCTTAACTAATGGTTGATAGCGTGCAGTTATTATAAAGTGTTGCAGAGTTTGGGTATAATTTTTGATACATCAGACATTGACTGATCTTTCTACATGTTGATAGCATGTGTGTTTGTCATTTACCTCAGTGTAATCATGCCAGTGATGTGTGGGTGATGGGCAAACCCGCCCCCGACAGTTACGACGGTATGGTGACCAATCAGGTGGGCGTCGTCATAGCAGCACCAGGGGCCGATTGCATGCCGCTGCTCTTCACTGACCCCATTGCAAAGGTCATTGGAGTAGCACACGCAGGTGAGTCGCATCACCATGCCAGAAATCTTAATGCTCCTACAAATAGACACAATTGGACAGGTTGATTGATAGATCAGTGTTAGGTCTACAACCTTCAGGCTTCAGGTCTATGGGAAATATGTATGCATTCAACCAGAACAGGAAAGGGAACTCAAAATGAGATTCCAGTCCGAAGGGAGCTGACATGTTCAGTTTGAAGAGCACTGTAAATGACAAACGGAGAAGGGGAACAGGAAGTGCCTGGAAAAGGAATTTAAGCTGCTAGTCTTTGCACGTAACTCCAGTAATAAAGAAAACACAGTGATAAGATAAGTTGAGGCGCCAGTGTTTTAATAAGCCTTAGTCCTAGGTGTATATAGTATGCAGCTGTTCATGGATATAAAGTGTGTGAGATGATCATAAACTTAAATAAAAGTTAATTTTATTAAAATGTATTATGTGTGTGAGTGACGTGATGCAATAATAAAAGTTATTATTAATTGAGTTTATATACATTGTTTACATTGTATTGTACACTTGCATCAGCATTTATTACTGTTTTAGTGCTTTTAAATACAACAATTTACATTGATTGAATTATTAATAACTTAATATTTATATAACGATGCGTTAATGTTAATATATACAGTAGACAGAGCTGGGTAGTAACTGCTTAGATGTAATATGTATTAGAGTTTATGGATCATTTTGTTAATTCTGGGAAATTTTATTTTGATTGATGTTATTTTATTTTATTTTTTACATGTTTATGACTTAATTAATTATTAATTTCTATTAAACTCCCAAACCCCCTGCAGTTTGGGAAAACTCGACCCAATGCAATGCTTCATTCATATAATAGGTATTTGTTCTTAGCATTTTAATATTAACATGGAACCATATTATCTTATTTATATCAATGTTACAATGTTAAAGCAATCCTAAACTAGTCTTATAATGTTACCTAAAACGTGTAATGTAACAGAATACAATTTGTAAGTAATCTACGCATCTCTCTATATAGATATTAATAAATACATAATTCTGTTGTTATATTCAGACATTATGTCTGTCTGATGACTAGGATGTTCCAGCTGGATGCATTTTGTCAAGTGAAGTGAATTTAAGCAGATATCCTGTGCTCAGGGAGCAGTAAACACTGCGTAGGGATCCTGTCAATCGAAACACAGGAAATACACACACATGATGCGCAGTCATAGAAAGCAATTTGTTTTATCTGAAACGCAGCTGCAATTGGAATATTCCCAGAAGGGTAAATGGTAATTGAGTTATTCTCAGTGGTGCTGTCATTGCTGTGCTGTACTTACATAATCCTTGTTCATGCCATTTGAGAGCTATATACACACACTATGATCATTTTCTGTGTTTTTATATATATATAATATTGTCTTATAATAATACTCCAGAAATGACCTCCCAGGTGTAGCATGAATAGAATAGTTGTTTATGTGGGGTTTCTTGTGTTTCACAGGCTGGAAGGGAACGCTCATGGGAATTGCAATGGCAGTGGTGAATGCCATGGTGTCAGA
Source organism: Enteromius thamalakanensis (assembly GCA_032357475.1). Lineage (NCBI taxonomy): Eukaryota > Metazoa > Chordata > Actinopteri > Cypriniformes > Cyprinidae > Enteromius > Enteromius thamalakanensis. The sequence goes on along the minus strand of JAUCMT010000160.1, from coordinate 739,452 downwards.
GTTTGGCAGCAGGCCTGCAGATATCGTGTGTGTGATCGGGCCTTCTGTTGGGCCGTGCTGCTTTACTCTGGAGCAGGATTCTGCCCGAGAGTTTCACGCCATACACCCAGACTGTGTTCGACATAAGGACTCATCTAGACCTTATGTCGACATCAGACTCGCAACCAGGTAAACACCAAAGGCCAGGCCTTTAACTGCACACCCGAGACCCGTTTCATTGATCCGTCTGTCCTCCGAGTCACTCACAGAGGTCACGTCACTCCCCGAAGTGACTCTTAGTAATTAACACCACTGACATTAAGCTGATTGATGTGAAGGGTAATACATTTCTATTAGAATATAGCAGAAAAAAACACTTGGGGAAATGGATGCAGACCAATCGCCTCTCTTAGATTTGTGATGTCTTACTTAAAAATTATTTTTTTCGTTTGGCTTTGTGTTGTTTTTAATGTGGTTTTAATTAATAGATATAGATCTCTATTTTTGTCATTTATTTGTATTGGTAAGTTTTTATTAGTGCTGGGCACCGCATCAAAATTTTTCGCATCTAAAATAAAAAGTGTTTGTGTACGTTGTATGTCTGTATACTTTTATTTTGCTTAAATGTATACACATGCTTCTCTATGAAATATATTTATACAACATGTAAATTATTTGAATATATATATATGATAATACATTTTAAATATTTTCTAAATATGTAATGTATGTGTGAGTATTTATATACACATAATAAATATACACAGTACACACATTTATTAAATAAATACAATTTTGGATGCATTTAATCATGAATAATCATTGCCCAGTACTAGTTTTTATTATGTAAAGTGCTTTTGATGATCTTATTTTATCTGTATTGTTTTTTATATATTTTTGATCATGCTTTGACTTTTAGAATACTGCTGGCCAGAGGTGGAGTTAAACCCGAACACATCGAGGACATCAGGATCCCACAGCAATCTGAGCCTACACTATGCACCTCCTGCTGTCCCGAGCTATTCTTCTCTCACGTGAGAGATGGACTCAATTTTGGGACTCAGATTGGCTTTTTGTGGATCAAATAATCCTGAGACTGAAACAAAATCCATTCACGGGGAAGAATCTAAATCACAGTACATACAATAAAATTGTCATTTGGTTAGTTCACAAATACACTTGTAATTAATAGAAGGATGTAGAAATTCCTTGCTTTCTAACTCAAAAGCTTACTGCTGGTCCTGGTCAGCGGCGTTTTCAAGATTTTCTCACTTTTAGGCTGAATGAATTGTAACAGTTGTAGACTATGTAATATACATTTATTAAAAAGTATTTATAGACAAATTGTTGATTTTGAAACAAAAATAGTTCAATTTCCACATTTTATTTAGTGAATTGCTAAAATGTTAAAACTATGAATTATACTAATACTATGAAACTTTCATGTTTTTGACCAAATCCAGGTCCAGATAATAAAAAGATGCCAAAAAGTATAAGCCTTTCTCAACAGTGTCAATGACTTTGGAAGAAATAAACCTTGAAATGCATAATTCAGTAACTGTCTGTTAATATCCGTCGGTATGAGAGTGATTTGTGTGTTTTTTTAGTTTTTAAATAAGAGGTATTTTTCATTAACTCTTATTGAGAGGTTGAATTTGACTGTAAATGTACACTAGGGGGAGCTAATTGTTAGCTAATCGTGCTAGCGTGACCATTCACATATTATAACATATTATATTACATACCAGTAGACTTATTGTTTAATGTGCGTGTGTGCTATAACTGCACTAACCAAAATCATATCACACAGTTGCAATTATTTTGTCTTGTCAAGCTTAAAGCTATGGAATCACATATTTGTGTACTGTAGCTTAATACTAAAACTACTTGTAAAATATGTGTCCGTTTGCGGTATTTAACTATATATATATGTATTTGATATCTAAATTTTTCCCATCTGTCTGAAGAGGGCGACGCTAGAGGGAGAGATGCCGACTGTTGGCTGGTGTACAGCGTCACAGGAAACCTTTTGTCTTCAGCAGCACTTTTGCAGTGTCACAAAAACATCTCAGCTATTCCTTATCGAGTGCTGTTGAAATAATCATCAAGTCATTAGAGGAAGGTAATACATATGTCCAAGACTGACGTGATGTTTTGAAGAAAGACCCAGCATTAGTCTTCTCAGGAGCGTGCTCTTTCAAGGCAAGATTGTGAGTGTTTTCAGTGCTGACAACAAGACATCTGCTGACCTACTAAAGCATCAGGCTAGTCAACACATGTAGTTACCTCAACTGCTAGCATACTGTACTACTAAGTAGTGCTAGAAGGTTACTTTGGAAAAGTCACCCTATCTAAAATCTAATAAGTACATATTATCACATTTAAACATGTAAACTAGCATTTACTGTCACTCTCGAATTAAGATTATAAGAATTTAATCTTAAAGCACAGCCACCAAAAAAAAATGAAACTTGCTATCAGGTTAATAAGCATTTTGAATTAAAATCTTTATTGTGTCTTTCAAAATAAAGCATGTACATAAAGCCACATAGCAAATGAAGCAGGTATCTAAGAATGTGTCCTGACCTTCTGAAATATTGGTGTCACATTTTTTAGAGCAGTCACTGCAATTTATGACAATAATCAGTCAAATCTGTGTGAGCCTGTGCAGAGAAGAAAAAAAAAATTGTAATCGTTAACATTTTCATAAGTAACTAATTCAATTACCCATTTTTCTCAGTAACTGACTACAAGTACGTGTACTTTGTAGGTAATTTAGTTACTTTGGTTACTAGTTAGTTGCAATGCATAGACTAGTTCTAGTTTTAGTATCCTAAATTGCATGTAATGTGAAATTTGACCAAAAATCATAAAGTAAACGTGAACTGTGTAATCCACCAGAATGAAGGGTCATTATGAGAAATATACAAATTGTTATTAATGAAAGAGTGCCAAATGCCATCTTCTGTCACAAGAAAATGCTTAACCCAAATATTCTTAAAAAAAAAAAATAATATGTTGATTTCTAATTCAGAGCTATCAGGGTGGTTTTCTCTGGAAATTAATTACCATTCACCTCGCGTTTTATCAGATGTGTACACAGAGAAAAGTAGCTTCGGCTGTGGGTAGCATGAAGCTGAATGTTTGTTGTCACAACTAACAACTAAAAAAAATAACCAGAGCATTAAAAACAGCAAACATCAGTGAATCACTGGTGTTAAAAACAAAGAAGCCTGTATTTATTGGTGCATCCTTTCTGTCCTTTTCAAGTGTACACCAGAAGCACATTTACAGTATTAGTGCAGAGGAGCAGAGCTGAAGCACAACCAAAACAATGTGTTTCCGTAGTTTTATTTTTAACCGGTACGGGTCAATAAATGACAAAGTGTTGTTTCAGTTCTAAAACAACAACTTAAGTATGATTTCTTGGCCACTGGGGCAAATGTTGTATTAATATTAGCGACAGATGAATTTATGTTAGTGTTGCATACTTTGATTTTATGCATGACATCACTAACAAGGGATATGGGTTTCGGTTCTCCTTTTAAGTATTGATAGCTCTATTATTTATGTTACTTCAGCTATTTTACTCATTTTTGGGTTGCAACACAGCATTTAAGATACTATAGCGCTTCTTGTGCCGTGACTCTGTTTTTCTCACAAATCTTTTCTTTCAAGTCAGTTTTTATCACACTTAGCTCTCAGTTACTTCCTTGTGCGTTTAACTGGGATTAGAGATTAATAGAGCAGGCCAAGTATTTATGTGAACTATGAATTTTCAACATCTTTTAATAACTGGGCCCCGTATTTAAATATAGATTTAAATGCCTTACAAAGCCTTTCCTGTGAGGTCAAACCTCAGATTAATAAGCTGCTTTTATGTGGGCCATGCATGAAGAGGAAAAAATTGATGTTTCTTTCCTTGCAACAGATGAGGAACTTCTAAATGCAGCTGTGATGTCCTGAAAATTACTTTTCAGCATTGCAGAAACGCACTTAATCATTCTGTTTTAGAGCACACATTGTCTCGTGTTTTAAAGCCAAAGCACATTATCATTACACATGCATTCACAGAAACACTAGTATTGTGGTTTATTGCACTTTAGACCATTATATTTGCCAATCCACGCCATTCACGATTCTGTGGTACAGCATGATCGGCACAGTGTTCTCGATTTATGACTTCAGCTCACGCCTCAGTTTTCCTGTAAGTTACTGAAGCAATCGACACAAATATCCTCCGTGAAACACTTTCAGAGAAACAGCATGTGCAGACTTGTAAACAAATAAGTGAAAGTTAAATTACATTAGGGATATGGGATAAAGACATGTGGGTGAGGGTTGGCAAGTCCAGAGGTATTGAAGAACTCATCTGGGAACCAGGTGTACAAGTCTTGGCCTGGGTTTGGATGCATTAACTCCTGTGCCGCTGTTTGTTTTATTAACCTGCATTCCAACGTAATCTACATTTACAATGAGCAAACACATCATACATTCAGTCTTACTAGAAATCACATGATCTGACCATAAAGGTGTAGCTGTAAGGAGGCGTTTGAGCAGCTAGTGGGTGTGCTCAGATGATAACATCACAATAACTATAATGTTTTAACAGTCGTTCTAATTCTTTGAGAATAGGGAAGTTCACACCACAGCTAAAGAGTGCAACAGTCAGGTTCAGAAGTAGGTTATTAATCCCAAAAATTTTCAAAAAAACTTTTAAGACAGACATACAGTACTGTGATCTCTCTCTCCATCTCTCTATTGCTGCCATTTGCTAAAATCATTTAAGTTAAGTTATTCAACTCATGTGCTGTCCATTTCTTCTGATCATCCTTGAGATGCTTCCACACCTTCATTTGAGTCCAGCTGTGTTTGATTATACTGATTGGACTTGATTAGGAAACTGCCTGAAGAGCTCAGAGACAGAATTGTGGCAATTTTGCTCCACTTAAGTTCATAAGAGCAAAACTGGCCTCCCTGATTCTTAAATGCATGATGTTTGGGACGACCAGAATCCTTCCTAGAGCTGGCCGTCTGGCTAAACTGAGCTATCGGTGGAGAATAGCCTTGGTGAGAGAGGTAAAGAAGAACCCAAAGATCACTGCGGCTGAGCTCCAGAGATGCAGTCGGGAGGTGAGAAAGTCAAACATCACTGCTGGCCTCCACCAGTCGGGGCTTTATGGCGGAAGCCTCTTCTCAGAGCAAGACACTTCATGGAGTTTGATAAAAAAAACACTTAAAGGACTCCAAGATGGTGATAAATAAGATTCTCTGGTCTGAGACCAAGATAGAACCTTTTGGCCTTTATTCTAAGCCGTATGTGTGGAGAAAACCAGGCTCTGCTCATCTCCTGTCCAATACAGTCCCAACAGTGAAGCTTGGTGGTGGCAGCATCGTGCTGTGGGGGTGTTTTTCAGCTGCAGGGAAAGGACGACTGGTTGCAATCGAGGATACAGGGATATCCTGGACCAAAACCTTCTCCAGAGTGCTCAAGACCTCAGACTGGGAAGAAGGTTTACCTTCCAACAAGACAATGACCCTAAGCACACAGCTAAAACGTTTACCATCCAACCTGACAGAACTGGAGAGGATCTGCGAGGAGAAATGGCAGAGGATCCACAAATCCAGGTGTGAAAAACTCGTTGCAACCTTCCTAAAAAGACTTTTTCTTTTTTAATAATTCTGCAAAAATTAGTAAAATTTGTGTTTTTCCTGCTGATGAATGCTAAAAACATTTGACAGCCAATCAGAATCCACCTTTAAAGAGCTTGCGCGTATAAAGTCTTAGTCGACAGAACTTCAGCGTGCTCTTATGATAAACAAAATGTTCAGTAAAATCATGCATTGATGTAATTGATAATATTTACCATCATAGCATAGTTATTATTTTCTTGTTTTGTTTTTTGGGTGTTAATGGACCTTTAGTCACTTTATCACATCAACAGCTAAATTAAGCAGAAATATAACTTTTATATTTAGAATTATTTACAAGCATAAAATAAGATTTCTTGAGATTCAGCAGCAAATTTAACTATGGCACTGTGTATGTGGCCCGTTTGATGTGCCTCAATGAGGGAAATGAGGCTTAAAGAGCTTCCAAAAGACAGATATGACCTTTTGTTATGGAAAAATAGCAAGTCCTCAGGAACCAGCATCCGTGTCTGCACGTAGCCCTGTCATCCAGCACTTCTTTACAATAGTGATTCACTGGAAACAAGCTTCCTGGCCTTTACTTTACTCAGGATGCATACATAAACATCAGACATTCACTAGCTTTCCTTCTTTAGCGTTATTATTGTGTTTATTATAGAATAAAAAAAATATGCCACTGTCTTCTTTAATCTGAGTTCAAAGATTTGAGACCAACAGTGAAAAAACTATTTTCCGGCTTGTTTGTTTTTTCATTTTAACTTTTTTTTATTACAGTAACCGTTTCCTGAAAGCTATAAAATGAAAGTTGTGATAAACAAAATCAGATTTTACTGTAGTTGCACCCAAGAGTATATTGGATCAGCATTGAGATTAAATCGTTCTTTAGATAGATTTGGAGCTGGATGCTTATGTAACTGTGCCGATGAACCTTTCCACCCCCATAATGAACTTCTTTACAGTCCATACGTAAACTTATATATCAGCTGTCTGCTGCAAACAGGATCCACTACAGAAATACATATCCTGTCTATGTACACAGATAAGAACATGTTCTGCTTTAAAAGAACCACAAACAGTACAGATGCCTTCAGTGTCCCTGAATCCAAAAGACTACTGAAACATTGTCTTATTAAAGAAATGCTAATATCTAAATATTATCTGGAGCTTGAGGCGAAAGTTCTTTCATGCATCATGAGCCATTCGCCCCCACCCTCTCTCGCCTCATCTTTGATGTGGGCGGCTTGGTTTGCTTTGTCACGATTACTCTGTGGATATGAAAACAACGGCTTGCTGGAAATGCATGTAGTTTTGGGGCGTGGATGGTCTTTGACTGACCTTTTCTGATTTTTTTTTTGCTGAACCATGTCTGCAAACATTACCTTGGGGAACATCCTACATGGATGGATATAGCTAGCAACAAAACAAGACAAAAAAAAAAAACAGTTGACAAAATCCGGTTCCATCCAGTACAGTTGAGACAGCCCTTCTGTTATAGTTTATGTGGTTTAGTGTCTCCCTCCTACATCTTAGGGCATGATAATATTTTACTGATGCAAGCTGTAATGTTTTTACTCTATATGACTCAGACAGCCAGTCAAAGGAGAACTGGCTTCACACTGAATTCTGAAGAAAATGGTGCTTTCCCATGCAAACCTTTTTGGAGTGGTGTCACTATTCAGCCTCGTTGTTTGTTAGCACATTAATAGGCAGTCATTAGGGTCTAGTAGGTGGTTGCTTGTTAAGATGTTTGGACATTGTTTAAGATATCGTTCTTGTAAATATTGCTTGATGTTTCTTCACTTTTTGCCTCCTTATGATCAGTGTTGGGGGTAACGCATTACAAGTAACGCGAGTTACTATAATATTAATTTTTCCGAGTAACTAGTCAAGTTACCGTATTACTTTTTAATATAAGAGTCATATAACTGAGTTACTTTTTCAGAAAAGCAATGGCAGTTACTTTGTATTCTTATTTATTGACTGACAAGTCAATGCTGACATGTTGGGAGAAATCAGAAATACAGAGGCATTGTGTGCGGTGTGTGAATACAGTGTAGTTCTAGACTAAACGTGAATGTGCATTTATTTATCTCACTCTCAAAAAACAGATTTAGTATTCATCAAAATGAGTTAAAATCTGAATATGACACAAACCTGCAATAATTAAATTACACAAAAGTTCTGATTAGTTCAAGTTCAAATCTGATTTTAATTAATAATTAATAATCGATGTCTTTGTTGCTGTCCTCTGATGATCCAGTTCAGTCATACTTACAAGCAAAAATGACTTCAAAAAATAACTATTGTGTTTTATTGTTTTTTTTTTAATTGCTAAAGAGTATTGAACTTTCTTCTGTATTCTACTTCACAGATATTAATTTACTTATTTTTCAGCCGGATGTTTATTCGTGAAACTTTTTGGTGTGCTTTAACATTTGCTATTAATGAAGTAGAACTTCTTATATTAAAAACGAACACTCAAGCTCTGCCCATATTTACAAAGTAACAAAACACATTGCTTTCCATAAAAAGTCACTAAGTAACATAATTAGTTACTTTTTGGGGGGAGTAGTGCAATATTGTAATGCATTACTTTTAAAAGTAACATTCCCCAACACTGATGATGATACGCCTTCCAAAACTTTTGCCTGTAAAGAAAAATTGGGGTACGGTTCAATTTTCTGCCTTTTTATATCTAATGCCACTTATTAGACCCTGTGTCAATATCTTCCTCACTTTTCCTCTGTGTGTTAGCTGAGTCAGAGGAGGATCCTGGAGCAGGTCTGCAGTGCAGAACAGTGTTGGCTGAAGCGCAGTATATGGATCGCACACTGTAATGCTGACGCTGCAGCTTTCTCTCACCTGCAGATGCCTGCTGATGGAGGAGTTTACAGAGAGACAGACACATTCCTGGCAGCATCCACCCACTGCTGTCAGCACAGAGCCATCACACCCCGCTTCAGTGCCACAGCCTCTCTTTCCACAATATGCACTACTGCTCAAATGTTTGGGGCGAGAAATTAAACAAATTACTTTTATTCCACAGGGATGTGTTCAATTATTAAAAAGTAATAACATTTATTATATTTAAAAAATGTAAACTTTTACTTCATTGTTTCCAGTTTTCGACATTAATAATGATACATTTTTCTCAAGCAAAAAAATTCTATTAGAATGATTTGTGAAGTGACACTGGAGTAATGATGCTGAAAATGTAGCGTTGCACCACAAAAATAATTTACATTTTTAAAATATTCAAATAGGAAACAGTTATTTTAAATTGTAATAATATTTCACTAAACGCTCAAAATTATTATTTGTTTTTATGTTTATTAATTTAGCCTTTTTTTTATTCATTTATGACATAAATGTGAGAAGGACAGTTTCAAAAAACATTTAAAACCCCATAGACCATAAACTAATAAATGATCAGGGTTGCCAGGTTTTTACAACAAAATAAAGAGGCGACAGGTGCAACCGCTCATCAGAGCCGCTGCTTTGAAGTGCTGAAATGAAGAGGAAGCTGAAGCAGAAGTTGTTCTCTGTGGCATTGATGACCCGATCAGCGAATCCACTGGTTTTTTTTTCAAAGGAGCAATTTCTGAACACGTTTCATGTCTTTTTCAAGATGCCGTTTTCAGCCGTGTCCTATTGGGTGCTGGCATTACCTGTCTCCTAAAGATGGCCACAGAGGTTGTCTTCACTGTCTGGGTCTCCAACATTCTGAAGACGCCTTTGTGGAGGGAGGATGTCCTCATAGCAGGCACCCTCTGCTGCCTCCCGGCCAGGCTTCGCTGCCACTGGCAGAGGACCGCCGGCTGGCACTCTGAGGGTGACTGAGAGTGCCACTGAGAGGCTCAGCTACGTGATCCAGTTCTACCTCCCAGGTTCAGTGGCGCTCTCAAGACTTTGATGGCAGTCTGGGACGCTCCTGTCTTGTGCAAGGAGATTGCTGTCCTCCTGGCAAAGGATGCAATCAAGCCGGTCCCTCCAACCAGGGTTTTACAGCCCTTATTTCATCATGCCTAAGAAAAGTGGTGGCCTTCGAGCAATCCTGGACTTGCGCAATCTGAACCAATAACCCACCACAAAAATGTTAAAGTAGCCCAATTCTGTGAGAAAACAGCATACTTGGCCTGTCCTAATCCAAGGTTTATTTTTATACATTCTGTTGTCACATCCAGGTTTGTGTTCACTGCAATAAAAAAGCAACCAGTATTTTTGTATTGCTTTCCAGTAATATAAACAAGGTGCATTTACTTTCAAAAGGTGCATTTACTTTTTTTTTTACTTCACTGGCAAATATTTGAAATTAAAGCATCTGACATAATTTACTAAGATTTTTGCTTTAATTAAGAAAAGTAAAGGGGTCAAGAAATCAAGATGAGTTTGGCAGTGTTGCGTGAAGTATGTTTCTGGCCTAAAGCTGCTCTTCTGCATCTCTGCACGCTACTGAGAAGCACGATTGCTTTCATCATGTGAAAGAGGGATTACTGACTCTCCATTGACCTTCACCCTCTCTCTGTTTTTGAAACACGATGCCCTCTCATCTCTAATCTCTCCATTCGGTCTGGCCCGATCACGGACAGAGCTCTGGACAGCGTCTCGTCTCTGTTATGGTGCTACAATTATAACTAGCACAGGCCTTTGATCTTTTGATTTAAACAGCCTGTGTCTTCTTGTTACAGTTTCCTGCTGTGGCTGCTTAACTTCATCTTGCGGTAAATAAAAGCTTCCTTTGGCTCTTTTCTGCTTCTGGCCGTGATCCCGGAGTAATGCTGAGTGTCCCTCGTCTTGGGCGGCAGAGACGGCTCAGCAGGTTTCTTCTGAACTCATGGGAGGTAGAGACAATTAATAAGAGCCTCATATTTCTGTTTCTCAGTGCCAAAAGATCAGCCGCAGTGCCCTGCTGCCAGCTGACCCACTGCTCCACATCCTTCACGTTTATCAGTCAACTGCAGTGATAAACACACATTAAAGCCTTGAGTTCCCGTCCAGAGAGGAAGAAGTCCTTCAGTGTCTGTGAGACACCTTTAATGAGTCCCAATCATTTTAATAGCATCGCTAATGGACTGCGGGCTTCGTTAAATTCAGCAAGTGTCATAATGCACAGTGATGTTAACAAGAGCACATTTCTGACGTCTGTCATGGTGAAAAAGAGCGGGAAACGCTTTTGTTATATTGAATAGGATTGGCATAACTGACCCTGTTACCTTTGTTTCTGTGTTCAGATGCGTTCAGGTTGATTCAGTCGTGCTGTGTAATATTGTTGTGTTAGATGTTGGCGCATGAAGTACATTTGGGGTTATTTATACCTCAGATGTAGTTCATGTTTAAAGCAGCTCTATTTAAAACTGCAGTGTGACAGTAATGACTGCGAGAAACTTCCTTTTTCTCTGTGGCTTTGTTATTTTGGACGTCTCGATCCTTCTGGCTGTTCGTCTGATTGACATTCTAATGATCGGCTGTTTCAGAAAATAGCTGCCCAATGCCTTCAATTCTTCAACGCAGTCCAAAAATACAACAGAGAGAAATCATTTGAAAATGTATTTTCTACATTTGAGAAGAGGATACAGAATTGAGGAAACATCAACGCTGATAGCTTTGACAGCAATAATGTGATCTTTATAATAATTTATACATAATAATAATAATAATATATTTTTAGTTTTATGTATATGTTAAAATAATTATTGCAGTTCAAAGTTTTTTTGCATAATAATAATAATTATAATTATTAATAATAGTAGTAGTAGTAGAGGTAGTAATACTATTGCATAATAATAACAATAGTGTATTTTTAGTGTTGTTTATTTTTAATAATTATTGCATAATAATAATAATGTGGTTGCATAATGAAAATAATAATGTATTTTTAGTTTTATGTATTTATAATTATCGATAATTATAATAATGTTTCTGCATCACATGACTTTTTAAAATATTTTATAAAATGTATTTTTTTCTAAAAAAAATAAAATGAAATAATAATAATTAAAACATTTACAAAATATTATATATATTTATAAAAATTTAACCCGCTATTAATAAATAATTAAATTATTGCTTTACTCATTTATATATTTGTAAATTGCATTTTAGTGTTTTTTTTTTTTTCTTTATCAATAAATAAAAAGTTTAAATACTGTAATATGTCATTGAATCCAATCTGAAGTGAGGAGAAAAATCAGTTCTCTCCCGACGAGGTCTCTTTACGATCTCTAATGAACACATCCTTGAAAGACTTCTTTGGAATCTGTCAGGGAAACCGGTCTGATCCAGTTTGCTGCGTCTTGACAGGAAGGGAGCAGGGCAGAGGCAGCCAGCTGTTTAGGAGGTGCTGTGTTTTTGTTGTGTTTTTCCTGGCGAGGCTGAGGGAAGTGCCAGTTGTACTCAGGTGATCTCAGCAGCTGGGCTGAATAGGCCGTCTGTTATCCATGAGCCTCTGAATCTATGATGAGTGCAAACAAGCCGGGGGATGTTTTTATTGCCTCGCCCCGGGGAAGACTAGAGAGGATCTCTCAAGCTGACTCATATATACCTGCTGAGGCTCCCTCGAGACCGTCTGAGCCCTGGGTTCCTCAAGACACCCTCACCAGGACTCGTTGCTGCTTTACAGCTGCCAGCCATTTGGCCAAATATTTTCCTCACATGTGGAGTGTATTCGTGTGTACATATGGACTGTGGGAAAAAAGCGAGGCCCGCGGAGGGAAAGATAGAGGTGTGTTTGAGAGAAGAGATGGTGTGTTGTTGCTGTTTGAACAGGCCTGTTTGGTTTGGCTGGAATCTGTTCGATTGATTCTCCTCGGCTGTGCTGAGGATGAACCGCTCCGTGCCTGAGCTTCTACATTTCATTTCCTCTTAGCAGGGATACGCTTGGTTCTTTTCAGGAGGGATTTTGTGCCTTAGATCTTTAACAGTCTCTGAAAACACTTTCAGCACTAAAGAGTCTAAGGGAGCTGGCTTTTTTAAAAACAGAGCGAGTGTGTTATGCTGCGACACTAGTGTCACCTCACAGGAAGTGGGCAGGAGAGTTTTATTTACCCATCAGCCATTGTGACCCACCTGAGGTTGTGAAAATAGAAAGAGAGCATTTCAACACTGAAAAATAATGCACGGTGCAAAATAAGCTCAAAGCAAACTTTATTTCAGCTCAGAGGCACACCAAAGACCAATTAACCACATCACATTTATTTACATTTATTTAGCTATAAAATATAAGACATATGTTGCAGTTTATATTAATACATAACCTACATTTACACAATCATACATGACTTGACTATATTTTTTCAAAAGGTTTATGCTCAAAAGTGTCATTTTGAGTGAAATAACTAACCAAAATACTTTTTTTTTTTAATTAATAATAATTATTAGCAGTAGTATTAGTAGTAGAATTTATGTATTAGCCATAATTTTATAAAAAAATTTAGAAAGATAAAAACATATTTGTATAGACGTTTTATTTATTTAGTTGTAGTAGTGATATTATCATTTAAAAAATAATATTTTATCAATAATTTAATTTAACAATTACTCAATGAGCTGGACTAGATAGAGATTTGTATTAATATTAATAATAATAAAATATTAACAATGATTATCATTTTTACCACGTTAATTTTAGAAAAATATAAACAAAAACAATGTTTTATTTACTTTTTATATTATATTATTATAATTATCAAAAATAAATGATAACACTATTATTAATATTTAGAAACAATATTTTATTAATCATTATTTTAATACTTAATCAACCAATCTTTCTGCTATATTTATTGAATTTACTTTGAATGCTTTGTTAAATAGATGATTTGGACAGTGAAGTAAAAAGCCATCAAAAAGTGTCTAGAGTACAGCAAACACCTTCATTAACCTCTAAATCCCAGGATGCACCTCATGACGCTGGAATCTAGACAAACAAGTTCAAAAAGAGATATTTTCATTTGTTCTGTTTCTTAAATTTGCATTTCTGCTGTTTTGCCTTTGATGTTTTCTCCATTCTGCTGATCCTCAAAAGTCCTTTTGTAAGGCACTTTCTGTTCCAAAATGTTACAATATAATAATGATTTTAATATATATATATATATATATATATATATATATATATTTATAATTATAAATAAATACATTAAAAATACAGTTACATATTAACATATCTGGATGTATGATAAGCATGTGTGTGTATAAAAGCATGCTCATTTCTTTTGTTTACACACAGGTATCTAAAGTTGTCATTCTTGAAAGCCCTAGTCTTCATGACTCAGGAGTCGTCTGTGGCGTCCCAAATGAAGAAAAATGCAAACACAGCTTATGTGACGCAGTCTGTCCAGGCCAGGCTCAGATAGTCCCGAACTTGTGAGCGTCTAAAAAGCTTCATGGAAATGACTTACTCCGAACACTGAGTAATCACTCCACTATTGTGAGTAATTACCACAGACACCATGAACCCTGCTGAGCATGTCTCCCGCAGTACCAGGAAGATTCACTCGATCTGCACTTATATTAATGATATTAGCTCACGGGACAGTCTCAGACTTCTCAGCGCCGCTGTTTTTTACCTGCATGAAGCACGCTTCAGTCTGGAGCTGAGACACTTTTCAAAACAAACGGATCATTGTCAACAGGAATGTGGCCCGGAAGATGAAATTGTGTGGATTGAAGCATCATGGCGTCCCACGAGCCTCTCGTTACGCTCTCACATCGGTGACAGAGTCAGGTGACAAAACAAACACAATCCCACAAAGACCTCAGCCTGCGTGTTTGCTCTGAGCTCTGATACACGACTGAATAACTCTGGCCTGACATAACACGGCTTCACCACTGCTTGCGTGACAAGAGGCCTATTGTGTGTCAAACTGAAACTATCGGGTTTAGCATGACATTAACAGACAGGCCTTCATCCTAAACATACCACTGGATATAAAGGAAGGCAAAAAAAGTTGGAGTACATTTATTAGTATTAGTGCCACAAAATGATTAATCGTGATTAATCGCATTGAAAATAAAAGTTTTTGTGTATATAATAAATGTGTGTGTACTGTGTATATTTATTATGTATATATAAATGCACACACACATGCATGTATTTAATTCAAAAAAATATGTTGGTGTATAAAATATATTTATTTAATAATAAATATAAACATATTTTCAAAATATATACTGCATGTGCATGTATTTATAAGAACTATGCTCAGAACACATACACACATATATTATGCCAACAAAAACTTTATTTTGTATGCAATTAATCGTTTGACAGCATGTCATGAAAATATTTTGCCTTCTTTCAGACTAGTGCACTCTCAGAAATAAAGGTATAAAAGCTGTTACAGGGGCGGTACCTTTTTCAAAAGGTATATTTTTGTACTTAAAGACAGATTTCAATCTAATAGGTACAAGAATGTATCTTTTGAAAATGTGCCACCCCAGTGACAGCTTTTGTACTTTATTTCTGGGAGGGACACTTGTGTGTTTGCATCCGTAGATTTCATATCTTTAAATTACAATAAACTTAAGTGTACTCAACTGTGCACTGTGTAACACATTAGCTTTGTATTTAAAAAAAATAAATAGTTATGACTGGTAGCACACTTGAACCTGTTTTCATGGTGACTAAATAAATGTTGTAAATACAGATAGTATGTTAAAGTTCATAATAGTTCAAAATAGCACAGTTAAGTACACCTTACTTGATCTTAAAGGAGAGGTTCACTTTTAAAAAAACTTTTGCTGATAATTTACTCACCACCATGTCATCCAAGATGTCCATGTCTTTCTTTCTTCAGTCGAAAAG
>JAUCMT010000160.1:688777-702458 GCA_032357475.1 Enteromius thamalakanensis | reverse complement strand
AGGTCAAAATTTACTAGTATTCCTATCTTTGTGGGGACAATTGGTCCCCACGGGGATATAAAAACCTGTCCACACATGTTGCTTCTTATAGTTTATGGGGACTTTCCATAGGCGTAATGATTCCGTCTACCGTCCTACACTTAACTTACCCCCACAGGAAACTTAAATCAACTCACCTTCTCATTGCAATATCTATGGCATACAAATATATATAATATATATATATATAACATAAACATGCACACACACACACACACACACACACACACGAGTCAGATAATATAGCATACATTGCTGTAAAACATCAATTAAAACATGAAAACCTATCTTCCGGTGTTTGTTTTTCTTTTAGTTACTGTGCCATGTAGACATTTGTGTCAGGTGTAAACAGATTTATCTCTAGACATTCCAGACCCTATTTTGTTAACGTAACACTTTGACTTTCACTGTTCCAGCGACCACAGGAGGAGAAATATCCGGTGGGGCCATGGCTTTTGGCACTCTTTGTATTTGTTGTTTGTGGATCAGGTAATATTACATTAATATTAGATACAGTTTGCTGATTGCTTCTAAGCTTCCCGTTTTTTTCTGCTTCAGCCATCTTTCAGATAATTCAAAGTATCCGAATGGGAATGTGAGCGCCAGCGTTCCTTGTCCGCTACACCTGAAAGAGATTTTTGGGTGGCTGGATACAATCTGAAGGAATTGTCAGAGGCTTGTATGCTGAGCTGGATCTAGTGTACAATACTACATGACATTGTCACACGTTTACAGTGTCCCTGGATGAAGGGAGCACATGCTTTTCTACAAAACCATTGTTATTGTTGACGCATCTTATCGTTTTTGTCATATTTATTTGTTATTGATGATTGCCATGACCTATTTCTCTATTTAACAGTGTTTGCGTGAGCCTTTTTCAAATAAACGTCAAACACATTTGGATAATGACTTGTATGCGTTTTGCTTTTTCAAAACCAAGTAAGTTTTTCCCTTTTTTAATGTAAACCTTCGTGAATGTTACAGATGATGTAGAAATGTACATTTGTCATGTAAAATTAGCACAGGCCACAAGGAGCTTGTAAACAAGCAGAAACATTTATGAGATGATCTGGATTTTTAATATGCAATCTTCGAGTCTTGATCCTTGCTCAGAGTTTTCTAGCTTTGCAGGCCATAATAAAACACGGCTAAAGTAAAGAGAGCAGTTACTTTAAATTCAATCAATATTAAGATTTAGTTAAGATTCAATTATGAACAGTACTATGAAGACCAACAGAATCCAATTTGATTAACTTCTCATTGTAATGCTGTCAAAATGAGCATGACTTGAAAACCTACCCCATTTTTAGATCTAATAGTGAACGATAAAAGCATACGGTGTGATCCAAGTTTTAATATATTCATGCATCACTTTACTTCATGTTATTGATTCTTTAGGGTAATCAGTTACAATATGCAAAATATCTCTCGATTTGTCTGTTTTATTCATGTCTTTAAACAGAATTTTTAGGTTGCTACAAATAAAAATAGCAACTGCAATATGAGAATCTGATACCAGCACTCCCCAGTCTGTTGACTAAGCTCTATTCTGCCTAGCCTTTCTAGGGTTCATCCATCACACAAGCGGAAGCATCTCAAGGACTTTTCTCAACGGTGTTCACAAACATGACTTTATTGAGAGTTGTGAAGTGCAGCCTGCAAGTGCAATTACAGTATTTTACAACTTATCTCCTGGTTTTGAGAACATGCACAGAACATAACCATACAAGTTGTACACAATGCAAATCCATGTCAGCTATATGATAGTCAAGAGTAACTGTAAGTTAAAAGATAGAGCGAGAATACTTCACTGTCCAAACTGAAAACAGAAATCACATGGTGTGTAATACTTCAAAATCATCTCAAGGGAACAAAGTAGTGTACAGTAGGTGTTAGATGAGTCGTTTTCATCCGTCAGATAAATATCGTTAGACCGATCCCGCTTAACAGCATTTAAAAAAACAAAACAAAAACAAAGTTGATGTCTCTTGGGTAACCCAACTACCTTAAATCTGTACAACCTATATAGTGTCTCTTAAACTGCTTCACATGATATTGCTATTTTACAAAATAATTACACTAATCATACAATAATATACAGCCTTGTCCACCTCGCAATTCAGCTCATCCGCCATTCTCACCGCACGGGGAACGAATGAGGATTTGAAGCATCATCAAACCTCCTCGCTCATTCACAAAAAATAAAAAGAAATATGATGATTACGTCAATGCAACTCTGGAAGTCAATGCGTCTGCCTTCCCCATGCCAGCTGGGGCACAGATCGGCAGCTCTTCAAAGTCTCATCACATGCGTCACCATAAAAGTGCTTGCTTTATTAGAAGCTCGCAGTCTCAAAAGACTGCCGTCAGCATATACACTACAAAGGTAAGGGAGACACTTGACTGAAAACCATCGGGAGTTTAGACACAGGCACAGTGATTTTTTTTATTTTTTATAAATCGCGTCCTCTAGGATGGTTTTCTTCCTGACAATCACATTCCGTGGATTTTGGCAACGTCCCGCCTCGGCCAACTGGATTGTCACTGGTGTATAAATCACCGCAGCACGACATTGGTCAAGTTTTGAAAGATGTGCAAATTTCGTCAGTCTAACGTGTGAGTGAGGCATGTTTGTTCAGTCCGTTTCCTTTGCGTCTCGAGCCACTCGTCGCCCTCAACAGGAACTTTGGCGGGATGCTACGCTGACGAGCCGGAGTTCTGTGCTGCCAGCTGGGCCGGCGGGGCGGGCGGCTGCGCTCCCGTGGACGACGGCGGAGAGCCGCTCTGGACCTGCGCCTGGAACTGTGCCAGCTGCTCCGGACTGGCCAGGTTCTTCAGGAGGTTGTTTTCCTGCTCCAGCTGAGAGTTTCTCTCAATCAGTTCCTTAATCTGTTCTTTCAACACCTCCACCTCTTCACGGACAGCGTACATCAAGTGACTCTTCACCAGATCCTGAAACAGGACAAGAGAGTTATTTTCAAACCTTGTTTTGTTTTCTCATTCCAACCAAAACATCTGTGTATTATAATCATTTTTATTACATGCATCATATTTGACCCTCGTCCACAGAACTAAATCATAAAGGTCCATTTTTGGTCATTGAGATGCATATATACACATCTAAGGGTTAAAAGAAAAATAAAATTATATATATTTATCTCTCTCGACCTTTACAGTTTACCAAATGGAGTGCATATTAATGCATATTACTAATCAAAGAAAAAACTATGTATTTCCGGTAGATACATTTATTGCATATCTTAACATGACCTTTACTTAATATCCTAATGATTTCTGGCATACAAGAAAAACACAATCATCTTTGACAGATGCTGTGTATTGTATGCTATTGCTACAAATATAACATGCTAGTTTTAGGGAACATTGTTTTGCACAAACACGTTTACTTTGAGATGCTGCGTTCACCATTTGAAGTAAAGCCTTGAAAAGCTCTAACCTGCACCCTACTCGTTACCCACAATCCCTCCCTCCCCATATGCCGTCACCAAACCAACAAAATGGCCGTCCCACAGCGCGTCAGGCCAATCAAAAGCAGAGATATTTTTAACTAGGCGTAAAAGCTTTGGGGTTTGCCTAGCAACAGTAACAAGGCGCACGGATCGCGTGAGTACGCAGGCAAAACCCCAGGCAAGTCGGCAAACAAACACCAGAACGCTTCGCTAGCTTTCTTTATTAACGCTAGCTTCTTCTCTTAACTAAACTCAAGTTTGAATCATGAAAGCGGCAAAACATCGAGGCTGTGACAATGGCAGGGCAACAATCATTTGATAATGATTACATAATTCATTCCAGCCACACTGATGCAACTCGACAGCCCGCTTACGACATGTAAACAAGATATAAGTTTGATAAAGCAAGGTTTATGATGGCAAAGGCTGTGAGACTTACCATCGCTTGTTCAATTTTGTTGTCTATGGCCACAACACTGGCACCCGATGAGCTGTGGGGGGAAAAGAGAGAATCGTTAACGTTACTTCAATGCTTGAATACACCAGCAACACACATGAAACTATGGTAACGTCAACAAAATGACGTAAAACATCGAAAACCGTTGAGTAATAACGACACTATGGATTTTCTATGGAAAACTCTAGACGCTTTATATATTCAAAGCCGCCTTCAGCATCATTTCTGAGTGATCTGAAAGAGCAGGCAAGCTGCTTAGGCTTTTTACCTCAATCCAGCGTTAAAACGTTCGGCTTTAATATTAAATGACCCACATTCACCAAAAACAGCACCGCATCGCGTAATTTTCGCGTTTAACGCTCGTATCTTTGCACAGAACGCAGGCATTAATGCACTTTAGCTTATTGTCGGTTTATTACAAACACAAGTCTGACATTTTACCTATTGTCGAGCTTGACGGACGAAGTCTCGGTCCCCAACAACGACGAGAGGAAAGATATTGAGAAATTTCTAAGCTGACAAACACCAAGATCCATCGCCACGGAATAGCATGGAGAATTCATGCTATTGCGTCCATAAGAAATCGCGCAGGAAAGCGAACGAGTGTCCTTCCTACAGCCTCTGGAGCTTTACATCCTTTGTGTGCGTTTGCAGAAATATTGTGCCGTGACTCCCCAGCAGAAAAGCTCGCTTTATCAGGAGACCGTACATCCAGTGCCGCAGCACAAAGAAACTCCAAGGTCAGCTCATCTCTGCGCTGGTGAATATCTGCAGCCTGAACCATTTGCATAATTTATTCCACACCAGCGCTGCTCGGCGCGCTATTGGCGGAGAGCGAGGGGCTTTAGACTAATGTATGCAGCCACGCCCCCGTTTGACGCTCTTCCGACTCGCTCTGGATAATTTATTCAAACTCGACTTGCCTTAAAAGACAATCCGGTTGGAGCGAGTTGATGTTATTTCCATTAAAAGCCTCAAGGCACCAACAGATTTAAACAGCTATTTTCTATTACTCCGCATATATATATGTATATATATATATATATATATACACACATAAATAAACAGAATCTGGGCAGGATTAATAACCGCTTCATGTTATTATTGCTTCTTTATAACCTTACGTAAAAATAATACTACTACATTCACCCAAAATGTTTTGCAGTCTGTTTTATCTCATACACAGGCAAAACATTATTTGAAGGGGGATGCCTTTAAGTATCGCTTACATGTCGCCGCTTATCGGCAAACAGCGGAACTGCAGTGAAGTGAATCTCTAAAACAGAAGAGTTTTAACCTTTAAAACAAGCAGGGAGCCCCAATTGTACCATCAGCCATCACAGGGACTCTCAATTAAAAAAAAAAACACCAAGACCAGGTAAGAGTCATCTTTTGTATTACATGCAAAAATTCTATTTATTGTTAACTTTAAATACTAAATTTGGAAAAAGACTGATTAAAGCACCCCATTTAGCAATACATTTTGAAGCATGCAAATTATTTGTACACTTGTTTTCTGTAGACCCGTGACTGAAAGCTCGGATCCTGAAGCAGAAAGCATCTCCAGCATGTTTAGATGAAACTCAGTCCCCTGTGATTTAGGTGCAGCTAACTAATCTCATGTGAGCTTTAATTAACATGTTTAACTACACATCAGCGTGCTTTGCATTTGTGCATGCACACACGTTTGGTTTGCAATGCTCAGAGTACAGAAGAGAAACGATCAAACTAAGGACAGTTATATCTCTATCTATGATGACCAAACTATAGTATATCTCAAAAAGAAATCTTTATTTAAATTAGAACAAGCTTTACATACACAGCTTCTAATTACATACACAGCTTCTGATTGTATTGTTTATTATCCTGGTTATTACACCGTAACCTACCAAATAAATGCTTATATACTCATATTTGAGAGTCAGCTTAGCAGTCATGATTGAAAGATTTTTGATAAACATGTAATTCATAATTTGCATATAAGATCTGAACATGTCACATCACCGCTGCTTCAGCTTTGCCACTTCAACAATGTAACGCCCTAAGTCATGATTGTGGTTGGGTAGGTTTCCACATAATTTCAGCCCTGTTGTGAAGGTGTGTACCCACAAGGCAAACCATAATAAAGGTGGTGCAACACCCACCCGGTAAACGCAGAGGAATGCTTCATTACGCTAACTGGAGCACATCATTTCTTGGCAAATGACAACCCATATCCCCTGTGCTTCTGAAGCATTGCTCAAGTCCTATTCATGACTGACACAAAGCTCTGAAAACATGAGTGGGGCTTAGCACCGCTGAAATGTTTCAATCAAGTGTACACTTGCGTCCAGTAAATATAGATCACTTATCCTAATTAAGTGCAGCAGCGGCACACCAAACGAAGCCCAAACCTAAGCAGCTCAGGATGCTGTTAGCTGTTCCAGGCTCTTTGACTGGAAGTGGATTTAAGCAATTACAGAGTCCAAATATACCTCTGCCGTCCATGACCTGACCTCACACTACCACCATTCAGAGCACTCAAATTAACAAACCTACTTATTTGCCGGCGTCTTTGTGTGCCTGTCATAGACGCAATTAAAAGGCCATGGCGCACAACTCTAGCTATATACCTGAAGTTATCTCCCAAAAATGCATGACCATTCAACCACAGGTAGATTATTATTTAGCTGCATCTACGTGCATTGAATGGTGCGTCTGCCTGTACAGATCTATGGGTACAAAACGCAGCATGATGTTATTGTTTACACACTTGTCAAAGATATGCAGAGCAAACGTGGGCAGTCCGCCATCATGTTAAAAAGTTTACTTTTGGGCCATTTACACTGAAGCAGAACCTCAAAGACTTTTCAAAAAAATGAAATGCATTGTTTTCAAAATCTATGTTTTGGTCCATTTATTTTGAAACACAACCCTAAAGTTTTTCAACTAAACTGTTGTCTGTGTTATTTTCAAAATCTACTTTTTTACTCCATTTACACTAAAGCGTAACCCCAGAGTTTTCAAACTAAAACAGGGTCTGCAGCATAGTTGGGGTTAAAAAAGTGGCAGTAGAAACATCATGGGTTCGATTCCCAGGGAATGCATGAACTTGAAAGCTAAGTAAATAATTTTTTAGATTCAATCATCTGCCAAAGCATAAATTCCTACAGAGATCAACGGACATTGACTGGAAATAATGCAATTCTGGAGATGCACAGAACATCAAAGCACCAAATACTGTTGGGAACTAAAAACACGAGCAACTCAACACGTACTTTGATTTCCTTGATTTTTGTTCTGTACAGGTACACGATCACCTCATTAAAATGACCAGATTAATTTGACACACATGATGCTCAGAGGAACAAAGACCTCCTGAGACTTTCCAAGAAACGGAGCCATACCTTTCATTCAGGAAGTCAAATTAATTTTCATGCACTTCCAATCTTTCCACATCTAAAATATCTTCCAAATAAAGCATGTGAGCAGAAAACACTGTATGCAGATTGAAGGCAGTGTAAAACACTTTACCTTTTCAAATGCTTCTCTAACTCCCAGAACAATAGCTTCATGGCCATTTCGTCTCGGCCGTGAACTCGGAGGACTGTTTCTCTCATTGATGTGTCAATCAGCGGTCCTTCAAACACAGAACATGCTCCTCTATTCCTCGCACGGTTCAAACACACACACGAGCACATGCACAAAGACGCATGGCCACCGTTTGTCTCGCTTTCTCCTCTCCAGCAGTAGTAAAAGCTAAACAATCACAAGGCCTGGTGATCGCTCAGTGGTACTGCCTTTGTGCATCTTACAGGGAGATTCGTGAACGATTGAGTGAAAACAAGAGTAGGGCAAGCTGTGATGTCACGTCATTGATGGGTCACGTGACTGTTACATAAACCAGCAGCGTAGATTAAAATATTCCCAATGATGGCTTCTCGCACGCACCCATGCTCCCGGGGAGCCTGCCGTCCGCACAGCCCTCAACGACTATCCTGTCCCTGTTTTTGTTTTTTTTTTCTCCTCCTTTTCCTTTCCCGGTACAGAAGCGTGCACTTCTCCCCTGTGGAGAGAGGAGACGGGCCCCTGCACTTGAGCCGGGACTTATCTTGTCACTTCTCATCAGTATCGAAGCCTAAATCAGGCTTACAGCGTGTGCGGCTGGTGAAACACACACACGTCTCTGCAGCTTAGGCTGCTCGCAGTAAAAAAAACAATACGGATCCCAACAATGGCAGAGGTTTTACCTGTTCAAATAACACTCAGCGAGAGCTCTGAATGGCACCGAGGCTCCTGTGCTTACGTGTCTTTTTGTGGGTTACACACAGCTGATCAGAATGAAGACTGGGGTGACTAAAGCTCAGAGATATTAAATAAAGCTCATAATATATTTTACAATCTATAACTATCGAACTGGGAAGATGACTTCCTTTTGGATTTAAATCACAGCGTTACACTGTCTATAATAGGCAAGGCAGGTTTATTTATAAAGCACCTTTCAATAGTCCTGTGGCCGATTACATAACCAGCTTATCACACCAGCCGCCGATATATTCACACTCAGTCGCGTTCATTTTATTTCGCCACTTATTAAAGAAATTAAAGTCACTTATTAAAGACTAAAGAAATCTTACATTTCAGTTTTTCTACTTCATGTTTAATTCTGTTATGTGTCATTTTTCTAGCAAATTTACCAGCAATTTCTACACAGTTCATAACAAGTGCACAGCACAAGCTTGCATTATCAGAAAACATCATGCAGTAAGGGTTTCACCTTTTTACATTCGTGCATTTTTACAAATATTCGTAGCCATTACCAGATACCATATGAACATGACAGTGCCATCCCAAAAAAATAAACATTTTAAAAAGATGTCCATGTTTTATAATTTATAATCATTTGAAACCGTTTTAATATAATTTATAATAAACTAAATATCATTATTAAGAACAAGAATTAGCTTTATAGAACGCACATTAAGCTTAGTTTTATGAAACTGATATAAAGGCCAGTCTACCATTGTTAACATTTGATTACACACCCTTAAAAGTAAGCCACACATCTTGTGTTTAAATTCATATTCCTGTGTGTGTGTATGTATGAATGAAGTTTGCACTTTAAGTGACACGAGTCACTTAAAGTATTACGACTGGCCAGCCGTAATATTTACATGTAAAATAGGCGAACATGATTTGAATAAGCGCTCAGAGTTTCGTAGAGAGCTGTGCTGAAATGGAGACTGTTTAAACAGCTGTGCAGGAGCTGAGGATGAGGACTTACAGAAGCCCTGCCGTCAGCAGCTCCCCTAGTCACAAAAATTTATAGAAAGGTTACGCGTTTCGAATAGTGCATTTAGACAGCCACTAGGCAACCGGCCACCCTCAGCGTCTGTAACGTATCTGAGAGTGCAGATGCCATTCTCCACATAGCCTTCAACCTGAGCCCAGTTATAATTTTGGCAGATTTCAACACAATGTATGGATTTGTCCAACTTCTACATACTGCTGGACCAAAAAAAAACTATTATTATCTAAGAACACTGAAATTCACATGACGGTGAACTCGTTCGAGAGGCACATCTCATGAACCTGTGGTACAGCTGGAAGATCACATTGTGGGATTTTGCCGCGAACAAATGAAGGCCACGTTGCCACTGCGTGAGAGAAAGATTGGGCTGACAGCAGCAGGTTGCACAACAGAGCTTCATCCTGTATTCTCCAGCTCCAACTCTGACAGTGCAGCACACACAGAATAGACCGGACAACCTCAGCAAGTTTCACTCCATGAGCAAGAAAAGAAGCATGTGTGCATTTATTGCGAGGTATGACTTAATACGGCAATGCTTTTCTAAGAAGAGACGGCCGTGCATTTAAAAATTCCACCATTTACTACTAATGAAATAATTTTTAGCAGCGATTATAGGCGTAATGTGCCTTTTAAAATGGAAAATGCAACAATAGTTGCTTCGTTTAGTTTGTGAGCAGCGGTTTTATTTTCCATAGAGTGGCAGGTTCCTCCTGTGTCATCGGTGTCAACATCCTTTTGCATTTACAGTTATGTAACTAGTAGTTTGCACACAGAAGAAAGAGGTTTAAGTAATGTGGAGTGAAATCTGGAATTATCAGGATTAGCCCAAAAGCAAAACAGGCACAGAAAAGACCCGGGATGATTCATTGAAGTCGTTTTCCCCTACAGAAAGCACGAAGGCCTGCGGCTAGAATAGTAGAAGCCTTCTTCCCTCGCCGCAGTTATACGCACCAAATCTGCACCGGTCCGCCCTCTCCTTTTGTCTGGAAGCACTGTAGCCTTTATATAAAGTGACAGACGAGGCACTGTCGAGACGTTAGACTCTGGGAATTCACGCAGTCGTTTTATTTTGCATTCTGAGACACTTATAGCACCTTTGCACGCAATATATTATAGCATTAATGGAGACGCCACCGTATAAGAGCACTTTTCTCAAGAGAACACTTCAGGAGAAGCACAAACAGCCATTGATGGTGCGGTTAAGCTTCAGTTCGTTGGGGCTGATCGACTGGAGACAATAGCTGGGATGTAGGCGAATTGAGGGGGATTTGAGAGGGGGGTTGTTTACATTGTACACGATGTTCTTGATGCAGACGGCCAGTCAAGCACGAGCATTACTTCCACTCGAGCTCCTAATGCGATTTGTGGACTTTTCGGGATGTTTGCAGACACTGTCAAGATGTGGCAATAGTATGTCAGATTGATACCATAAAAAAACTTGCTTTAAATGTTTATTTAAAGTTGGCCTGTTTTTGTCACTAAACATTTACAGTGTCCCACACCAGCTTAAAATAAAAAAAAAAAAAACTTAAAATTCTAATCCATAAAATTATATATTTTGTCTTTTTTTTCTTTATTTTTATTTAATATAATTTTATTCAGGACAATACTTATTTTTATAATTAAAAATATAATATTAATTTTAAAATTAATTAAAATGGTTTATTTTTAAAACAATACAATTAAAGAAATAAAAAAATTAATAAATAAAAAATTGTGCTTTACAATAAAAACAATAAAAGCTTCTATACGTAACAGCTCATGTACATACCTAGTACACCATCTTTTCTTTGAGCGTTAAAGCTTTTTTTTTTTTTTTTGCTTTTAACCACTTTTACAAATGTCTTGTGTCTCACGGCATGCAGAGAAAGCACAGAGGCTAATGGCTGATCTAGTTTAAACAGCAGTATGACCACTGGGATAATCAGAAGGGTCTCGCATCACCGTCCCACTGCGATGAAAAAGCCTAAAAAGTAAGAGGTATCTCCTCATGACTGCACTCGGGAACACAACGTTCCTAATGCAGCTCTAGTATATGTAGTGTGTGAACAGCACGGGATCAAAATCACACGGTTCTCAGGTGAAACAGGGTTCATGTTCACAGACTGAGCAGCAATTACCCTGATGCAACAAAAGAGATAACAGACCTGCCCTCAGCTCATGAATATTTTGGTTAAAAACATGAATCATTCCAGGTTCATGTGGATCTGCGTCCCAAAC
The DNA here is from genome assembly GCA_032357475.1 of Enteromius thamalakanensis. Taxonomy (NCBI): domain Eukaryota; kingdom Metazoa; phylum Chordata; class Actinopteri; order Cypriniformes; family Cyprinidae; genus Enteromius; species Enteromius thamalakanensis. The sequence continues at coordinate 690,982 of JAUCMT010000160.1, read as the reverse complement.
CAACAGAAAACAAGATGTTTTTTCAATTCAAATCTCCATTATAGTCAAGCTGATTTACATTATTTTGGTATGTTTTTTTATTTTTATTCTTGGCAAAACTGAACTTTCAGCATCGTTACTCCAGTCTTCAGTGTCACATGGTACTTATGCTGATTTGCTGCTCATGTTGAAATCATTTGCGTTGCCTAATATTTGTGGAAATGTAATGCTTTTAGGTTTTTTTGGTGACATCATACATGTCATGGTCTTTTTATATCCAGTTTAAGAGAAGCACACCACTATTTTAGAAAATAGGCTCATTTTCCATCTCCCCTTGAGTTAAACAGTTTTCAGATCCATTCAGCTGATCTCTGGGTCTGCGTCTTAATTTTCGGTTGGTCTCAGTACACGATGCAACTGCAGAAGAGTGAAGTTTTAAATAGGTTAGTCATTTTTGAGCGAGATGCTACTGGTCTAATCAGATTCAATGATATATGCTAAGCTACAGCCAGACCAGCAGTTACAACACAATGGTTTCATTCGAAGGGACTTGGAAAATTTGCCTATTTTCAATAATAGTGCCGTGTTCCTTTAATGAATCCTTGCTGAAAAATTATTTCAAAACATGGTTGTGTGTATATACACTTATATTTATTAGTTAGGTTAGTAAACAAACCGAAACCCAATCAGGCCACTACAAAGAACTTACTGTACCCCTAGACAATTAGGCATTTTGGGAGACTAAGCATCTTTTTACAGAAAAAGGAAACAAAGGTGTACCTTTTAAAAGTTTCCTGTCCCAGTGATGGCTTTTGTACATTTTGTGTGTACAGACTTTATCATCAGCAACTCTGCTCTTTAAACATCGGTTACGGTGTCAGCCATTTAAAAAGAACCCAAAGTTTTGACTACACATCCTAAATATTTCCATATCAGACACCTAGGGAAATGCCTTATGTAAATGCACACACAACCCTGGGGCCAATTATTTGCCCAATAATGTACCATGTCTCTGCTGGCTCTTTTTCTTTTTAAACTCCACCGCCTGTTTTTCCAGATTCACTGAGCTGACTCCCCCGCCTGCTCCCTCTCTCCATCTGTCATGTCAGCCTGTGACGAGAGCTCCTCTCTCGCTCTGCCCTAATTCTGAGAATATAATATACGCTCGGCGCCAACCGGCAGAATCCAGTTTGCTTATGGAAAAGAGCCCATGATGAGAGCCACGGAGTCGTCCGGGCAATGAGGCGGGACGCATTCCAAGCCCTCCCTCCACGAAAACATCAGAAGCATCTCTGCAGTCGTGTGCTGGCCTGTGTGAGCAATCACACCTGCAGCAGTGCTGGAGCCGCTCTAAACGCCTGGCAAATACACAATGACTCACTGCATGGCGACGCTGAGTAAGGGAGCAAATAGACTACAGTCACAGAGACACAAGAAGCCAGTGCCTCGAGGAACGAAGCACTACTTTTCGTCACAGTGACATTTCTAAATAATAGGTGGCAGTCATAATAATACATCTGAAGTAAATTTACTTTGAGTTTGGCGGGATTAAAAGTGCATCCTGGTAGCAACACATTAAGCGGTCATGCTCATGAAGACGTGAAGATATGCGAACATATACAAATGCAGAATTTACTGTATAGGCTTTGAGTTTCTGAATGCTGAATTTAAAACCATTTCTCCATCAAAATATTACACAAATGCTATTTCTGTAAAACAAGCAATCATTATGCACAAAAGTATTTTTACCTTGATTATTAGCCTTAGAAAACCTACCGTTTTAAATTCAGTTGTGATTTGTGTAGATATGCAGTTTTTATTTCTTTAAAGTTGTCCTTAAACCAAAGCAATACCCGTCTTGTCTTAAGGCAACTTTCATGAACATTTTTAATCCACTTTAAATGTTGACTACTGTATGTAATAGTGCTGTCAAACAGTTAATCACATCCATAAAATTTGTTTACATAATATATGCATGTATGCTGTGTATGTTTATTATATATAAATACACACACAGCACATAGTTTGAAAATATTGACATGTTTATACATGTATATATAAACATACAATTTTTCTTTAAAAATATGCATGCATTCGTATTTATATACATAAATACACAGTATACACATTATGTAAACAAAAACTTACTAATAAAAAATAAATGAATTTATATACATATATACACACACATATACATAAATACATACATATACACACACACTATAT